>JAFMOD010000706.1:237321-255514 GCA_019802435.1 Corydoras maculifer | reverse complement strand
TTTGTAGTTCTACAATTCCAGACTGTAGTCCATCTGTGTTCTTTGTTGTTGTTAGTCCCTGTTGGTTCTCTGTTCTCTGTTGGTCAGGAGCATCACAGAACAGGTATCATTTGGGTGGTGGATTGTTTATTGTCAGTTCTGCAGTGACACTGATGTGGTGAGGGGGTGTTAGTGCAGCAGTGCTGCTGGAGTTTCATTTAAACACCTCAGTGACACTGCTGGAATAGGAATAATGCACCCACCCAATAACCCCTGCTCTGTGGGGGTACTATTGGGGTTCTGAGCATTAGAACAGAGTAAAGGGGACGTACACAGTATGTACTGTAGAACACACACAGATGGACTACAGAATGGAATTGAAGAACTACAAAGTCCATCTTTACAGGACGAGAAACTGAAAACATGGACAATAAGTGGAACAAACTTTTCTTCGTTTTGGATGTTTAAAAAAGTTAGTTTTATAATCACAGACTGTAGTCCATCTGTGTTCTTTGTTGCTGTTAGTCCCTGTTGGTTCTCTGTTGGTCAGGAGCATCATAGAACAGGTACAATAAGGGAAGCAAAAAGGAGGCGTGTCCAAACTTTTGACTGGTTCTGTATTTTTTCATGCAGCATGTGTGTTATTTTGAGAAATGAAATAATGAATACATTAATTACCTGCACAGACTCTGCCTTGAGGGAAAAAACCATTAGGACATCTGTGCAAACAGTGTCCGTCCCAGAGAAAGGCGCCAGGGTCTTTGCAGCTGTCACACTGGTCTGGAGTCGTGGAGCATGTCAAACAGTCGGGGTGACATTGGACCGCTAGAGGACACACACACACACACACACACACACACACACAAAGAAACAGCAAGTTCAAATACATTTCTAGTTGAATATAACATTAGCTCTAAAATAAATATAGAGCTATACAAAATTGGAAATAAAAAATAAAATGAAACTAAAAGTACGTCAAAAATACGCAATAAATAAAAGTAAAGTGGCATAGTACAATGCACTGAATGACTCGATTAGGTACATTCAAACTAGCATGTTCTCCTCTCAGCACTAGGCGGCACAGTGGCTTGGTGGTTAGCATGTTCTCCTCTCAGCACTAGGGATTCCCGGTTCAAATCCCAATCTGGGTGGAGTTTCCATATTTTCCCTGTGTCTGTGTGGGTTTTCTCCAGGTTCTCCGGTTTCCTCCCACAGTCCAAAAACATGGATCAAGGCCAAAAGAATTCTCCAAATTGCCCCATGTAGAGTGTGAGTGAGTGAGTGAGTGTGTGCCCAGTGAACGATTGGCGCTCTGTCCTGGGTGTATCTGCCCAGCGCCTGAAACGTTCTCCCCTGGATAGGCATGGGGAACTCCACCCCCCCCCCCACGACCGTAATATAGGATAAAGTAGAAGATAATGGATGAGTGAGTGAATAATATCAGGTTTATTCATTTTTATATGATTTAATCTTTGTAAATGATTTCCACTTGCTCACAGTTTGCAGTGACAGTGAACAGTGGGAAGCAGATGGTGCACAGGTCTCGAGAGTGTGTTTTTAATTTCTTGGTTATTTTCAGAACTTTAAAAGCTTCAAATTACACATTTCCATTTCTCCCGCCCAAAGTATCTTAATACATACGTAGAACTTAAAAACAGACGGTGTTCATGTTTATAATAAAGTGTACATGCACATAATATTTGGATTAACTTTCATATGCTTGTAAATTATTAATAACACTCTAAATAGTTAATGCTCGTTACTGACAACATGCCAAATGCAGAGGCCAATGCTGAGCTTCTGAGCATTTCTCCTAAATCTAAAGTAATCAGAGCAGCAGGATCGTTTGCTTTTTAATCAGAATAATAAAGGATTTACTAAATGGCAGAATGCTACCAATGTTATTTATCCATCCATCCATTATCTTCCGCTTTATCCACTATTAGGGTCGCGGGGGTGGTTCCCCATGCCCATCCAGGGGAGAACGTTTTGGGCACTGGGCAGATACAGGGCGCCAATCTATCGCTGGGCACACACTCACTCACACAGACATACACACGCTATATGGGGCAATTTGATGAACTCAATTGACTTGATCCATGTTTTTGGACTGTGGGACGAAACCGAAGGAAACCCATGCATACGCGGAGAGAACATGGAAACTCCACCCATATGGGGATTTGAACCGGGAACCCCTAGCGATGAGAGGAGAACATGCTAACCACTAAGCCACCATGCCGCCCATATATTTATATATATATATATACACACACACTCATACAGTACACTATACACACACAGTGTAATAGGGTGTAAGGTGGGACTCATACACTTACTTCATAATCGCTATTAAATATCCAAATAACAATGGGCTGATGAATCATTTAAGAAAAACATATGTTAGTAAACTTCTGTTTGGCGACGCGTGCTTGTGAGGCAGGAGAGTGAGGTGGAAGGACCAAAGCAAGTAGCCTCAGGAAGCAAAATGCTGCTGATGGAACACTAATTGGACTCGGGGGATTTGAAGCTTTGGCACTGAACACTGTGTGTACACTCTGTTCAATAGCAGCAGACACTGAACAGCTGTTTGGAACCCGTTATAAAGCTGTTCCAAACCTGAACTGCGTCTACAGGAAATGCTGCTCTGACCTTTTGTTGGCGAGAAAATAAAAAAGTTCAGTGGCTTTCGGTTGAAAGGATGCATTCTTTAGAAATGTGACTTTTTACAACTGCACCGGTTTGAATCTAATTCATAAATATAGCAAAATATCATCACAAAAACATTCCTGACATGTAAATGTTCTCCAAGGCTGCAGACTGACATCAGCACTTTGTATTTTGTGGAGTTGTGTCATGAAGTATTTGGATTTTAAAAGTATTTTTTTTATTATCTAATTGTTAATTTGGTGGCATGGTGGCTTAATGGTTAGCATGTTCTCCTCTCAGCACGAGGGATTCAGGTTCAAATCCACATCTGGGTGGAGTTTCCATGTTCTCCCCGTGTCCACGTGGGTTTCCTCTAGGTTCTCATTTCCTCCCACAGCCCAAAAACATGGATCAAGGTCATTTGAGTTCTCCAAATTGCCCCATATAGTGTGTGTTTGTGTATGTGAGTGAGTGTGTGTCCAGTGATAGATTGGCACCCTGTCCTGGGTGTATCTGCCCAGCGCCCAAAACGTTCTCTCCTGGATGGACATGTGGAACCCCCCCCCCCCCCCCCTAATAGAGGACAAAGCGGTAAAAAAATGGATGGATTGAATTGGTGATTTGGCTTAATATCGCTATATAGTGTGTGTAACTGCTTAATCTGATAGGGTCTAGGGTCTAGGGTCGCGAGGGGGTTCCCCATGCCCATCCATGCGCTGGGCAGATACACCCAGAACAGGGTGCCAATCTATCTATCACTCACTCACTCACACAAACACACTCTATATGGGGCAATTTGGAGAACTCAATTGACCTTGATCCATGTTTTTTGGACTGTGGGAGGAAACCGGAGAACCCGAAGGAAACTCACGCTGACACGGGGAGAACATGGAAACTTTACCCAGATTGGATTGAAACATGAATCCCTAGTGCTGAGAGGAGAACATGCTAACCACTAAGCCACCATGCCACCCGCACATGGATCAACTGTCACCAAAATCATTCATTTGCATGAGAAACATTAGAAAGTCTGTTCTGTGTGAAATCTTTATGATCAGAGAACAGAAACCTGCACATTGTTCGTTATCTCAATGAAGTGATGTTAGATTCAGTGTAAAATCTGAGCAGACACCTTCATTCATTCATTCATTATCTCCCGCTTATCCTCTATTAGGGTCGCGGTGGGGTTCCCCATGCCCATCCAGGGGAGAACATCTCGGGCACTGGGCAGATAGACCCAGGACAGGGCGCCAATCCATCGCTGGGCACACACTCGCTCACTCAAACACACTCCAGAGGGGGCAATTTTGAGAATTCAATTAACTTGATCCATGTTTTTGGACTGAGGGATGAAACCGGAGAACCCGGAGGAAACCCATGCAGACACGAGGAGAACATGGAAACTCCACCCAGATGGGGATTCGAACCTGGAATCCCTAGCGCTGAGAGGCGAACATGCTAACCACTAAACCACCGTGCAACCCTAAACAGACACCTTTTACACCAATAATCTTGGAATACAAGCAGGTGCTCCAGTCCTAACCACATGCCTCGGACCATCAAGTGTGATTAATAGCACAGTTGGCACATGCAGAGGGAGAAGGAGCGTTTATTTTCTCAGGGTTCTCCACCGGGAGCCGAAAATCCAGTTATCTCCACACGATCGAAGCGAAGATTAATTCAGGCTGCTGTTTTCACTTCAGGTTACATTTTGCAGGAGGCACATTATTTGTACATAGGTAAATAAGGAGGATCAGTCAGCCGCACGGCACTCTGCTGGCCTCTGGAAATCATAAAACGCTAAAGCAATAAGTTTGACGTTATGAGAAATTGGAAAATAATACGATATGAAAACAAATGAAGCGATTTAAATAAGTTCATTTTAAGAAGATTGTATTGAAAAATACACAGCAAAGCTACACTGCTGCTTCAAAGCAAGAAGAACGGTGCTTTCTGCGTGGAGTCAGATGTACTGCCCTCCCAAGTGAAGACTTAGGGGCCTACCTAATAAAAACCTTTAATATAAGTATGAACTGATCGATATATAAAAATGGGTGGCACATTGACTTAGTGGTTAGCATGTTCTCCTCTCAGCACCAGGTTCCAATTTTCAATCTGGGTGGAGTTTCCATGTTCTCCCCGTGTCCGCATGGGTTTCCTCCGGGTTTTCCGGTTTCCTCGCACAGTCCAAAAACATGGATCGAGGTCAATTGAATACTTCAAATTGCCCCATATAGAGTGTGTTTGTCTGTGTGAGTGTGTGTCCAGTGATAGATTAGCACCCTGTCCAGCGCCCGAAATGTTCTCGCTTGGATGGGCATGGGGAACCCCCCGCGCCACTAGAAGAGGATAAAGCGGAATATAATGGATGGATGAATATATATATATCCCCTATTTTCTTAAGGTCTTCATAAGGTCCTCATTTCTTTAAGTGCTTTTTTATTAATTTTTTAAAATAAAATTTTAATTTTATTTAATTTTTACTCTTTTTAACTTCTTAATTTCTGTTTATTGTATTGTGTCCATGTCCGTGTTATTATTATTATAGTTAGCGTGTCCATGTGCTGTCTTGTTGATTGTCTTGTGCACTCAAAACACAAATTCCTTGTATTTGTAACATACTCAGTGAAATAAAGTGATTGAAAGTCATGATCTGCAGATTCATCCAACTTACCCGGGTGGCATTGCGGGCAGCACTCTCCCTGCTGTGTAATAGCGAGCGTGCCGACAGGACATGTGGGACAGGAGCGTTGATAACAAGTCACATGACCATCTCGGCACTGGCATTCCCGACATGGTCCCTCATTAAAGCTCTCTAGGTTCTGAAACACAGAGATGGTGTTATTATACTGCACTGTGCTTGCTGTGAGTCTGTACTGTGTAAAATGAAAGATTTAACGGGATTTGTGTAGAAAAATAAAGAAACGTGAACACCATCAGATAACTAACAACAGAAAGTTGAGCTGCTCACGTCTTTTACATCAAAATCCTAAATTTAAAACTAATAAGAGTGGCATGGTGGTTTAGTGGTTAGCATGTTCTTCTCTCTTGGTTTAAATCTCAATCTGGGTGGAGTTTGTTCTCACATGTTCTCCCTGTGGGGAGTTTGTTCTCACATGTTCTCCCCGTGGGTTTCCTCCGGGTCATCCCACAGTCCAAAACATGGATCAAGGTTAAATGAATTCTCCAAATTGCCCCATTTAGAGTGTGTGTGTGAGTGAATGTGTGTCCAGTGATAGACTGATGTCCTGTCCTGGGTGTTTCTCCTCTGGATGGGCATGGGGAACCACCCCCCCCCCACCTCAATAGTAAAGGATGAAGCGGAAGATAATGGATGGATGAAAACTAATTAAAAGTAGGTTGTAAACATGAGGAAACAGTTTTACACAGGGATCCAATTTTAAATTTCATTCATTCATTATCTTCTGCTTAATCCTATGTGGGGTTTGCGGGGGTTCTGAAATGATCCCATGCCCATCATGAGGAGAACACTGCAGGTGCAGGTCAGAGCAATTCATTGACCTTAAATCCATGTTCTTGGACTGTGGGAGGAAGCCGGAGAAGCCGGATGAATCCCACACAGACACGGGGAGAACATGGAAACTCCCAGCTCGGCATTCGAACCTGGAATCCCCAATGCTGAGAGGAGAACATGCTAACCACCAAGCCTCTATGCCACCCCAATTTTTATATCTGTTTATACTTAATAAATAGGATAAAAGTAGTATTATAAATATTAATGCATTCATTTATTAGCTCCCGCTTTATCCTCTAGTAGGGTCGCGGGGGGGTTCCCCATGCCCATCCAGGGGAGAATGTTTCGGGCGCTGGGCAGACACACCCAGGACAGGGTGCCAATCCATCGCTGGGCACACACTCACTCACACACACACACACTATATGGGGCAATTTGATGAATTCAATTGATTTGATCCATGTTTTTGGACTGTGGGAGGAAACCGGAGAACCCGGAGGAAACCCACGCTGACACAGGGAGAACATGGGGATTCGAACCAGGAATCCCTAGCGCTTAGAGGAGAACATGTTAACCACTAAGCCACCATGCCACCATTATAAATATTATATCATAAAATAAAAACTATTAAAAAACCCTGAAACTGATGTATAATTTCATCCTAAGCGTCTCATCGTTTCTTCTCCAGATCTACTTACAGCAAGACGTCTGAAACTCTTCGTGTTGCTCCTCTTGTCCTGTCGCACACAAAATCATTTCGAGTTATATATCGTTGTGATCACAACAAATTGGAATTAAAGATTTAGTTGCGTACCGTGTTATCCGTGTAGATGCAGGTACCGGATGATGGTTTACACTCGGGGCAACACTTCCCATTTAAATACACTGATTCTTCTCCCTGGTATAAAGTGCATGCAACACAGAAATGACATCACATTCCCAAAAACATTTAATGTTAAAATACTTATTTAGCATGAGCATTAAAACGGTGCTTAGTGGACCAATCCATAGAAACAAAGTCCCTGTTTTAGTCTCATGACACCCATAAAGAGCAGAAAAAGGAACTTAAAAGTGTAATATTGCAGTCCCAGTATAGATTGCACTTCTTAATGTCGTGCACTGACACAGTTGTTGCTTGTTTTGCAGTTTGGCTGAAATTCAGGTCATTCTGCACGTTTGAAACGCTCCCTCACTGCTTCAGTGACGTATTTCAGCTGTTCTTATTATGGGTCGTCACGGCAGCTCATTTTTCACCAACTTGACCCATCCTTGGTATTCTCCTCAGTCATGCCAACCCCCCCGGATAACATCACTCACTGCATCCATGAACCTCCTCTCAGGCCTTCATCTCCTCCTCCTGTGGAGGTTCCATCCTCAGCATCCTTCTGCCAATATAAATCCTAATGTATTAGGCAGAACAGCTGTAGGTGTATCAAACTTGCTGGCAATATGACTTGACGTTAAGAGCCTGCACTGCCTTGGCACTCTGCTGACTCCGCCCTTCTCAGCTCATTAACCCTAATTATTCTCACCTGCAGACAATCACCTGGCAGCCTTACAGACCTCTGCTTTTCTTCAGGATTAGGGGATAGATAATGAGATGAGTTTGGTTCTTTCAACTGGCGCATTGACAATGGGTCACATCTGTGGAGAAACTTTCCCCATCTCTAAGGGCTCTCATTTCCATCCATCCATTATCTTCCGCTTTATCCTATATCAGGGTCGTGGGGGGGTTCCCCATGAACATCCCCATGAACATCCACGGGCGCTGGGCAGATACACCCAGGACAGGACACCAATCTACAGCTAGGCACACACTCACTCACACACACACACTCTATATGGGGCAATTTGGAGAATTCAATTGACCTTGATCCATGTTTTTGAACTGTGGGAGGAAACCGGAGAACCCGGAGGAAACCCACGCGGACACGGAGAACATGGAAACTCCACCTAGAATGGGATTCAAACCGGGAATCCTTAGCGCTGAGAGGAGAACATGCTAACCACTAAGCCACCATGCCGCCCGGCCCTCATCTCATTCTCAAATATTGGCAAGGCAGCACTGCATTATGAGATCTTGTTTTTTTGTGTCATCAGTGCTTCATATTACCAGGCTATTAATACCAATTAAAATAGATCAATGTTAGGGTGGCATGGTGGCTTAGTGTTTAGCATGTTCTCCTCTCAGATTTCTGGTTCGATTCTCAATCTGGGTGGAGTTTCCATGTTCTCTCGTGTCCGCGTGGGTTTCCTCCAGGTTCTACGGTTTCCTCACACAGTCCAAAAACATGGATCAAGGTCAATTGAATTTTCCAAATTGCCCCATATAGAGTGTGTTTGTGTGAAAGATTGTGTTCCCAGTGATAGATTAACATCCTGTCCTGGGTGTATCTGCCCAGCGCCCGAAACGTTCTCCTCTGGATGGGCATGGGGGACCCCACCGCGACCCTAGTACAAGATAAAGCGGAAGATAATGGTAAGATGGATAGATCAATGTAATGACCTCGTGGGCCAGATATGATTGTATTACGGGCCGGATATGGCCCGCGGGCCTTGAGTTTGACAACTATGGTTTAAGTATTCATGGAATAAAATGGAAAGCCGTACACATAATGATCACAGCATTATCCTGCAGTTGTTCAGTGAGTATGGATACCGCTCGGTGTGTTTACCTGTGGACACTCCAGCTTGGCACATTCGGCTCGCTGGCACAGCACCTGGCCTCGCTGGCATGTACAGAACTCGCAGCCTGTAGCGTTCCACATGTCACCATGGTAGCGTGGCGTCCCCTCGTATAAACAGCCGCCTTTGATAGAGACACAGTCCTCGCAGCACTGATCTGATCGCTTCACCTTCATTTCTCCCTGGTGGCACAAAATCAGTTAATAGAGTTTCATTTGAATTCTAAGACTTAATTTCCTCCTGTTACTTTATGCTAATTATTTATTCAGTTTCAGCCCCGAATATTGACACCCCTGATAGCCATCAACAAGTCAGCCTAAATCTATGTTCTGCAGTGGCTGGCATCTCTTAATTAGATGCTTTGGGCTTCATCTTATGGGATGATGAACATTTCAGAGCCATCCGCCATCATGCGTAATGAGTGTGGAAAGCAGATTGGAGACCAATTATCTAATCACAGTCCCTTCAGATCCTTAAGTTTATAAGTTTGATGAGTTAAGCCCCTCGTCTTTAGCCTCTTTTATTGGCTTAAGTTAGAGAGTGGCCTACCATCAAATAAACTTTGATTTTGTGGTCAAAGAAACATTTTATAAGATTTAAGAGATTTATTGCCATATGCAGATAATGATGATGATAATAATAATAATAATAATAATAATGTTTCTTGGGCGGCACGGTGGCTTAGTGGTTAGCACGTTCGCCTCTCAATGCTAGGGATTCCCGGTTCGAATCCCCATCTGGGTGGAGTTTCCATGTTCTCCCCGTGTCTGCGTGGGTTTCCTCCGGGTTCTCCGGTTTCCTCCCACAGTCCAAAAACACGGAACAAGTTAATTGAATTCTCAAAATTCCCCCCTTATAGTGTGAGTGAGTGTGTGCCCAGCGATGGATTGGCGCCCTGTCCTGGGTCTATCTGCCCAGCGCCCGAGACGTTCTCCCCTGGATGGGCATGGGGAACCCCACCGCGACCCTAATAGAGGATAAGCGGGAGATAATGAATGAATGAATAATATAATAAGGGTGATGGGCGGCACGGTGATTCAAGAGCTGTATTGCCATATGCAGATATTTTTAATAATGTGTTTCTTTGTTTTTTCTTTTAAATTAATATTCATTCATTCATTATCTCCCACTTTATCCTCTATTAGGGTCACGGTGGGGTTCCCTATGCCCATCCAGGGGAGAACATCTCAGGTGCTGGGCAGATACACCCAGGACAGGACACCAATCTATCACTGGACACACACTCACACAAACACACTCTATATGGGGCAATTTTGGAGAATTCAATTGACTTCATTTATGTTTCTGGACTGTGGGAGGAAACCGGAGAACCCGGAAAAAACCCACGCGGACACGGGGAGAACATGGAAACTCCACCCAGATGGGGATTCGAACCGGGAATCCCTAGCGAGCATCCTGAGAGGTGAACATGCTAACCATCGTGCCGCCCTTAAATGAATAAATATTTTTTTATTTTATATAATATAATAATAACAAATCCCTTTTTAAAGTCCATACTTGACCAGGCTCTATATAGGTTAAGGTTAATTTATTTATAGCTAAATTTATAATGGGGCGGCACGGTGGCTTAGTGGTTAGCACATTCGCCTCTCAGCGCTAGGGATTCCCGGTTCGAATCCCCATCTGGGTGGAGTTTCCATGTTCTCCCCGTGTCTGCGTGGGTTTCCTCCGGGTTCTCCGGTTTCCTCCCACAGTCCAAAAACATGGATCAAGTTAATTGAATTCTCAAAATTGCCCAATTTAGAGTGTGTATGTGTGAGTGAGTGTGTGCCCAGCGATAGTTTGGCGCCCTGTCCTGGGTCTATCTGCCCAGCGCCCGAGACGTTCTCCCCTGGATGGGCATGGGGAACCCCACCGCGACCCTAATAGAGGATAAGCGGAAGATAATGAATGAATGAATGAATTTATAATGGTACATTGTCTCTAAGCAGCTTTCCAGTGTTCCAAGCCTGTTAATGCCAACAGTCATGAATCTGTGAAGAGCATAGAGCACCCTGGGTCCAAATATTAGACCCCTGCTCATCATTTCAGCAAGCCATGGCATGTCCTATAGTATTGTGTTGCCAGTGCATCCAAAAACATGCAGTTAGTCACTTAGTTTACTGAGATCTGTGGCTCTCTCTACAATATTACTTAATATTATTATTAATATTATTATGTTAAATATCAGGTGGAATGGGTTCAGGATTATAGATGACCTTGGCGCACTGGAGATGTGGGCATTTTTCGGTATGACACCGTGACTGCCCGCGGTGGCACACACACGTGATGCAGCTGCTTTTCTGCCACTGCTCACCATCCTGTGGAAAGAAGACAGGATTTAGGAGTCATGATGGCGCGAAGCTTTTAGATTAAATGTATGTTGAAAGGAGATGGTTTATTAATGTGGTCCTTGAAATGTGCTATATTTGTAACACACACACCCACACACACACCCACACACACACACACACACACACACACACACACACACACACACACACACACACACACACACACACACACACACACACACACTTTGAAGAAAAAAGAAAGTACCAAAGAAAAAAGAAAGTACCAAAGAAAAAAAAAGTACCAAAAAACGCATTTCCATATTAAAACAATATTAAAATATACATATTTAAATAAGCGGCACCGTGGCTTAGTGGTGAGCATGTTCTCCTCTCAGCGCTAGGGATTCCCGGTTCGAATCTCAATCTGGCTGGAGTTTCCATGTTCTCCCCATGTCCACGTGGGTTTCCTCCGGGTTCTCCGGTTTCCTCCCACAGTCCAAAAACATGGATCAAGGTCAATTGAATTCTCCAAATTGACCCATATAGAGTGTGTCTGTGTGAGTGAGTGTGTGCCCAGCGATGGATTGGCGCCCTGTCCTGGGTGTATCTGCCCAGCGCCCGAAACATTCTCCCCTGGAGGGGCATGAGGAACCCCCCCGCGACCCTAATAGAGGATAAAGCGGGAGATAATGGATGGATGGATATTTAAATAATGGGGTGTGGCACGGTGGTTTTGTGGTTAGCATGTTCGCCTCTCAGCGCTGGGGATCTAGGTTTAAATCCATTTCTGGGTGGAGTTTCAATGTTGTCCCCGTGTCTACATAGGTCCAAAAACATGGATTCAAAGTGAATTGGCAGCAGCTCTAAATTGCCCCTATATAGCATGTGTGTGTGTGTGTGTGTGTGTGTGTGTGTGTGTGTGTGTGTGTGTGTGAGCAAGTGTGTACCCAACAATGGATTGGCATTCTATCCTGTCCATCAATATGCTGAGTGGAGCTGATTTAATGGAATATAAGTATAAAAACATGGTGGTGGACTTAACAAAGTGACTGGTTAGGGTATATACAGTATTGATATTAAGGCATTACAAATCTATTGCTACGTTCCTGCTATAGTCCAACATAGTCAACTAAGTGTGCACATTATAACACTTTATATTTCATTCCACAGCAAACTAAGCAAGATGAGTTCAGAAATTAGCATGAAGGATGTGCAAGAAGAATGACATGGTGAAAAAGAGGGAGGAAATTAAGCAAGAGTGAAGAGAGAGCAAAGGGAAATGTTACTGAATTACTGATGAGAACTCTCCTCACATAATGTTCTGCTTTAGTGCCTCATCTTTCACTCTCTATCTTCAAAGAGGAACAGCCCTGATTTCCTCACCAGTGTTCTTGTCTTAGGATCTCATTTATAAACAGTTGCAAAAGCACTTTTTTTTTTACCTTATACTCCTTTCCAGCTGCTATGCATGGGTTTGCAATGCACTGTGGGCAACAGGTTCCAGGCTGAATCACCAGGTTCTCATTCTGCAAAACATCAAAATAGAAAATCGAGGTTCAGGTTTGAATGCATTATATATATATATATATATATATATATATATATATATATATATATATATATATATAAATATATATATATATATATATATATATATATATATGCTCTAAATTGCCCTATATAGAGTGTGTCTGTGTGAGTGAGTGTGTGTCCAGTGATAGATTGGTGCCCTGTCCTGGGTGGTTCTGCACAGCGCCCGAAATGTTCTCCCCTGGATTGGCATGGGGAACCCCCCCCCCCCACGCGACACTTGTAGAGGATAAAGCGGAAGATAATGGATCAATGATCAATACAAAAAAGAATACACAATTAAAGAATACCTCCACTTTGGGGTTCCGGATCCCCCCACGCGACACTTGTAGAGGATAAAGCGGAAGATAATGGATCAATGATCAATACAAAAAAGAATACACAATTAAAGAATACCTCCACTTTGGGGTTCCGGATCATCAGAGAACATACTAAGGCAGAAGACTGACAGAGTATTTAGAGAAACAGATGGACTACAGAATGGAATTATAGAACAACAAAGTCCATCTATATGATCAGTGGAAATGAAAAAACAGATAGTGTGTAGGAAAAAAAAATTATATATATATATATAAATTATTTATATATATATATATATATATATATATTCATTCATTCATTCATTATCTTCCGCTTATCCTATATTAGTGTTGCAGGGGGGTTCCCCATGCCCATCCAGGGGAGAACGTTTCGGGCGCTGGGCAGATACACCCAGGACAGGGTGCCAATCTATCGCTGGGCACACACTCACTCACACAAACACACTCTATATAGGGCAATTTGGAGAATTCAGTTGACTTGATCCATGTTTTTGGTTTATGGGAGAAAACCGGAGAACCCGGAGGAAACCCACGCGGACACGGGGAAAACATGGAAACTCCACCCAGATGGGGATTCGAACCGGGAATCCCTAGTGCTGAGAGGAGAACATGCTAACCACTAAGCCACTAATATATATGCCCTATATATATTTATATAATTTTCCTTAATTTGCTGCAGCTCTGATATTTCATTTAAACATCACACAGAGACGTGTTGCAACCAACGTGAAATCTTAAATTGCCACCAAAGCTAAAATAGATTATAATTTCATTACAACACAATATACTGAAATCCTTAAACACGTCTAGAATATAATTTAAACTGCCTAGAAGCTTAAAACACAGCATCAAACTGACCAGAAAGTGGAAGAAACAACATTTATTTAAAAGGAAATAGCCAACTCATCAGACATCTGTCACACACACACACACACACACACACACACACACACACACACACACACACACAAATCATTGTAATCAGCTTACAGTGTAAAATGAATCAACAGGTAGAAAGGAAGTGTAAAGGTTTGAGTGTGAAGCGGTCGGTCCTCACCGGTTTACACGTCACAGGGTTACACTCAGCGACAGAACATTGTGTCTGCCCGTTCCGGCATTCACACCTCATGCAGGGACTTGGACTCCATTCTTCACTGTCCTTATACTCTCTTCCCTCCCAGGAGCAGGAAGCTGTGAAAACACTTTGTTTTATTATTGATTTCACTCTTTTGAGTTCAGAAGGAAAAGATTCTGTATTAAATTACCTGGAATATAAAAATGTTTGCCAGGTAAACTGTACACAGATTTGTACACAGAGGATTGTTTTAATCCATGTTAACACAGAAAAATCAGCTTGACTCATGCAGTGATTTGTAAAGGGTTTAGTCAGCTGTTAAAATAAAACTCAGCAGCAGGAAAAACCATCCATCCATCCATTATCTTCAACTTTATCCTCTATTAGGGTCGCGGGGGGTTCCCCATGCCCATCCAGGGAGAACATTTCGGGTGCTGGGTAGATACACCCAGGACAGGACGCCTATCTATCGGAGGGCACACACTCACTCAAACATACACACTCTATATGGGGCAATTTGGAAAATTCAATTGACTTGATCCATGTTTTGGACTGTGGGAGGAAACCGGAGAACTTGGAGGAAACCCACATGGACACACAAGGAAGAACATGGAAACTCCACCTAGATTGGGATTCGAACCGGGAATCCCCAGTACTGAGAGGAGAACATGCTAACCACTAAGCCGCCATGCCCACTAAATCCATATCACCAAATTAAATGTTTATTTTTTAGAGCTCCATAAAAACCAGTGCAGCTAACAGTCACTGATTTTATTCGTAGGTGTCTTAAAACTACTTTTTAACGCCAAAAAAAAAAAAAAAAAAAAAGCAGCTTACATAAAGCAGGAAACTAGAGAGATGTGAAGTGTAGATTTGGTGTCGTATAGATTTGACACAATACCAATTATTATGACATAAAAAGCAAATTGGATTTTTATTCTATGGATTTTTGTTTTTAAACTTCGACACTGCCTTGGCTTCGTGAGTGCACCTCATCCAGGGTTAAATAGAAAACCTATTTAATAGATGAGGCCACTGGTCAGGACGGATTAATGTGTCTGTGCTCTCAGGAGACTCCGGCAAGTGAAGCTCTGAAACCCCTACAGAACTAGAGCTTTAAGCGTGAAGAGGTTTTGCACTCTCAGCATGGCACCCCATCAAAAATACATCTAGGCAACATGAAAAGAGACACTGAATCAACAGCACAAAATGCCTCATGAATGGGGAAGTTGGATCAGAGTCTCAGTGTGGTACAAAAACCTGACTGATGCAAAAATAATGGCCCTCTCAGATATATAATACACTGGTTCCCTAAATGAATGCGCTCATGGTTCTATACTGAGGCAAAGTCGCACACACAGGAGAAATGTAAACTAATAAAAACCAAATTTTAGGAGGCAAAAATCTGAAATCATGTTAAAGTTCTGCTGTAATGCATCGCCAGTGTTAGTATTTCAGACAAACCCTAAAATGAATATACAGTATTAACTATACCACAGAGAAAACGTACGATAGCAACTTTTTTCACATCCATCCATTATCTTCCGCTTTATCCTCTATTAGGGTCGCGGGGGGGTTCCCCATGCCCATCCAGGGGAGAACGTTTCGGGCGCTGGGCAGATACACCCAGGACAGGATGCCAATCTATCGCTGAGCACACACTCACTCACGCAGACACACTCTATATGGGGCAATTTGGAAAATTCAATTGACCTTAATCCATGTTTTTGGACTGTGGGAGAAAACCGGAGAACCCAGAGGAAACCCACACGGACACGGGGAGAACATGGAAACTCCACCCAGATTGGGATTCAAACCGGGAATCCCTAGTGCTGAGAGGAGAACATGCTAACCACTAAGCCACCATGCCGCCCACTTTTTAACATATTGTTTCCAAGTGTTTTTAAGCCAATGACATTTAAATTTTATACAAACAATATCCCAGATCCAATGATATTACCAATGTGGGTCACTGAGAAAGGGGGGGGGGGCAGTCTTATGGCTAACCTAGTATTCGGATCTCCAAAAAGTTGGGATACCTTTGGATAAAAACATCTGCTAAACGACCAAATGTAAATTTTAATGTAAAAATAGTCTTACAGTATTATATTTAGCTTGTAATCCATTTCTCTGTTGGAATATAGAACATTGCTGAAGCAGTTTCAATGATGTTGGAAATAGAAACAGGTCTCTGAAAAGACTCATTGGTTTTCTTAACACAGTGGCTTAGTGGTTAGCATGTTCTCCTCTCAGAGCTGGGGATTTCTGTTTCAAATCCCAATCTGGGTAAAATTTCCATGTTCTCCCCGTGTCCGCGTGGATTTCCTCCGGGTTCTCTGGTTTCCTCCCACAGTCCAAAAACATGGATCAAGGTCAATTGAATTCTCCAAATTGCCCCATATAGAGTGTGTTTGTGTGAGTAAGTGCGTGTCCAGAAAATAGATTGGCGCCCTGTCCTGGGTGTAACTGCCCAGCGCCCGAAACGTTCTCCCCTGGATGCCCCCCTCCTTCCCCCGATGGGCATGGGGAACCCCCCCCGCGACCCTAGTAGAGGATAAAGCAGAAGATGGATGAATGGATGGATGGTTTTCTTAAACTCAGGCACTGTTTAAACAGGGTTTTATTTATGTCGTGCTCTTACCTCCATTTCGAGTGCATCTGGGACAGCACTCTCCAGCTGGGATGTAAGGACTCTGTCCTCTCCCACAACTGAGGGGAGGACAGGCAGGCGGGAGACAGGTCACCTTTCCCAAAGAACACGTACATATTGAACACTTGGACTCACTCCACTGGCTGTCATGCTAGAAAGGAAGGCGAGGACAACAAAATAAAGGTTATGAGGTTGTGGGAGAGTTAGTCTGTGTTTGCTACATGATGACATCATCTGTAACTCTGGCTACTACAAGGCAAGACCTCAGTTTCCCTGATTTTCTGCTGATGGGGCCAGTTAATTAGCTGTGGAATTATGCTTCCTGGGCAACACAGCCAGCTTTCCTGAGTAAACGCCACTCAAGCCGGTGGCAACACCATCTGAATCTTAAGCAGCACAAGGGGACAACTTGGACAAAGAGGCTTGCTCTGTCAGGTGAGAGTGGGACTTGTACGAAGAGTGCATTTGTGCAGTGACAGCAGCAAATGACCACTTAGCATTTTAAAGGCCATGTAAGAATCTGTAAAAGGACAACCCACAGGCACTTTTTTGGCATTGTACACAGGAGTGTCACTTACCCCATACAATACGCCCTGGTGTTGGCAGAAGGCAGCAGACTGTGGGAAACACTCAGGACAACAACTGTTCGGCGGGATTCTGAAGCGTTCTCCCTAAAAACACATTTCAACAGCAATGATTAATGCGACTGCCGCTGGAATAAAAGTCTTTAGACTTGTTCTCAGAAGACACTAACATGCGGGAACACGAGCAGCCCGAAAAAAGAACTGTTCAGTGAAATCAGTCACCAAAGGTTCCAATCATTTCTGTATTAAATGTGTTTTCTTACAGGACTTTGTAGTTTTACAATTACAGACTGGAGTACATTCATTTGTTCATTACCCTCAGCTTAATCCATAGGGAATGTGGGGGGGGGTAATTTTGGGTGCTGGGCAGATACACCCAGGACACAGCCCGCTGATTAATTGCTGTGCATTAAGAGCATTCCATTTACCTTAAATCGTTAGTCCCTGTTGGTTCTCTGTTCTCTGTTGGTCAGGAGCATCACAGAACAGGTATCATTTGGGTGGTGGATTGTTTATTGTCAGTTCTGCAGTGACACTGATGTGGTGAGGGGGTGTTAGTGCAGCAGTGCTGCTGGAGTTTCATTTAAACACCTCAGTGACACTGCTGGGATAGGAATAATGCAGAAACCCAATAACCCCTGCTCTGTGGGGGTACTATTGGGGTTCTGAGCATTAGAACAGAGTAAAGGGGACGTACACAGTATGTACTGTAGAACACACACAGATGGACTACAGAATGGAATCGAAGAACTACAAAGTCCATCTTTACAGGACGAGGACATGAGAACATGGACAATAAGTGGAACAAAAAGGAGGCGTGTTTAAATTTGGGGCAATTTGGAGAATTGCGGACACTTTATATATATATATATATATATATATATATATATATATA
>JAFMOD010000706.1:66997-236239 GCA_019802435.1 Corydoras maculifer | reverse complement strand
TATATATATATATATATATATATATATATATATATATATATATATATATATATATGATATATATAAGATGTTCCATCTTAGGCTCATTTCTGCATTTATTTAACACACATCCATCATTCAGTCGTTCATGTAGCGGCTCACTCAACCATCTGGCAATTGATTATTTAATCCCAACAGCCGTTATGAGTTTTACTAGATGTAGTCATGCAAAGACGCAGCCTTACCCGCTGAAAGTCACACTGGGGATTTAGGCAGCGAGTCGTTTTGCAGATGACAACATCACTATGGCAGGTGCAGTCCTGACAGGTATCAGGTTTCCATGATGTGTTGTTCTACAACAAACCAATTAAAAACATTTATTACCATGGGTTTATTTAAACACACTCTGCAGTTGTGTTAAAGTCCAGTTCACAAAGCAATAAATGAAAACTAACAAACAGCAAAATGAATGCAAAACTATACAAGACATAATAAATAAAGATAAAAAAGATGAATATCTTAATAAAGATGCAGCATATATCTTACATTAGAACATAGATATTATTTTGTTGTATGAGTTGAACGACATGTACAGGTTATACAACAAAGTTCTGAAAGGTATATACAGCTTTTCAACGATGGAAAACAAAAGACATAAAGTCACGCACTGCAGAAAATGAAATCTTAACGACCCAGAAAATTTTAAAAACGTGTAACAAATCTGCGCACCCGACTCACACAGATCTGATTGGCTAAGGAGCGCCTTTGGTGATCTTACTACACACTCGATCGGTCTGGGAGTTTACTGCACAGCGAAGCCCGTACTACACTGCAAAAAAATAAAACCTTAACGAGTCCATCTGTCCATCCATTATCTTCCGCTTTATCCTCTATTAAGATCGGGGGGTTCCCCATACCCATCCAGGGGAGAAAGTTTCATGCGCTGGGCAGATGCACTCTATATGGGGCAATTTGGAGAATTCAATTGACCTTGATCCATGTTTCTGGACTGTGGGAATCCCTGGCGCTGAGAGGAGAACATGCTAATCACTAGTCGCCGTGCCGCCCCCTTTACGAGTCAGAAAATCTTAAAACCGTGTAAAGAATAAAAACTATTTTACTCAAAGTTTTTTGACTTGAATAGTTTTCTAAGTAAGGCGGCACGGTGGCTTAGTGTTTAGCACGTTCGCCTCTCAGCGCTAGGGATTCCCGGTTCGAATCCCCATCTGGGTGGAGTTTCCATGTTCTCCCCGTGTCTGCGTGGGTTTCCTCCGGGTTCTCCGGTTTCCTCCCACAGTCCAAAAACATGGATCAAGTTAATTGAATTCTCAAAAATTGACCCGTTTAGAGTGTGTCTGTGTGAGTGAGTGTGTGCCCAGCGATGGATTGGCGCCCTGTCCTGGGTGTATCTGCCCAGCGCCCGAGATGTTCTCCCCTGGATGGGCATGGGGAACCCCACCGCGACACTAATAGAGGATAAGCGGAAGATAATAAGTGAATGAGTTTTATAAGTAAAATAAATTAGTTTTTAGAAATGGTTTTATTTACTTGCTATGTTGGTAAATATTTTTACGTTTTTTGTACATTTTTTTTCTTGATTTGTGTTTTATTTTTTCAGTTAAATGAAAGAATCTAGACTCGTCTTGCAAATGATTCTAAGATTCCTTCGCTGAACATCACTGAATTAGTCTGGAATTACAAGAACAAATACTTTTTAAAGAACTGCACATCAGCAGTCATTTCAGAAATGAGAATGTTATAAAGGCAAAGTTTAATCTCATTCGATGTTTAATTGGTTTACTTTCAATCAGATTAGTGCTATAGCTTCAGAAAGTTAGTGAATTTATAAACATTATACAGTCACGGTGGCTCTGCAGCATTATTTTTAGTGGATGAAGGTCTTTGTACAATACTGTATTTATTCTAAGGACAAAGAAAATTGTCAAATCCATCACTGTCAATAAACGGCTTTTAGAACTTTTATACTGAAGTTGAATATGTTCAGGTAGTCTGCTGCTTTAACGATGCATAACTTTATGATAGATACAATATTATATTTAATACAAAACATTGAATTTATCATTGTCTTATCACATTATCGGCCACCTAATCCTCAGGGGAGGTTTCCCATTTCCATTCAAAGGAAAATGTTTAGAGCATGAAGCAAATACCCCCATGTAAGGGCGATACACCCATGTAATCCATCAATGGCACACAATTACTCACAGACACACACCATATATAGGGCCAATTTACATGGGGCAATTTAGAGCAATTGGAATGTGGGAGGAAACCGGAGAACCTGGAGAACAACCGAAAACGCGAACTTGGGGAGAACATGGAAACTTCACCCAGATTGGGATTTGAACCTGGATCCCCAGAAATGAGAGGTGGACGTGCTAACCATAAATCTCAGCTCATCTTCTGCTTATTCCACAACATGGGGGGGATGTTTCCAGCACTGGGTAGATACACCCAGCACAAGGTGCCAATATATCGATGGGCACACACTTACACACACAAATAGCCAATTGAGTCCAGCTAATTCACCTTGAATCAATGTTTTTAGACTGTGGAATGAAGCTGGAGAACACAGAGGACACCCACATGGACACGAGGAGAACATGGAAACTGTACTTGGGATTCGAACCTGGATCCCCAGGCGAATGTGCTAACCACTGCTCCCCCCTCCCCCCCACCACAACACAAGTGTAAAGAAAGTTGTGAGTCGTCATTACCGTGCCAGTCATGAGTCTGGCAGGGTAATGAAATACCACATACAGGGTTCTTCTATAAATTGCATGAATAAACAGAGAATTGGAATTTTGTATATTTAGAGTTTACATATTATAGACATGGCGGCACGGTGGCTTAGTGGTTAGCATGTTCTCCTCTCAGCACTAGGGATTCCTGGTTCGAATCCCAATCTGGGTGGAGTTTCCATGTTCTCTCCATGTTTCTTCTGGGTTGTCCGGTTTCCTTCCACAGTCCAAAAACATGGATCAAGGTCAATTGAATTTTCCAAATTGCCCCATATAAAGTGTGTCTGTGTGAGTGAGTGTGTGCCCAGCGATAGATTGGCACCCTGTCCTGGGTGTATCCGCCCAGCGCCCAACACGTTCTCCCCTGCATGGGCATGGGGAACCCCCCCGTGACCCTAATATAGGATAAAGCGGAATAATATGTATGGATGGATGGATATTATAGACATATTACATGTTATAGAGTTTACTAAAACCTACTTGTTGATAAACAACTTAAAATGAAGATAATAGACACAGACAGTCACCAGCTCATGAGTGATCGAATCCCAAAACCAGAGACTCAGAGACTGTGACAGAAATATCAGTCTATTTACAGTTTATAGGTCAAGAACGATGCACATGAAGGCTCCAGGCTGCAGGTGATACATCCTTTCTGCTTCAGTTTCACGTGTCATATCGCTGACAACCATCCTGGAAGCTATTTAAAAAGTTTTGGTGTTGATAGCCTGCATGTTTCAGCCTAATGCCTGAAGAGCTGAAACTGCACAGATGTTTTAACAAAATTGGGGTTTTAAAAGCAGATGTGATTTACTAAATAACCTTTTTTTTAAAAAAAAAAAAATCAGGCTGGAAAATATTTTGCTTCAGCAACTTGGTGAATTATTTGTGATCTGACTTATGTCTTGTTTTGAGGGCAATCTAGCACCAATCCATCACTGGGCACATACTCACTCACTCATACTCAATTTACAGCAGACAATTCACCTTGAATCCATGTTTTTGGACTGTGGGAGGAAACCAGAGAACCTGGAGAAAACCCACATAGACACAGGGAGAACATGGTTAGTATGCTGCCTGGTCGCTCAAGGAGGATGAGTCCCCCAATGAGTCTTGGTCTTCCCAAGGTTTCTTCCTTAAAATAATAACATAACAGGGAGTTTTTTCTTGCCACTGTCGCTTCAGCTTGCTCTTTAGGGGTTTAAAGGCTTTTCATTCTGTAAAGCTGCTTTGTGACAATGTACTGTTGTAAAAAGTGCTATATAAATAAATAACTTGAACTTGAACTTATATTAATACGTTCGCCTCTCAGATGTACTAACATACTAACCACTAAGCCAGCCACTGCTCTACATTGCCCCCTATACAATATCTGTGTGAGTGAGCGTGTGCCCAGCGAACCCACCCTCCATGAGGAACCCGGAATTCACAGCCCTAGAGTAGAAACAAAAATACAAAAATGATGATAAAAAAGATTTTAAAAATTTTATTTAGTTCAGTTTCTAAATAACACAAAATTTATTCATTTATTTATTATCTTCTGCTTCATCCTATATTAGGGTCACGGGGGGTTCCCCAAGGCCATGGAGAACGTTTCGGGCGCTGGGCAGATACACCCAGGACAGGGCGCCAATCTATCGCTGGGCACACACTCACTCACAAAGACACACTCTATATGGGGCAATTTGGAGAATTCAGTTGACTTGATCCATGTTTTTGGACTGTGGGAGGAAACCGGAGAACCTGGAGGAAACACACACGGACACGGGGAGAACATGGAAACTCCACCCAGATGGGGATTCGAACCGGGAATCCCAGCCGCTGAGAGGCGAACGTGCTAACCACTAAGCCACCGTGCCGCCCAACACAAAATCTAATCTAATAAAATCATTGTGATGCAGAATAAAAACCTTCCTGCACGTCATGTTTTTTTCAGTACAAAGCGGGTTGGAGAACGGTCATGAAGTTTTAACTCAAAAAGGCTCAGCATAGAAAATTTCCTAAAAAATGTGCAAAGCAGTTCTCCCGCCCTGCAGTTCCATTCTGATCAGTCTCTGCAAAGTGTAGACAGGATATTGAAATGTATAACGCCGCCTCAGTTATTGGAACGGTATATACAGTTGATAAAAGGGGAGACGGGGACTAGTCATATTTTACACAGACAGCATGCAAACCAGCCCTTAAGCACACTGTTGTTACTGCTTAAAGTTTAAGGTTGTGAAGGATGGAGTCATCTAACAATGCCTGTATACAAACTTATAGATTGCAAATCATCAGCATAGAGCTTCACCACACAGACAGCTTCCCTAAAATTTCATTTGATTTTAAGTGCCAATGTGATATTTATTGCACACTTGGATGAGCATGATGCTCTCAGTTGCGTTTTCTCATCGACGCAGTACGGTGCTGCTCAGGAGAGCTGTGGTTTTTTAAACTTCATAACAGGGGTGCCGTTGCAGCTCTTTTAAAGGTCTTGTCATAAAGAGGTGCAAAAATGAAATCAAATAAAACTGAATGAGTAAAAATACCAAAACGCCCTGCAACCCTTACTGCAACCATGAATAATACTCTTAAGCATTATTACTATAACATAGCACATCACCAATATACTGTATATAATATATACAAAAAAAAAATATATATATATATATATTTTTTTGTTTGTTTTTTGTTTTTTTGTTTTGTTTTTTTCATTCATTTATTCATTATCTTCCGCTTAATCCTCTATTAGGGTCGCGGTGGGGTTCCCCATGCCCATCCAGGGCATACGTATCGGGTGCTGGGCAAATACACCCAGGACAGGGCGCCAATCTATCGCTGGGCACACACTC
This sequence comes from Corydoras maculifer, assembly GCA_019802435.1. Taxonomy (NCBI): domain Eukaryota; kingdom Metazoa; phylum Chordata; class Actinopteri; order Siluriformes; family Callichthyidae; genus Corydoras; species Corydoras maculifer. Next base: position 230,667 of record JAFMOD010000706.1, on the reverse strand, counting down.
ACACACACATGCACACAAACACACTCTATGGGGCAATTTGTAGAACTCAATTGACTTGATCCATGTTTTTGGACTGTGGGAGGAAACCGGAGAACCCGGAGGAAACCCACGCAGACATGGGGAGAACATGGAAACTCCACCCAGATGGGGATTCGAACCGGGAATACCTAGCGCTGAGAGGCGAATGTGCTAACCACTAAACCACCGTGCCGTATATATATATATATATATATATATATATATATATATATATATATATATATATATAGTTGCAGTGACTATATTGTTGCAGTGACTATACTGTTTATATTTCTAATTACATGCTTTGTAATAATCTAATTATTTCATTATCTTCCACTTAATCCTATAGTAGGGGCTAGGGTCGGGGCGTTCCCCACGCCCATCCAGGGGGGAATGTTTCAGACATTGGCAGACGTAACCAAGACTGTTTTTTTCAGTTTACTCTGAAAGGAAATTAAGCCAAATTAGTACAACAGGTTTTATAAATGTTGTTGTCTGTATACTTGATATTTAGGACTCATGAGTGGCTTTTTGGTCACAGTTTATTTTCTATTTGGACTGTATAATGTATTCAAAACTGGGTCAAACACTGCACCATACCCCAAATCAGCTCCTAGTAGATAACCAAATGCTATTTAAAACAAAAAGAGTAAATCCTCATTATAAAATACTGCTGAGGTAATGTTCGAAGCTGAGGTTGATATTTCTGCTCTAGACGACTATCAACACAACCTACGTAACCCACATCAACATCACTTAACCCCCTTCAAAGACAAAGCACTTACAGGAGATTAAGAGGCTCAGAAATGCCCCCCACACTCATGCAGTCAGGCCATTTTTAGAAGATCCTATTTGGTCGGCATCTTTGACCTCACCGTGGTGCCACAGCTCAGATGACAGCACTGAAGTGACAATCAGAACTATCATAAGAGATCAGATGCTGTTTTAGTCGCTATCATAGAAAACAAGTCATTATAAGTCAAATGAAGTATATTTATTTTCATAAGACAGATCGGTACTATATGGGGCAATTGAGAACATTCAATTGACCTTGAATCCATGTTTTAGGACTGTGGAAGGAAACCGGAGAACCCGGTGGAAACCACACAGACACGGGGAAAACATGGAAACTCCACCCAGATTGGTGTTCAAACCTGGAGAGGAGAACATGCTAACCACTAAGAACGAACGAACGGGCTAACCATATGCCTGAATTTGTATATGGAAAAGGAACTGTGTGTATATATATATATATATATATATATATATATATATATATATATATATATATATATATATATATATATATATATATATATATATATAGGGCGGCTTGGTGGCTTAGTGCTTAGCATGTTCTCCTCTCAGCACTAGGGATTCCCGGTTCGAATCCCCATCTGGGTGGAGTTTCCATGTGCTCCCCGTGTCCGTGTGGGTTTCCTCCGGGTTTTCCGGTTTCCTCCCACAGTCCAAAAATATGGATCAATTTAATTGAGTTCTCCAAATTGCCCCATATAGAGTATGTTTGTGTGAGTGAGTGTGTGCCCAGCGATAGGTTGGCGCCCTGTCCTGGGTGTATCTGCCCAGCGCCCGAGACATTCTCCCCTGGATGGGCATGGGGAACCCGCCAGTAACCCTAATAGAGGATAAAAGCGGAAGTTAATGAATGAATGAATAAATATATATATAGTCCAAACACTTAAATTCAAGGTAAACTGGCTGCTCTGAATTGCCCCCATCTAATTCTATATAATATATAATATAATGTGTGTGTCTATATAATGTGTGTGTCTGTGTGAGTGAGTGTGTCAAGTGATAGATTGGTGTCCTGTCCTGGGTGTATCTGCCCAGCGCCTGAAATGTTCTCTCCTGGATGGGCATGGGGACCCCCCCGCGACCCCCTATATATGATAATTTATGTTAGTAGTAAAGAAACAAGGTATACCAACTGCAGACAACCAGACAAATCTATCCACTGCTCAGCCACTCACTACATCCTGCTACGGGTTTAAAGGAATGCTTAATGAATGGAAACAGACAGACGGATAGAGACAGAAAGACAGACAGAACAGCAGATAGACGGACAGATAAAAGCATCTGCTACCTGTCATAAATAATTAATCTGTACTATACACAGGTAGTGCAAACATCAGTGGCTGGACGTTCTGTCCATAATGCTAAATAATTTATTTAAAATAATTCAGAAAAAATGTTGAGTTTATTTTCTCTAACGTACTTCTCTAGCCCTCACTCGCTCGCTAATCTCCGAATTCTCACTGGAAGCTGAAAGCCAGAACGTTCATTCAGATTTGAAAGAGAGAAATAAATGATTTAAAAGTCTTTGTCAGTGAAGGTACTTGAAGTTGTCAAAGTGAGTTTTGCCAAGTGACTCGCTGCACGACCGAGCAAATAATAAAAACTGTGACTTTAAGTTGGAATCCCCTTTAGAATTCACGAACCGTATGTTTTATTACTCACGATGTAACCCCTTCTTAGTCTTAATGTGCCGATGTATTCAGGCTGGCAGAAATATGAGAGCAGTTAGTGTATATGCAATTATACTAAGAATAAAAGTTTTATATTTAATATATACATCCATCCATTATCTTCCGCTTTATCCTCTAGTAGGGTCGCGGGGGGGTTCCCCATACACATCCAGGGGAGATTGTTTCGGGCTCTGGGCAGATACACCCAGGACAGGACACCAATCTATCACTGGACACACACTCACACACACATACACTCTATATGGGGCAATTTGGAGAATTCAATTGACCTTGATTCATGTTTTTGGACTGGGGGAGGAAACCGGAGAACCCGGATGAAACCCACACAGGCACGGAGAGAACGTGGAAACTCCACCCAGATTGGGATTCCAGACAGGAATCCCTAGCACTGAGAGGAGAACACGCTAACTACTAAGCCACCGTGCTGCTCATATATATATATATATATATATATATATATATATATATATATATATATATATATATATATATATATATATATATATATGATGTACATACATCATGTCCATTTTCCAGGTTTGAATCCCATTCTGGGTGGAGTTCACTGGTTTCTTCCCACAATCCAAAAACATGGTTTCAAGGTGAATTGACTGCTCTAAATTTCCCCTATATAATATGTGTGTCTGTGTAGGTGAGTGTGCCCAGTAATATAAAGATGGATAATGTATATTTATAGATAGGGCAACAAGCTGGCATAGTCTCAATGTCGAGGATCCAGGTTCAAATCCCTATCTGGGTGGAGTTCTAATGAGGGTTTGCTCCTGGTTCTCCAGTTTCCACCCATAGTCCAAAAGCATAGATCCAAGTAAATTTAGCTACTCTACTGTAAATTGCCCCTATATAGTTATGTGTCTATGTGAGTGAGTGTGTCTAAAACGATTATAACAGGATTAAGAAGTCAAGATAATGAGATACGATATTTAAGTTCATGCTTTGGTTTTATACTTAACGTCTTGGTTTTTCTTCAGACTGCAACTGAGTTATGATGAAACGTGGGAGATGATCTGTAGGAATTTGTTCATTACTAGAAAACTCCCACATATATGAAGATCCAAGTACTCGACATAAAGCACAACAACCTTTAAACATGCTGTATAGCATTATTTCATGATCATTATCAAAGCTTTATGTTATTTAGCTTCTTTCTTGGAACATCTCCAAAGAATTAATCATTCAACTCCACAGCAACAGTTATATATTTATAGCATTATTTCATACAGAAGTTATTTCTGCATTAAGCATTCAATACTCATTACGTGCTGAATGCTACAGTCAGAAGTAATCAGCTAAGACATGCAACTCATAGATTTGAATGTGTTTTAGTTAGAGATATATAAAGGTTATGTGGTTGAGGATTTAACATATTTTTGCATATTTAAGCAGTTCAGTAAAATCACTTGGACCCATCCCTGCATCCATTATGTTTTTAAATTTCTAGCGTGTTGATCTATACAGGAACGCTGGACTAACAATGAACCATTCAGAGCTGGCACATTGTGAGCCTTTTTAAGAGGATTAATATATAAATGCTTGGATTATGGCTAAAATCCCTGGACACATCCACGAGTCACATTTTTCATATTTAGTTATATTTTTAACGATGCTTTTTGCATTTCTAATCCTAATTAAATATTCACAATAACTAAAAGGAAATGCATTAATTATATCTTTTTTATTGTTAAAGTATCAATAAGACCTGATTTTGTTATTACAATCTAATACCTGCACTATATAATAAGAGACCACTCTCTAAATGCATACAGTTTTTTATTTTTTTTTATTTTATTTTTTTATTTTATGTCAATATTGTTTTATTTTCTTTGAAAAATGATTATTGTCATTGCAATACATTCTTAAATGTAATTTGATTTGATTATAGCACAGTGTCATTGTATGAAATATTAGCATATTAGCACTGCCTCTCAACACTGAGGATTCAGGTTCGAATATCAATCTGGTTGGAGTTTCTATGTTCTCCCCGTGTCCATGTGGGTTTCCTCCCACAGTTCAAAGACATGGATTCAAGGTGATTGTGCTGCCCTACATTACCCCTATATAAATTACCCCAAATTAACATGTATGTGGGGGAGTAAGTGTGCCAAGTGAAAGATTGGCACCCTGTCCAGGTTGTATATGCCCAGCACCTGAAACCTTCTCTCCTGGTTCTCCCTGTTATAGCATTACATGGAAAATAATTGATGGATGAAAACAAACTACAGTGTGAATTTAGGATTCTTAATGTTTTAACTTCATCCTAAGGATTGTAAAATTAATTCATCTCCCCTTTAATGCAAAGTGAACCACAAGCAATATAAACACAAACCTGAATTATTTTTTTTCGGTGCAGCTGAGTTTATTACTAATTAGATTCCGAGCGAGAAACATTAATCCCGTGGTTTGTTATGGCATAATAGTAATCTTTTAAGATATTAAAATGTACTGACCTTTGTATTTCTGAATACATTTGAGCTTCATCAGTGAAAGCACTTAATCCATAAAGCTCCTCTGATGGTTCTGCATTACATTTAATGTAGTATTGTAATATGACTGATATAGCAATTACACCTGCGATGTTTTCACAGTTTAGTGCAGACATGGGGATTAAGAACAAGAGAAGAAGGTGTTTACCAGCTTGTAGTTCTTTATATTAAGTTGTGAAAATATTTCGGTTGAAGTACATGCTTGCCTGAATGCTCTTCCGTAAGAACCCAGCTTTTTCAAGACATAGACTCCAAATTAATTAATTACTCAATTAATTAATTCCATAGAACTAAAGAGAACTGGCGGCACGGTGGCTTAGTGGTTAGCATGTTTTCCTCTCAGCGCTCCGGATTCCTGGTTCGAATTCCCATCTGGGTGGAGTTTCCATGTTCTCCTTGTGTCAGCGTGGGTTTCCTCCGGGTTCTCCGGTTTCCTCCCACAGTCCAAAAACATGGATCAAGTCAATTAAGTTCTCTGGATGGGCATGGGGACCCCCCGCGACCCTAATATAGGATAAAGCGGAAGATAATGAATGAATGAATAAAAAGAATTGATCATGGGGGGGGGGGGGGGGGGGGGGGGGGGGGGGGGGGGGGGGGGGGGGGGGGGGGGGGGGGGGGGGGGGGGGGGGGGGGGGGGGGGGGGGGGGGGGGGGGGGGTCCTCCGGGTTCTCCGGTTTCCTCCCACAGTCCAAAAACATGGATCAAGTTAATTGAATTCTCAAAAATTGCCCAATTTAGAGTGTGTATGTGTGAGTGAGTGTGTGCCCAGCGATGGATTGGCGCCCTGTCCTGGGTCTATCTGCCCAGCGCCCGAGACGTTCTCCCCTGGATGGGCATGGGGAACCCCACCGCGACCCTAATAGAGGATAAGCGGAAGATAATGAATGAATGAATGATCATGGGGGAATTTTAAAGCATTTAAAGCATACCTTAACGTCTGGTTTTTGGACTGAGAACCTGGAGGAACCCATGCAGACACAGGGAGAACATGGAAACTCCACCCAGATTGGCATTTGAACCTGGATACTCAGTGCTGAGAGGAGAAAATGCTAACCATTAAGGCACCGTCCTCTACTAGAGTGGCTGGGGTTCCTTATGCCCATCCAGGGGAGAAAATTTCGAGTGCTGGGCAGATACACCCAGAACATGGCGCCAATCTATCACTGGAAACATTTACTCACACAAACACACACTCAAATTTAGAGCATTTGATTCACCTTGAATCCATGTTTTTGGACTGTGGGAGGAAACTGGAAAACCCGGAGCAAACCCATGCGGATATGAGAAGAACATGGAAATCATCCATACTGGGATTCGAACCTGGATCCCCAGCGCTAAGAGGGGAATGTGCTCATCACTAAGCCACTGTGCCGTTGAGGTCGTGTATTATTGTGAATAAATCACGGAAAAGACGAAAAACATCGGTGGTACTTAAAAGTTTTGGTTTAATAAAGGGTGCTACTTGTAGAACATTAGTATTTTATTTCTTTATAGGTTTTTCCACTTAAGTTAAAATTTGCAATTAACGTGCAATTAATCGATCCGTCTGTAGAAAGCGGAAAGCTTCCACCAATCAATAAAGCAATTAAAACCTCATCAAATTATTTTCTCGTGCTAAACTCTGATGCTGATTCAGCAGAATAATGCTGCTTTAATCAGCGGAATGAGCCACGTCATTTCTCAGCGTTGATGACTTAAGCAGGTGGTAGACTATTTAATTCAGCAACAACCATATTTAGTAAAGCGTGCGCTGCTTTAATAACTGCGAAAGGCAGAGATTATTTCGGTGTCTGGGGTTGAAGCCAAGCTAAAAATGTAAAGTCTATTTTGACTTGTAATTGTATAGTAGTGTAAAAATAATACCAATGGAGCCATAAAACATGTCCCAGTGAATATGAACTGAGCCTTTTCATAGGTTTAAAACCCGCCGAAGCGCTCTGGTACCTCTGAAAACCAAAATCCCCAAACTGAAATCTTAATATAATATAATAATATAATATAAATATATAATATAATATCCAATGTTTAAAAAAAATTCATATGGTTCTATTTTTTTTTTCACAATCCAGGGGAGAATGTCTCAGGTGCTGGGAAGATACACCCAGGACAGGGTGCCAATCTATCACTGGGCACAAACTCACTCACACACACACACTCTTCATCCTTTCATTCATTATCTTCCGCTTTATCCTATATAAGGGTTTCGGGGGGGTTCCCCATGCCCATCCAGGGGAAAACGTTTCAGGCCCTGGGCTGATACACCCAGGACAGGGAGCCAATCCATCGCTGGGCACACACAGACACGCACATAAACACACTCTACATGGGGCAATTTGGAGAACTCAATTGACCTTGATCCATGTTTTTGGACTGTGGAAGGAAACTGGAAAACCCAGAGGAAACCCACGCGGACACGGGGAGAACATGGAAACTCCACCCAGATTGGGATTCGAACTGGGAATCCCTAGCACTGAGAGGTGAACGGGCTAACCACTAAGCCACCGTGCCGCCCACACATTCTATATGGGGCAATTTGGAGCATTCAATTGACCTTGATCCATGTTTTTGGACTGTGGGAGGAAACTGGAGAACCCAGAGGAAACCCACGCGGACACGGAGAGAACATGGAACCTCCACCCAGATGGGGATTCGAACCGGGAATTCCTAGCACTGAGAGGTGAACGTGCTAACCACTAAGCCACCGTGCCGCCCACACACATTCTATATGGGGCAATTTGGAGCATTCAATTGACCTTGATCCATGTTTTTGGACTGTGGGAGGAAACTGGAGAACCCAGAGGAAACCCACGCGGACACGGGGAGAACATGGAACCTCCACCCAGATGGGGATTCGAACTGGGAATCCCTAGTGCTGAGAGGAGAACATACTAACCACTAAGCCACTGTGCCGCCCCATAGCAATAACAAAATAGTGAAGCCCAACGACCCCAAAAAAGGATTAAGCAGAAGATGAAATGAATGTCTGAATGAACAGCTCATGTGATGTACACAGCACATTACATGTCAGTTTTTTGTAAATCGTTCTATGAGATGATCAGAGCTGTGTCACTGTGTACAGTCAACATGCTCATTATCCCTGTTATGATATATGATATGATCAGAGCTACTTTATTATGAGCACTGTATGCGACGCTTTAAATACGGGTGAGAAAAAGATAAAAGCTTTTTCTGTTTGATATCTCCAACCTTTTAATCAGCCAGACCTTGAGGGAAGACTTTGATGTTTTTTTGGATCGGGGTCAGGAAACTACTCATTGTCTCTGGTTCCATCCGTAACACTGGACCATTTTTGGAAAATGCCGTCTTTAAAAACGCTGGTTTATAAGATGGTGTAAGATATCCTACGGAAAGTCGGCTTCCCTGCGTCTCCAGCTTTACAGTTAATTGCTGGGTGTTCAATTAGCAGCTGGTCATGATAAGATTCCTGACCTTCTCCTTCACCTCCCACGCTGAGCGCTGAATGCTGAAGTTCCCGTCCAAACAAAGATGTGAGGAGGATAATGAGAGAGAGGAGAGGGAGTACAGCTTCCCAACATTATCTGTATTTGAATGTTTGCTCTCACTGCTTAACTGATTTTTTGGAATGTTAATTCTGAACAGGGTGGCACGGTGGCTTAGGTTGGAATCCCAATCTGGGTGGAGTTTCCATGTTCTCCCCGTGTCCGTGTGGGTTTCCTCCAGTTTCTCTGGTTTTCGCCCACAGTCCAAAAACATGGATCAAGGTCAATTGAATTCTCCAAATTGCCCCATATATAGTGTGTGTGCCCAGTGATTGATTGGCGTCCTGTCCTGCGTGTATCTGCCCAGCACCTGAAACGTTCTCCCCTGGATTGGGAACCCCCCCGCGACCCTAGTAGAGGATAAAGCAGAAGATAATAAATGGATGGATGGATGTTATTGCTATGTTGTTTTAATTGTTATAAAGCATCTTTGAAGTCCCAGAAAAGGTCTATATAACTAAAATGTATTATTATTATTATTACTATAAACCTCTCCCAGATTGGGATACAAACCTGAATTGAGTTCTCCAAATTGCCCCATATAGAGTGTGTCTGTGTGAGTGAGTGTGTGTCCAGTGATAGATTGGCGTCCAGTCCTGGGTGTATCTGCCCAGCGCCTGAAACATTCTCCCCTGGATGGACATGGGGAACGCCCCCCACCCCACGACCCTAGTAGAGGATAAAGCAGAAGATAATGGATGGATGTGATAAAACCTGGACGCTCAGATCGCAGTGCTGTGGATCCAGGTTCAAATCCCAATCTGGGTGGAGTTTCCATGTTCTCCTCGTATCCGTTTGGGTTTCCTCCCACAGTCTAAAAACATGGATTTAAGATGAATTGGCTGCTCTTAATTGCCCCATATAGTGTGTCTATGTGAGTAAGTGTGTGCCCAGCAATGGATTGGAGAACCCTTCTGCAACCCTTGTAAAGGATTAAGCAGAAGGTGATATATCAATAAATGAATGGCTGCTCTAAATTGCCCCATATAGAGTGTGTCTGCGTGAGTGAGTGTGTTCCCAGCAATAGATTGGCACCCTATCCTGGGTGTATCTGCCCAGCGCCCAAAACGTTCTCATTTTAATGGGCACAGGAAACCCCCCCGCGACCATATGTTAATATTCTATTACCATCTGTATGGCAATAAAATAATTTTTGTTGCCAATATTATCATAGCTCAGCTAGTTTTAGCTTAGGTTTATTATTAAGATTTATAATGAGTGCACCTAGACCTTATTCTTTTTATCAATCAATCTCCCGCTTATCCTCTATTAGGGTCGCGGTGGGGTTCCCCATGCCCATCCAGGGAAGAACGTCTCGGGCGCTGGGCAGATACACCCAGGACAGGGCGCCAATCCATCGCTGGGCACACACTCACTCACACAGACACACTTTATATGGAGCAATTTGGAGAATTCAATTGACCTTGATCCATGTTTTTGGACTGTGGGAGGAAACCGGAGAACCCGGAGGAAACTCACGCGGACACGGGGAGAACATAGAAACGCCACCCAGATGAGGATTCAAACCGGGAATCCCTAGTGCTGAGAGGAGAACATGTTAACCACTAAACCACCGTGCCTCTATTAATGTTGTGGGGAGGGGGGGGTTCCCCATACCCATCCAGGGAAGAACATTTCGGGCGCTAAGCCACCGTGCCGCCAATTTCACATATATAATTAATAAAAATTAACCTGCGGAAAACCCGCCCCACAATTTTTCTTACTTTCTATACATTAATTTTATAAGTTTTTTTTTTTTCAAATCACAAGCAAAACTAACCTAATATAAAGCATATATTTGTCCTTTCCTTATATATAAGTCCTTTCCATTTGGGATCATTCCAAATAAGGGCACAGGAATGTCCTTCAGTCTTAAGCTAAAGCTTTTCGTAATGGTGACCTTGGTCCAAGGTTCAAAGTTTCAGGAGAAGCCAGTCATGCAAGACGCTGTGTATCAGCACCAGTGCACATCCACCTGGCGTGCGCTTCAAAGAACTTACTACGCGTTCACCCAAGCCTGGCAATCCAAAACAGTTGCCAGCGAGGTCTGGCAAACCTTCAGAGCAGAAGCAGGAGGACACAGATTAGTTTTTCGATCCCTCAGCTGCGGTTCGCTCACACTGTGCGAGATATACAGATAACGAGCTGTTAGCGGATTTTTTAACGGTAGAAAATGTAAAATATTTATGTAAGAGCAAAAATATGCATAGTGATAAGTATTACTAGAAAAATATTTAATTTATTCATTCATTCATTATCTTCTGTTTTATCCTCTATTAGGGTCGCAGGGGGGTTCCCCATGCCCATTCAGGGGAGAACGTCTCAGACGCTGGGCAGATACACACGACAGGGCGCCAATCCATCGCTGGGCACACACTCACTCACTCAAACACACTCTATATGGGGCAATTTTGGAGAACTCAATTAACTTGATCCATGTTTTTGGACTGTGGGGGGAAACTGGAGAACCTGGAGGAAACCCACGCGGACATGGGGAGAACATGGAACATGGAAACACCCAGATGGGGATTCAAACCGGCAATCCCTAGCGCTGAGAGGTGAACGTGCTGACCACTATGCCACCGTGCCGCCCACACATTCAATTTAATACAATTTAAACAATAACATGAGTTTTAATTATTTAATTCTGCCCTGGCGGCACGGTGGTTTAGTGGTTAGCATGTTCTCCTCTAAGTGCTGGGGATTTCCGGTTCGAATCCCAATCTGGGTGGAGTTTCCATGTCCTCCCTGTGTCTACGTGGGTTTCCTCTGGGTTCTCCGGTTTCCTTCCACAGTCCAGAAACATGGATCAAGTCAACTAAATTCTCCAAATTGCCCCATATAGAGTATGTTTGTGTGAGTGAGTGTGTGTCCAGTGATAGATTGGCGCCCTGTCCTGGGTGTATCTGCCCAACCCCCTCACCCCCATAATAGAGGCAAATGTAATAGAGGATTAAGCAGAAGATAATGAGATGTGATTTATTTAAGATGTTTAAAGAGCAAGCTTTTAAAGAGTAGATGTTCATCAACGTGTACGTCTGTAGTCATGGACAACCGAATCATCATTTCTGTACATTAACCCAGTGTGTGAATCCAGTAAAGGTGTTTGCCTGATAGGTTCACAAATCTGACAAATTAATATGAATCTGCATACGCTTTTAATACTTTTGGCACATGGTAAGAACTGGTGAAGCCTTCAGAGTCCATTAAAACAGAATATTCTATAACTGAACACAGCTCGTCGGACCAACTCTTGTTTTTCCTCGAGGGAACTAATTTCCTCAAACTGCTTTCAAACTGTGTAACTTTCTTAATTAGGAGTTTCACTTGAATTCAATTTTTTTGCCCAAAATTAATTTGGATTCAGCGATGACTTTACCCTCTGTGTATCACATGACAAAGGGTGAAAATATATTGGGTGCAAAAATTATTTAAAAAACTCTGGGTGGTAGATTGGTGGTTAGGGTGTTGGTCTAAAGGGTCCATCCATCCATCCATTATCTTCCGCTTTATCCTCTATTAGGGTCGCTAGGGGTTCCCCATGCCCAGCCAGGGGAGAACGTTTCGGGCGCTGGGCAGATACACCCAGAACAGAGTGCCAATCCATCACTTGGCACACGGACACACACACGCATATACACACTCTACATGGGGCAAATTTGAGAATTTAATTTACCTTGATCCATGTTTTTGGACTGTAGGAGAAAACCAAAGAACCCGGGGAGACTCACACAGAAACATGAACATGGAAACTGGGAATCCCTAGCACTGAGAGGAGAACCTACCCCTCCTCTAAGTCACCGTTCCGCCCCAATCTAAAGGATGAGGACTTAAATCCTAAGTACACTGAAGAAACCAAGGTGGGTCCTTGTGCAAGGCCCTTAACCCTCATTACATTTCATTTGATCATTTAGCAGACGATTTATCCAAAGTGACTTACAAGAACCTCAACTTTAAGGTCAGAACACAGGGTCAGTCACACAGCAGCCCTGGAGCAACGAGGGCTAAGGGTCCTGCTCAATGACCCACAGTGTGAACATTAAATGAGCCTGGAATTTGAACCCACAACCTTCAGATTGATAGGCCAACACCCTAACCACTGAGCCACCACACCCCTGCTCCAGGATGCTGTACCATGACCGAACCTGTGTTCTGACCCCAACCATCAAGTGGGGATACTTGGATAGACGTGACCGCGAAGTGACCAAATCTATGTCATTAATGAATGTATGTATAAATGTATTAATTTGTCTTAAGGCGGCACGGTGGCTTAGTGGTTAGCACGTTCGCCTCTCAGCTCTAGGGATTCCCGGTTCAAATCCCCATCTGGGTGGAGTTTCCATGTTCTCCCCGTGTCCGCGTGGGTTTCCTCCGGGTTCTCCGGTTTCCTCCCACAGTCCAAAAACATGGATCAAGTCAATTGAGTTCTCCAAATTGCCCCATATAGAGTGTGTCTGTGTGAGTGGGTGTGTGCCCAGCGATGGATTGGTGCGCTGTCCTGGGTCTATCTGCCCAGCCCCCCAAGACGTTCTCCCCTGGATGGGCATGGGGAACCCCACCGCGACCCTAATAGAGGATAAAGCAGGAGATAATGAATGAATGAATGAATTTGTCTTAATTGCTATTCCGTAGAGCTCGGGATTAACACAATGCAGACTACAAAGAGACAAAAAGAAGAAAACAAAAGCATCTCGAACTCCAAGACCACATTTCACATTCATTCTGAAGACAGACATCAGTGAGGAGACAATAAGCGGGGTGCCAACATGAATCACTACACTTCAGGCCACAGTTCCGTCTAACCCTGAAGGGCACAGTGTTGTTACTGGTTAGCAATAGCCTCACTTCAGGCTATTTAAAAAATGCAAGGTTTTCTTCAGAGGGGGTAAAGGAAATGCGGCCATGTAAAGTTTCTCATGCGAAGTTAGTTAATCTGCATTCAGGACGGTATGGCTTCGGGGTAGGGGGTGGACTGGCTGGCTTTAGGGCCTCAGTTTGGTTTTGACCAACAATTTGAATGGTTCTAAGGCTCATGTAGATATTTTGAATGAACACACCCCAGAGTATTAAAAGCACATTAAACAAAGTTTAATCCATGGCATAGACTTTGAACCTCCAACCCTTTATTCGTTCTGCCAAGTGGCTGATCACCAGTCAGTGATGCCTGAGGGAATTGGCTGCATTAGAAATATACATGTGTTTCTTGAATGTTTTGGTGCGAATGGTTTAAAAAAGCCCTGAATAAAAGAAATCTAACATCTAAATAGATTTAGAACAGTGAATACAGATGAATATCTCACTAAAGTGCCCCGCAAGCCCAGGCATGCTCACCGGAACTGTAATGAGAATGAATCTGGAACAGGTTATGTTCAAGGTTAGAACATTCATTCATTCATTCATTCATTATCCATCCATCATCTTCCACTTCATCCTCTACCAAGGGCGCTTGGGGTTCCCCATGCCCATCCAGGGGAGAACGTTTCGGTGTAACTGTCCAGTGCCCGAAACATTCTCCCCAGGATGGGCTTAGGGAACCCCCCCACGACCCTAGAACAGGATAAAAAAGAAGATAATGGATGAATGGATAATTTTTTTTATATATATATATATTAGAATATATATTTTTTGTATTAGAATACAAAAAAAAGATTATTCCAAAAAATAGGGGTGTATGTCAGAAGCTACGTGAGCAAAAAACACTGTTACTCAGAATTAAGAAGGTATTGCTTCGTGGTTTACATTCTCCAGCAAAGCATCACTGTTTTAAAATAGGCTTCCAGATAAAAGTTCTTGTGTAAGATGATATTCCATCGATCGGAATGCACCATGGTAAAGCCCACACGCTATCTCTGCACTTTTCCTTTCACCCAGCCGTCACTGGGTGACACTCCGCTGCCCTGGAAATTCTCTGATGAAAACAATAGGCTTATTCTCAAGCCTGTCTGTCTGCAGTCTGAGGCCGAGCGTTGGGTGGCGGCCAGGCGCTGGGCACTCGCTGGTGATTTCCACACAGGGCCATAGAGTCCCACAGTCTGCATCTTCCCCCTGCTTCTCCCTTCTGCCTGCACTGTTATCTGTCCTGACATAAAGACACGCTGCAATTAGCGTGTTCTGATTCCGGTTTATTACAGATGTAACACTGGGTATTGTTACAGAGGTGCAACACCTGGATGGTCTCCCATATGGACAAACTATAATTTTCACAGAACAGTTGTGAGGAAACGAAGCGATAAAGGGGACCAGAAGGCTTCCTTTACATGCTTTTTATAAGCGAGTGCACGTCTGTCATTAGGTGATGGGCTGTGTTGTCATTTCTAAGGTATGCTGAGAAAAAAGTGCAGGTGAGAGGCACACGGAAAACGTAGCTTGTGTAACTCTTCCGCTCAGAAACGCTTGAGAGTGTTAGTATAGAGTATAAGAATTGTTCATTCATTAACTGATAATGCCCTAATATGATTATGTGTTTGTGTGCGGGGGGGGGGGGACTTTTCGGTTGCTGGGCAGATACACCCAGGACAGGGTGCCAATCTATCACTGGGCACAAAAACGCACTATACGGGGCAATTTAAAGCATTTGATTTACCTTGAATCCATGTTTTTGGACTGTGGGAGGAAACCAGAGAACCATTTAATCCTCTACTACAGTTGTGGGGTGGTTCCCCATGGCCATCCGGGGGAAAACGTTTTGGGGGCTGGGCAGATATACCCAGGACTGGGCACAAACTTACTCACTCTCACAAACACACACTATATGGGGCAATTTAGAGCATTTGATTTACATTGAATCCATGTTTTTGGACTGTGGGGGGAAACCAGAGAACCCGAAGGAAACCATGTAGACATGGGGAGAACATGGAAACTCCACCCAGATTGGGATTCATTAATTATTTCTTTCATTTTCATCTTCTGCTTTATCCTTTAATAGGGTTGTGGGGAGGGGGGGGTCCCCATGGACATCCAGGGGAGAACGTTTCGAGGGCTGGGCAGATACAACCAGGACAGGGTGCCAATCTACCACTGGGCACACAGACACACACAAACAATTGCAATTTAGAGCATTCAATTTCTCTTGAATCCATGTTTTTGGACTGTGGGAGGAAACTGGAGAACCCGGAGGAAACCCACGTAGACATGAGGAGAACATGGAAACTCCACCCAGATTGGGATTTGAACCTGGATCCTCAGCGCTGAGAGGAGAACGTGTTAAACACTGGGCCACCGTGCTGCCCCGGCATTCAATATGCATTCATATTTGTTTCGTGCCTTTTTTAAGGTCGTGAAAGAATTTAATTGAATTAATCGACGACGCAGCGTGATTCTCTAAAAAAGGAACAGAGGAAGCAGACGATTGGAACTGGAAGCTGACGCTGTTCCAAAGCTGGAAGCCAGACAGATTTAGAAATGAATGCACGATTGGTTATTTATGCAGGGGGCAAAATGTTTTATCACATAAATGGCAGCACATTATCCAGCTGCTAAACAGCTTGTAAAGTATATTTATAGGAACTCTGGCATGTTTACAGTCTCATGCAAATATTCTATATTGGTTATTCAATGCGGAACTCCCACAGTAAAAAAAACAAAACATGGATTCAAGGTAAAGTGAATGCTCTATATTGCCCCATATAGTGGGTGTTTGCGGCAGCATGGGGGCTTAGATGTTGGAATGTTTGCCTCCCAATCTGGGTGGAGTTTCCATGTTCTCCCCGTGTCTGTGTGGGTTTCCTCTGGGTTCTGCGGTTTCCTCCCACAGTCCAAAAACATGGATTCAAGGTAAATATAATGCTCAAAATTGCCCCATAAAGAGTGTGTTTGTGAGTGTGTCCAGCGATAGATTGGCGCCCTGTCCTGGGTGTATCCGCCCAGTGCCCAAAACGTTCTCCACTGGATGGGCCATTGGGAACCCCTCCCCCCCACGACATTAATAGAGGATTAAGCAGATGATAATGAATGAAGGGTGGCACGGTGGCTTAGTGGTTAGCATGTTCTCCTTTCAGTGCTATGGATTCAGGTCCGAATCCCAATCTGGGATTTCCTCCAGGTTCTCTGGTTTCCTCCCACAGTCCAAAAACATGTATCAAGATCAATTGAATTCTTCAAATTGCCCCATATAGAGTGTGTCTGTGTGAGTGAATGTGCCCAGTGATAGAAGATGGAAACTCCACCCAGATTGGGATTTGAACCGGGAATCCGTAGTGCTGAGAGGAGAACATGCTAACCACTAAGACACCGTGCCACCCTAACAATAAATTAAATACTTAAAATAATTAAATAGGGAAGCACAGTGGCTTAGTGGTTAGCATGTTCTCCTCTCAGCACTGGGGATTTATGTTCAAATCCCAATCTGGGTGGAGTTTCCATGTTCTCCCCGTGTCCGTGTGGGTTCTCCGGTTTCCTCCCACAGTCCAAAAACTTGGATTAAAGGTAAATTGAATGCCCAAAATGGCCCCATATAGAGTTTGTTTATGTGTGTGTGTGTCCAGTGATAGATGTCCTGGGTGTATCTGTGCCGTGCCCAAAACGTTTTCCCCTGGATGGGCATGTGGAACCCCCCCCATTCCCGCGATCCTATTAGAGCAGAAGATAATAATAATTAAGCAGAAGATAATAAATGAATGAATGACTGAATACTAATTAAATTGGAAAAAATAATTAAATACATAAAATAAATAAAAATCTAATTAAAATGTAAAATTAAAATAAATAAGGAACACTGGGCTGGTCATCCCCAGAGTAGCATACAACTCAAAACACAATGCCATATCTCATAAGCCTGATACATATTCTTAGAGAGAGGTCACAGGGAAAAGGTAACGACAGAGACGCTCAGCCCATTAAGTACAATCCCGAGTAGCTAGACAAACAGCCCGTTAAATGAACGGATTTTATACGGATGCACGGTTGGTAAGAAAGAAAGTGTTTTCTTCTAAAAATACTTTGAAGAATGAACCAAGACACAAAGCACCAACCCATTCTCCTGACCAACCAGCATCGTGTTGTCAGTATGCATTGTTGCACCAAAGTCAAGATTTGTTCTGGACTTTACTGACCTAAAGCTGGCATAAAATCCAATTTAAGCCTAATCCCTCCTTCAGGGAATTCACCTGCTGCATTTTATTCCATCCAGAAGAAACTGTTTTCGTGTGGGCTACTGTTGCAAAACTTCCTTTACACAATGCCAGACCTAAGCTGCTGAGATCAGTGATGAATGTGCTGCTGGACACTTAAGAGACGGAGACAATGTGTAGCAGCCACAAACGGAAGGCAGACTTTGCTGACATTGTTGACTTTATACTCAGGTCTCTGACTTCAGTATTTGCCTTTAAAGATTAAAGCCAAAATAATGATTAACTATTAGTTCCAGGCCCAGTGATAGATTGGAGTCCTGTCCTGGGTGTATCTGCCCAGCGCCCAAAACATTCTCCCCTGGATAGGCATGGAGAACCCCCCGACGACCCTAATAGAGGATAAAGCAGAAGATAATGGATAGATGGAAATTAGTGACTTTATAAATCTAGCATAGCACGTTCGCCTCTCAGCGCTAAGGATTCCCGGTTCTAATTCCAATCTGGGTGGAGTTTCCATGTTCTCCCCGTGTCCGCGTGGGTTTCCTCCAGGTTCTCCCATTTCACTCATAGTCCAAAAACATGAATTCAAGTTAAATTGAACATGCCCCATATAGAGTGTGTTTGTGTGTGTGAGTGTGCCCAGCGATAGCGTCCTGGGTGTATCTGCCCAGCGCCTGAAACATGGATGGGCATGGGGAACCGCCCTACGACCCTAATAGAGGAAAAGGTGGAAGATTGTTTGCTTACTTTTAAGTACAGTGTATATACAACAGTATTGGGACACCTACTTATTCTACCTACCGGAGGTTTAATGACATCTTTCTCTTTCTGAATTGCCCCCCCTCTCTGCAGCTGCGACAGCTTCCACTCTTCAGGGAAGACTTTTTAAAACACTTTGGAGTGTGTTATGGGATTTCTGCCCATTCACCCCAAAAAACATGTGTGAGAAGAGACACTGATGTTGTGTATATATGGGCATGGGCAATTTGCATTCTAGTTCATCCCATAAGGTGTTTAATGGCCCTAATGGATCTTGAACAAACATGCCCCTAATAGGAACAGTCAGTGCCTTGTACGGAACACGAGCAGCTAATGGAGAGAAAGGAGGAGTGGAAGGACATTACTTCACATGGGCTGGTTGAACGCAAGCTGGGCATTGATCACTGATCGAGTGCATTGATTGGAATATCGATCATGTTCTCTGGTCTCATCAGGTTTAGCTTTGGTTTTTTGTGTGCATCGTGACAATGTGTGTATGTCGCCAGTGTTGCCAATTCCTCAATTTCTCAACTTCCAGCCCAATCTCACCCAGATTGAGATTGGAACCAGGAATCCCTAGCGCCGCCCCTTATAGAGTCACTAATTTATAATAAAAAATGTTGAGATGCTGAGTTCCTAGTTATTTAAAAGTATTATTATTTTTTAATATAACTTGATCTTAGATTTGCCTGAGAGGTGAACGTGCCAACCACTACCCCAACGTGCCCCCCCCCCACTGCCCAATCTATACCTTGTCAATGATAATTGTTAATGCCTTCAATTATTTAAAGCCTATTTAAAACATTACTATATTACTAATAAGGCTATAATTACAGAGATTGTGTAATTACTAATTATAGGTTCACATTTACCACTCTGGAAGAAATCAAAGCCTTCACGCTTCTACCTCATTCAACACACTACTCTGCACAAAGCAATGTGGGAGGTTCCCTAATGGCCTTGGGGTCACTCACCTTCAGAATCCTCACTTAACCCTGCTTCTCCACTGCGTTCTCACGCCCCCACAGTAAGCCTCCTTGAAAGCATCTTTATTCGTACTAGTTGGTATACATTAAGGGGGAGGGGCTGCAGTGGAGTGAATCCCCCGTGCCTACACTTTTTAAACATGTGTAGTGAGTTAAATATTAAGCAAATATTAAACATTAATTATTAAGCAAGTATTCCATTTGACGTCAATGTCATCTTATTTAAAGCATTCATTTCACAAGGTTCTGTGATATACCAAATCAAGAACTTGGTTCCCCATGACCATCCAATCTATCGCTGAACACACACTTCCTCACACAGACACACACTATCCATCCATTCATTATCTTCCGCTTTAACCTCTACTAGGTTCGCGGGGGGGGTTCCCCATGCCCATCCAGGGAAGAACGTTTCGGGCGCTGGGCAGATACACCCAGGACAGGACGCCAATCTATCACTGGACACACACTCACTCACACAAACACACTCTATATGAGGCAATTTGGAGAATTCAATTGACCTTGATCCATGTTTTTGGCGTGTGAGAGGAAACCGGACAACCCGGAGGAAAGAGACATGGGGAGAACATGGAAACTCCACCCAGATTGGGATTCGAACTGGGAATCCCTAGTGCTGAGAGGAGAACATGCTAACCACTAAGCCACAGTGTCGCCCTTCATTCATTATCCTCTGCTTAATTCTCTACTAATGTCATGGGGAGGGGGGTTCCCAAGGTCCCATCCAGGGGAGAACGTTTTGGCGCAGGACAGGGTGTCAACACTAAACACACACCAACATGCTAAACACCATGCCGCCATGACATACACTATACTGTATGGGGGCAACTTAGAACAGCCAATTCATCTTGAATCTATGTTTTTGGACAGGAAACCCATATGGATACAGACAGAACATGGAAACTCGACACAAATTGGGATTGGAACCCCAGCATTGACAGGCAGATTCACTAAGCCACCATGGTGCACAGACATGCAGTTCTAGATCTAATTGTCTGATGTATAGTTTATCATGTTTTATTGTTCTTGGGTACATGCATTCTCAGAAGGATGTGGAAATGCGAACAGTGCGTCAACACCATCCTAAATCCTCACACACAGGTGCAACCAAAATACTGAGGAATTCAAAGTATTTGTTTTAGCATTTAAGCCCCAAAGCTCAAATCAGAGCTCCTAAATGAAGCATGTAATTATGTTCACTGTGCATTACATTACAATGGAAACGAGGATGGCTCGGTCTTTCTTTTCTTCGCGGTTTGTTTACTTTACTAAAAGCAGCTTAAGACTACAAATAAAAACCGGAAGCCCCTCTCAGTGGATCTTTAGCCACCATGAATATCTGAATGACTGGAATAATATAACTGAAACTGCATGCCCTACATTTCAACAGCACTTATTTAATTATATGCCATCACTACGTTTGTATTTTTAATGCTAATGAATCTGAATTTAAAAAATTGAATTTTCATTTGGAAGGGTGGCACGGTGGCTTAGTGGTTAGCATGTTCTCCTCTCAGCGGGGGGGGGGGGGGGGGGGGGGGGGGGGGGGGGGGGGGGGGGGGGGGGGGGGGGGGGGGGGGGGGGGGGGGGGGGGGGGGGGGGGGGGGGGGGGGGGGGGGCCCCCCCCCCCCCCCCCACGACCCAAGTACAGGATTGAGCACAAAATGCAGTATAATGAATGAATGATGAACAAAATAATAAATGAATTCACATTTAGGGCAGAGGTGACTTAGGTGACTTGGTTAGCATGTTCTCCTCCAAGCTTCACATTTGAATTCCAATCTGGGTGGAGGTTCCATGTTCTCCTTGTAGACGCGTCGGTTTATTCCTGGTTCTCCTGTTTTTATCCCAGATTCCAAAGACATGGATTCAAGGTAAATTGAATGCTTTAAATTTGCCCACATAGTGTGTTTCCAGTGCCCAACGTTCCTAGATGGGCATGGAGAGCCCATCCTTAAATAGGATTAAGAGGAGGATAATGAATGAATGGATAAATGACTCTGTTACAGAGATGAGCACTAAAGCGACATACTAAACATCAACGGACTGTCCTCATCTTTCATTTTAATACATTGTAGTGTTTTTACAATCCCCAAGTTCTCAGGAAAGCCAATGTCATGCCCGTGTTGTTCCTGAACGCTGAATGTTTTGTTTAGCTATTGAACATGGAGAAACACGAGCGAGAGCCATAATTTATGAGGCTGCAGGAAAAACAGAGACAGGCCTGGTCTGGATCCGAAGCCCCTCCGGCTGTCTTTTACAAGTCTGCCATCACACATTATCTGTCTTTGTGGTTTTGAGAGGCAGCAAGCCTCAAACTTTCGACAGCTTTACTCGTAGAGATTATCTTAAAATACCAAAGCTGGAGGAAGCTCCAAAAATGGTTCACTTCCAGGTATTTTGTTTCCTGTCAGTTCACTGAGGTTTCCAACATCATGACTGTTTCCATGCTGTCTATCCGATGACCTGGAGCTTTATCAATGTAGCCATCAGAATATATTGCCTATAAACAATGAAGAACATCACATGGAGCAGATGCTGAACCTGAGAAACGAGTTTGAAGTGGAATTCGGTGCATGGTCATGGTTCATTTTGACTGACATTTATGTTAAATCTTGGCAGCAGGCACACTTTTAAGTAAAGATGTAAGGGTTTGCCTTCCCTTCTCAGAGCTTGCTTTGGGTTCTAGGGTTGACATGAGGTGAGGACAGAATCTCGCAGGGAGGGAGGTGTGATTCGAACCGGCCAAATATCACAGGTCCTCCTTTAGGCAGACTGCAAATGTCAACAGTGAGTCTGTAGACAGAAAAAGGACTTTAAAGGGAAACCACACTGCTCTTCATGCTTTGTTCTTCATTCTTTAGAAGGATCTTTTTGCCCACATGGGATTGGTAGGCTGGTGCTTTTTCATGGCCTTCAAGTTCCATTTTATATCGACGAAATCAGATGCTCATTTCAAATGGAATGGATGCTCTCACCTCATCTAATTATTCATTCATCCATTATCTTACACTTTATCCTCTACTAGGGTTGCGGGTGCCCATCCAGGGGAGAACGCCTCAGGCACTGGGCAGATACACCCAGGACAGGACGCCAATCCATCACTGGGCACACACTCACTCACACAGACACACTCTATATGGGGCAATTTGGAGAACTCAATTGACTTGATCCATGTTTTTGGACTGTGGGAGGAAACCAGAGAACCCGGAGCAAACCCATGCGGACACGGGGAGAACATGGAAACTCCACCCAGATGGGGATTCGAACCGGGAATCCCTAGTGCTGAGAGGCGAACGTGCTAACCACTAAGCCACCGTGCCGCCTCATCCAATAAGCTTCCCATTAATCCTATTAATACTCTCCTCATGCCCATCCAGGGGAGAACGTTTCGGGTGCTGATACACCCAGGACAGGGCGCCAATCTATCACTGGGCACACAGACACACACAAACATACTATATATGGGGCAACTTAGAACATTAATTTCTTAGAGATCGCCTCTAACGTGTTAACCACTAAGCCGATGTGCTTTCTGTTTAATCAAATCTATTTTTGGGGTTTGGAAAATCATGTCTGTGTTCTTTCTTGAGTCTCAGCATGTGACAAATTGCTTTAGGTAAAATGCCCACATCCCATGTATAATGTTCTAATGCAGTTTATGATTTCACATTTTGTACAGAAACTCGGAAACTCTGCACTGAATGAGTGCAATTAAAGGACAGGCAATAAACAAAAGGTCACAGCAGAGTGAATGAGTCAACCATCAGAGATGGAATACCAATGCAAGTTGAATTTCAAATGTCACTAAAAGGTTTTTTTAAAGTAGTGATCCGCCTGCCACAGCTAGCATCATAAAGCACACGGCCATTGTGTCCACTCACATGATTCGCTTTAGTTAAAATGGTAAGAGCCAAAGAGAGTACCGATCTCCAGTAGGCCATTTCTCCTGATCGGCATCACTAGGCACAAAACAAAGACATTCTGGACAATGCACCATGTGGTCTCAGGTCAATTATTCAATTACAGCTTAAAGCATTTAGATTGTCTAATCTGTCTTTGGGGTGACACGGTGTAGTGGTTAGCATGTTCACCTGGGAATCTGGGTGGAGGTTCTCCCCGTGTCCACGTGGGTCTCCTCCGGATTCTCTGGTTTCCTCCCACAGTCCAAAAACATGGATCAAGCTCAATTGAATTCTCCAAATTAAGTGTGTTGTGTGTGGGTCTGTGTGAGTGAGTGTGTGCTCAGCAATAGATTGGCTGCCGAAACGTTCTCCTCTGGCTGGGCATGGGGAACCACCCCTCCCCTCGCGACCCTAGTAGAGGATTAAGCATCCATTATCTTTCACTTAATCTTATTTTGGGGTTGCGGGGAGGAGGGGGTATGGTGTTTCCCATGCCCATCCAGGAAAAACCTATTAGGTGCTGGGCAGATACACGCAGGACAGGGCACCAATCTATCGCTAGGAACACACTTGCTTCTAATTAGCCAATTATTTTAATGTTTAATGTCTTGTGTGTTTTTATGCCATATCCCTTTTTTGCTTTTATAAAGCGTCTTTGAGGTCCCCAAAAGTGCTATATAAATAAAATGTGTTATTATTAATTTTATTATTATTATCCATATATTCATTATCTTCCGCTTTATCCTCTATTAGGATCGGGTGCTGGGCAGATAGACCCAGGACAGGGCGCCAATCTATCACTGGGTACACACTCATTCACACACACACACACACTCTATATGGGGCAATTTGGAGAACTCAATTGACTTCACCCATCTTTTTGGACTGTGGGTGAAAAACGGAGAACCCGATGGAAACCTACGCAGACACGGGGAGAACATGGAAACTCCACCCAGATGGGCATTCGAACCGGGAATCCCTAGAGCTGAGAGGCCAATGTGCCAACCACTAAACCACCGTGCCGAGTAATGCATCAGCTTTGTAAAAATATATATAAATTGCTTCATGCCATCTGGCAAATATAAACTAAGGTAAATGTTTCTTAAGGAAGTAAAATGAGTGCAAATGAGATTAGACCCCACAGGAGACTCACCACAGGACAAAATGTAAACATAATTTCCAAAGGCTTGTGGGTTTAGTGCTAGAAATGGACTAGGAGACAAAAGGAGAACCTCTTGGCAAACATACCAGGGTCAGTGTGTGGGAGGTGAGACGTCGGGGAGGTTTGTTTGGAGGGCTTTCCAACAAACTTGCTGTTTGCTGATGGCAAACTACCTTAATGGATTAGCTGGTTAGAAGACATGATATTACAACACCCCACCTTAGGGACTTTACAAGAAAATAAATCCCTTTGCTTCCTTTCACTGAATATAAACCAGGCAAAAAGTCGGTCTTTGGGTTAATTATTATAAATATAAATCTCTCAGGCACACTTAGGTTGAAATATTAGCAAAGACTAAGATTAGTGTTGGTATCGTCCTTGGGTTCGTATGGGGAAAGAAACCTGACCAAACAGCTAAAAGCCCAAATGGTACAACCTCCAAAACTTTATGACCATAGTGATGAATGTGTTTATGGTACAAATGTAGCTTTATTAATGTGTTAATGTAATAATATTACATATTCCAAATATTTAATTTAAAAAAATGTTGTTAACTTTTGATGGTCATCACATTCAACCTTCACTGATATTGATTGATTGGGATCCAGCTTCGAATCCCAATCTGGGTGGAGTTTCCATGTTCTCCCCATGTCCACCTGGGTGTCCTCTGGGTTCTCCGGTGTTCTCCCACAGTCTAAAAACATTGAAGGTAAATTAAATGCTCTAAATTGCCCAATACAGAGTGTGTTGAAGAAGTGTGCCCAGCACCCTGTCCTGGGTGTATCTGGCCAGTGCCCAAAACATTCTCCCCTGGATGGTCCCCCCTCCCCCTTGTAACCATAGTGAAGGTAGCAGACAATGAATGAATGAATGATATTTGTATCCTTTTTTCGGATTTAGATTTTTCAGTCAGACAAATCAACATCGTGTGGCAACAAAGTTTTAGCCAAATTAGCTGAGCATCTCTTTCCTGATGGTGTGAAGTTGAGAGCAGGAAAGACTTATCTAGAACGCTTAATCCTCTACTAGGCAGATACACCCAGCTCAGGGTGCCAATCGCTGGGGATACATTTACTCATACAGACTCACACACTATATGAAGACAATGTAGAGCAGCCAATTCAACTTGAATCTATTTTTTTCGACTGTGGGAGGAAACATGGACATTAGGAGAACATGGAAACGCCACTCAGATCGAGATCTTAACCTGTCTCCCCAGTATTGAGATCCCTGAATGTTCTATTTATATATGAATTGTCCATTGCTGAGTCCTAAACTGTTGTGGGATTCCACTTCTCCACATTTAATATTAAATCTAAACCAATGTATTGCTATTCTGGATAAAATAAATGCTGCTGCTTTTACAAAGCTAAAGGTCATTGAATGATATAATGAAATATACAGATTGATTTAGGCCTGTGTATATGAAATATATTTAAATACAGGACAAATTCTGTACCTTATTGATTTAATGTAACTGTATAAATTCAATAATACAAGTTTATCCCTGCTTATAAATTTTACAATACACCCCTCTTAAATAAAGCATTCAGTTATTTATTAAAAAGGAGCAGATAGAAATGAATCATTTAATAAAGATAACCAGTTTGAACTTATTAATATGAATGGTCTTGGGTTTTTCAGAATACAATTATTTGCAAAAGTAGCGAAGAATTCTCCATTTGACCAAACGACTGGCTTGGGGAAAAATAAAATCCAAACCACAAGCATTCGGGGAAACGGCTGAACTCATCACACAATGCTCTTCAAACTTAATAGACTGTAAACTGGGACAAAAGATTAAAACTAGATTATTACCCGCTGGCCCAGTTCTGACAAATAACAGAACATCTACAGAGACATAATTGTTCTAATTGGTTTTCATAATGAGCATGACGATGAATTACGGGGTAAAATCACGGCTGTCAAAGGTTCTTCAAACTACCTTTTGAACTAACTAACCAAACACTGTTGATGCTGCCCGGCCGCTCAAGGAGGACGAGTCCCCCACTGAGTCTTGGTCCTCACAAGGTTTCTTTCTTAAAATAACAACATAACAGGGAGGGTTTTTTTTTGCCACTGTCGTTTTGGCTTGCTCTTTGGGGGTTTAAAGGCTTATAACTCTGTAAAGCTGCTTTGTGATGATGTACTGTTGTAAAAAGCGCTATAGAAATAAATTACTTGAACTTGAACTTCAACCTTGTTGTTAAACTGACATTCAAACCATGGTTTGAGGAAAACAATGACTGTTTGTTCAGGAAACATCCATCCATCTATCCATCCATTATCTTCTACTTTATCCACTACAAGGGTCTCGGGGCGGTTCCCCATGCTCATCCAGGGGAGAACGCTTCGGGCACTGGGCAGATACACCCAGGACAGGACGCCAATCTATCACTGGACACACACTCACTCACACAAACACACTCTATATGGGGCACTTTGAAGACTTCAATTGACCTTGATCCATGTTTTTTGGACTGTGGGAGAAAACCGGAGAACCAGGAGGAAACCCAAGCGGACACGGGGAGAACATGGAAACTTCACCCAGATTGGGATTCGAACTGGGAATCCCTAGTGCTGAAAGGAGAACATGCTAACCCCCGTTCAGGAAACATTATTAATTTAAATCCACAACATTTGAACAGTGTGAGATTCCTCATTACCCTCTGCTACCCAAACACCGCTCATCTGTGTCATTTAAGGAGGACTGTGTTTAGACAGTTCTGTTCACAGTGCCCCAGATTTTGATGGCTTTAAGGAGAACAACTCGCAATGCCAAGAATTTGTGCCCTGGAGCACGGGTGTTATATTTGGTTATGGTGTACTGTATTGCAGAGTACACAGTAATACAAAAAGGGCAAGGCCTGTTTCACGAGGTGTATTAATAGTAGTCTTCCTCTGAGTCAGGATACCCCTGGTATAGTTAGCTAGATCCTGTCATTACTCTAAACCAACTCTCTTAACAACCCCCTCCTTAAAACACATCTACCTATTATCACTTTTTGCTAGCATTAATGCCCAAAAACCTGGACGGGGGAGTTCAAGGCCTTTCGTCATGCCTTAGAAGTGTCATCTTTGTTACGGGTATAGGCCGGCTTCTTCTCCAGGTGTTTGGGCAGCTTTTCTCTTTGAACTCCAGAAGGGCCTCTTTCTGAATGAGCGTGAGCGTGTCTCCACCTGTCCACCTCCATCATCCCACCCCCGTGTGCCTCTTTCTTTCTTTAAGAACCCCTCCCCATTCCTTGGTCGGTCGGAGTCATGCTATAGAGTTCCGTAAGCACATACCACTGGGTCTCACAGGTACTGCTTATTCAAAAGGCTGTACAGGAGAGAACCTGTTGAACATAACTTTAAACTAATTACTAGCATTTCAAGTTGGGAAATTGTCATTATCCACCATTAAATGTGACGGAAAACACAGTGTATGTGTGTGTGTGTGTGTGTGTGTGAGTGTAGTTAAAGCCACCATCAGTTGTTACCACATGATCTACCAGTTGTTGTTTGGTCTGGAACAGGTGGGAATAAAACCAACAGAAGAACGAAAACATCTAACCAGCGTCCCACTTTGGAAACAGGCAACTTTTAATAAGCTTTAACATGAGGGACGAAATGACCCTCATCCAATGAACAACAAATCAAACGGCAGGACTTACTATACACAATTCATTCATTCATTCATTATCTTCCGCTTATCCTCTATTAGGGTCGCGGTGGGGTTCCCCATGCCCATCCAGGGGAGAACATCTCGGGCGCTGGGCAGATAGACCCAGGACAGGGCGCCAATCCATCGCTGGGCACACACTCACTCACACAGTCACACTATATATGGGGCAATTTTGAGAATTCCATTAACTTGATCCATGTTTTTGGACTGTGGGAGGAAACCGGAGAACCCGGAGGAAACCCACACAGACACGGGGAGAACATGGAAACTCCACCCAGATGGGGATTTGAACCGGGAATCCCTAGCGCTGAGAGGCGAACGTGCTAACCACTAAGCCAACGTGCCGCCACTATACACAATGTGATTTAAAAAAAAAAAAAACCTGAATGATTGCATATCTGAGCTCTGGAAGTCTCTCAATACAACAGTGAATCATTTCCTCCACAGGAAAATCCAGTCCATCTCTGGGCCCCATTAACATTCACAAAGTCTGCTCCTGTGCATTATTTATGAGCTGCTTCAGCTCATCTACATGGCTATTTGGGTTCCTCTGATTGATACTTTATCAGGCCACAGCTGTCAGAGGCGGTGCCATGACAATGTTCAACTCCTGAATTATTCACAACACATAGTCCTGCATGTGTAAATCAGGCACAATTACAACGAGGATAAATAACACAGCTTTAGCAGATATAGTCATCATTTCAGATCAAGGCGAAAAGAAACTTGTGTACATACCGCCACCGGTACACCTCGGTAGATACACGCTCCTGAAGATGCAGGGATCCGAGGGAATCGGAGTGGAAAAGAACAAAGAGGTCGAAGTTAGAGGGACTCAAAAAAGCTTTTTGCACAAGTTAGTCATTCAGTGACATGCTAACATTCATATATAGTCATAACGGATGGCATTAGAAAACAAACTATTAATGTATAAAATCATTTAATGTATCATAAAATATTCCAACACAACATTATAATAAAAAACATATAAAGATTAAAACTGTACATTTATTTAATTGCAAATTAATTAAACACATTATTTCATACTATATACAGCTAGAAATAATTTTTTTTATTGATAAGCATACTGTTCATTCAATTTATTTAAGGATGAGGTTTGTGGATTTTCTCTTTGATGTAAATCAGTTTTAATAAATCAATAAGACATGAGAGGTTGCACATTATTGTGAATAAATCACGGGAATAACACACCCCTCTGACCGCTTCACAATTGTATCAAAGTGTGAAATACAATACATTATTTTTCTGATATTTTTATGAACTGCTTTTTGTAATTTGGCCGCTAGATGGCAGTATTTTGTAGTCTTGCTGTATATATCATTCAGTATTTTTTTTCATTCATTCATTATCTCCCGCTTTATCCTCTATTAGGGTCGTGGTAGTGTTCCCCATGCCCATCCAGGGGAGAACATCTCAGGCTGGGCAGATACACCCAGGACAGGGCGCCAATCCATCGCTGGGCACACACTCACTTACACAGACACACTCTATATCGGGCAATTTTGAACCGGGAATCCCTAGTGCTGAGAGGCGAACGTGCTAACCACTAAGCCACCGTGCCGCCATTCTGTATTTTATGATATAAAATAATGTATTGTATATCACGCAATAAAGTCACGGCTAAAACGAACAGCTCAGCCAATCAGGTTTAAGGACCGTCAACTATCCGTCTTATGAATAGTGATTATGGAGGTGACTTCATTTACATAACTTTTTAATATGTTTCAATAAGTTTGATTCGATGCAAAATCAAAGACACACAGTGGATTAGAACCCAGCTGCATCATGAAATTTACTCATATCTACATTCAGATCACAAGGCATGATGTAAAAGTGTAGCAAGGTTTGCGGTCCGGGACTCACATCTTAAAATCACAGTATCAGTCCTACATCATTAGAATATCTCCTGCTGACAGTGTAAATGAGCTCTGATTACATAAACAGTATAATAGATTGTATAATAATCAATACTCTTTTTTTGATTGCTGCCAATTTTCTCATTGTTTCTCATTTCAATTTTCAACTGTCAAGATTTGCTCAAAAATACAGTAAACACCCCCCCCCCCCCAATTTTTTTATTTATCATTTTTTTAAAATAATTGTTGTTTTTTTTGTTATTTTAATACTAAAATTCTATCCATACCTTATCTTCCACTTTATCCTATACTAGGGTATAGGGTAATGGGAGGGGGGGGGGGGTCCCATTCTCATACATGGGAGAATGTTTCAGATGCTGGGCAGATACACCCAGGACAGGGAGCCAATCCATTGCTGGACACACATTCACTCATACACACACACATACACACACTATATATATATATATATATATATATATATATATATATATATATATATATATATATATATATATATATATATATATATATATATAGGGGCAATTTAGAGCAGGCAATGTACCTTGAATCCATGTTTTTGGACTGTCAGAGAACCCAGAGGAAACATGGTGCTAAGCCACCGTGCCGCCAAAAATGATGAACTTAATTCTAGATTTGCATTTAGCAGATGTTTTCATACACAAACCTGACATGTTTCCAAACTTGATGGAACAAGATAAACACAGGATCCCGGAGCAACGAGGGTTAAGACTCTTGCTCAGAAACCCATATTTGTAACATCAGTGAACCTGGGATTTGAACCCACAATGGTTTAATTAATAGCCTCATCATCGCATCGCACCACTGTGTGTTTTAATTCAAACTTGAAAATTTGTAAATTTAAAAAACAAACTTTTGTGAATTCTCATTTTTGCAAATTGAATATTTCCCCAGCGGCACGGTGGCTTAGTAGTTAGCATGTTCCTCCGGGTTCCTCCGGTTTCCTTCCACAGTCCAAAAACATGGATCAAGGTCAATTGAATTCTCCAAATTGCCCCATATAGAGTGTGTGTGTGTGTGTGTGTGTGTGTGTGTGTGTGTGAATGAGTCACTGAGTGTGTCCAGTGATAGATTGGCACACTGTCCTAGGTCCCGCTCCCCGACCCTAATAGAGGATAAAGCGGAAGTTATGGATGGTTGGATTAAATATTTCCCCGTTTTTACTTTATACAAGACTTCAGCTGTGTAACAGTCCATGGTCACATGGTGGATATTGGACATATCTGGACAACATGCAGACCAATCACTCACACACACACACACACACACACTCTCTCTCTCTCACACACACACACACACACACACACACACACACACACACACACACACTTTAGGAGTTTCTGGAAAAGAAGAGAACTAAGTTCCGACTGTTTTCATTTTGTCTTTGAATGATTGGACGTAGAAGTTTTTAAATCATCAGAACATCAGAAGCAGCAGAGCAGAGGGTAATTTAAGAACAGAGCAGAGTGGATACGCAGCAAACAGTCCGACAAAGCAAAGGCACAAAAGGTTGAGACAAAAGAGAGAAGGAAGATCAAACCAGAGAACAGCGGCGAAAAGCGAGGGAAGCACTCAGTGACTAGCAACAGCAAAGGAACTTCATACAGAATGTGTGCGAGAAAAGAGAACTGTATGTGATAATGAGCCACACACTACACACTGACGTAAACCACACACTGACGCCATACTGTATCAACTGAGTTCTGCAGGCTGGAACACAGAACATTAATACACTGTTCCTTAAACAAATGAACGGATGAACTGTTGCTATGCCAACGCACGTCATACCAAGCTGCTTTTTTTTTTAAAGGCTGGTTTAGTGGAGATTTTATTTTTACGCAAATGAATTACAGGAAGGCACGGTGGCATAATGATTGGCATGTTCTCCTCTCAGCGCTGAGGTTCGAATCTCGATCTGGGTGGAGTTTCCATGTTCTCCCTGTGTCCGTGTGGGTTTCCTCACTCCATTCATCCATCATGTTCCGCACACACTCACACAGACATACTCTATATGGGGCAATTTGGAGAATTTAATCGACTTTGATCCATGTTTTTAGACTCTGGGTGGAAATCTGAGAACCTAGAGGAAACCCACTCAGACACGGGGAGAACATGGAAACTCCACCCTAATTGGGATTCGAAACAAGATTCCCAGCATTGAGAGGCAAACGTCCTACCCACTGAGCAACGTGGCACCCCAGTTATATTTTATATTACAAAATATTCTGATGATTGTAAAGCTTTTATCCACTGACTTTGTGCACTTTTGACTTTGTACACTTTTCTGTGTGGGATTTATCATGACTGACCCTCATCTCATTAATAACAAAGCAAAGCATGCTATATATCATTTAAATACTGCACACATTTCCAATTTTTTTTTTGTTTAAAGCTCCTCCATAATTAAGCAACTTCGTATTTTGTTCCTATTCTTCCTGTGATTAAAGTTTTATTCAACTGCACTACCTCCACTCAAGTTATCATAATATATAAACAGAAAAGTATCACGATATATTGGAAATTGATAATCGTTTGGAAATAGATAGTATCGTCCAGCTCTTGTTGGAGGCGTCTTTACGGTGCGTCCTACAAAATTAGCCAACTTTTTTTTTGTTGCTATTCCTGTGAATAAAGTTTTATTCAACTCTAATTAAGTTATCATAATATCTAAACCAAAAAGTAGCGCGACATATTGGAAATCGATAATCGTTTGGTAATCGATAGTATCGTGCAGCTCTGGACGGCGGCGTCTGTACATACAGCGCGTCGCTCGGGTTATTTGGCTTCTTTATAATAAACGCAACACACAATTATCTTGAAATTACGTCACGGCTTTAATTGTCACTATCAGAACTTCGGCTCGCTTTGTTTGGGGTTATTTAGTTTGTTTTAGTCTTTGTATTAGCAGCAGCAGCGCTGAAGAACCGAAACATTAACACAGACCTGCAGAACGTCCCGCGATCGCGATCACAGAACCCACGGCGAGGATCCACAGCGGCGGCATGTTCTCACTGCAGGAAATCCACGCGTGTGAAATAACTCAGTCCCCACGCAACGCGCTGCTCATGCAAACACACAACAAGCCTGGACCCCCGGGGTTCCCATGCTGATGGTCTGCGTGGGTTCGGTGCGAGCGTTCAACAATCCCACAGGCAGAGGGTGAAAGTCCGCAGCGGATAAACTCCCACTCCCACGAAAGTCCACTCCAATTTAAAGGGACGAGTCCATAGCGTAGAAACTAATGCGCCGTAATTACAGAGTGGAGAGCATTGCCGGCTCCCCGAGCTTTGAGCTCTGAAGTTGCTTATGGATGAGGGAGAGGAACTGGGACGCCAACCCCCTCCACCCGCTCCCGTGCTCAAAAGCACCTCAGCGGAAAAGCCGACAAGTTTGCCCCTCAACTTCTCATGTTTTTTTTTATCTGGTTGCATTAGGGTTAAAATAAAACATTCTAAATTAGTAATTTATTTGTAATATTAATATTAGGGCGGCATGTGGCTTAGTGGTCAGCACAGTACACTCTTAGCATGGGGGATTCAGGTTCGAATCCCCATCTGGGTGGAGTTTCCATGTTCTCCCCGTGTCTGTGTGGGCTTCCGCCAGGTTCTCCGGTTTCCTCCCACAGTCCAAAAGCATGGATCAAGTCAATTGAATTCTCCAAATTGCCCCATATAGAGTGTGTTTGTGTGCCCTGCGATGGATTGGCGCCCTGTCCTGGGTGTATCTGCCCAGCGCCCGAGACGTTCTCCCCTGGATGGGCATGGGGAACCCCCCGCGACCCTGATAGAGGATAAAACGGGAGATAATGAATGAATGAATGAATAAATTGGGAATTTATTTTTAATATTAATATTAGGGTGGCATGTGGATTAGTGGTCAGCACAGTAGGCTCTCAGCACTGGGGGTTCAGGTTCAAATCCCAAGCCTGATGGGGTTTGGGTCCATGTGGGTTTAAACCCGGGTTCTCCGGTTTCCTCCCACAGTCCAAAAACATGGATCAAGGTCAATTGAATTCTCCAAATTGCCCCATATAGAGTGTGTTTGTGTGAGTAAGTGAGTGTGCCTAGTGATGAATTGGTGTTCTGTCCTGGGTGTATCTGCCCAGCACCCGAAACCCCCCAACCACCTCTCAGCACTGGGGATCCAGGTTCAAATCCCAATCTGGGTGGAGTTTCCATGTCCTCCCTGTGTCTGCATGGGTTTCCTCCGGGTTCTCTGGTTTCCTCCCACAGTCCAAAAACATGGATCAAGGTCAATTGAATTCTCCAAATTGCCCCATATAAAGTGTCTGTGGGT
This sequence comes from Corydoras maculifer, assembly GCA_019802435.1. NCBI lineage: Eukaryota > Metazoa > Chordata > Actinopteri > Siluriformes > Callichthyidae > Corydoras > Corydoras maculifer. Next base: position 196,334 of record JAFMOD010000706.1, on the reverse strand, counting down.
GTCTGTGTGAGTGAGTGTGTGTGCCCAGCAATAGATTGGTGTCCTGTCCTGGGTGTATCTGCCCAGCGCCCGAAATGTTCTCCCCTGAATGTGCATGGGGAACCCCACCGCGACCCTAATAGAGGATAAAGCGGAATATAATAGATGGATGGATGGAGCTGCAGCATGTAAGAAATATTTAGGTTTTTTTGTTTCCTAATTCTTTCAGATTCTCAAACAGTCTTAAAAGTTAGAATAGTTAAATGAGAAAAAGCAGAATAAGAAGATTTTTTATGACCCCACTTCTGCTCTACACACTTAGCTGAGCTAAGAATATAGATGGCCTATACATAAGCCTTCTACACTTTTTTACATAAATAATGTATATAGATCTCCCGTTATGCAAAGCAATGGTTTTGAAAGACTAAGAGGTTTTGCTCTTTAATGTTCTTGTCATGGTTTACGGTAAGTGATGGAATGCATGTAGAGTATATATCAATTCCAGTGACACATAAAAAAGTTTCACTTGACTGCATTTCATTTCAAAATGTGTCAAAATGCAATTCATCAAAAGTGGCACCAGCTGTAATGCCGTCTTAGAAAAGAACAGAGGTGACGGATATTTGTATGTTTCTATATTTTAGCTATAGAAACCTATGTTAATCCATCCATCCATCCATCCATCATCTTCCACTTTATCCTCCACTAGGGTCGCAGGGGGGTTCTCCATGACCATCCAGGGGAGAACACTTCGGGCGCTGGGCAGCTACACCCAGGACAGGACACCAATCCATCGCTGGGCACATATTCACTCACACACACTGTCTATATGGGGCAATTTGGAGAACTCAATTGACTTGAGCCATGGTTTTGGACTGTGGGAGAAAACCCGAGAACCCTGAGGACACCCACGCAGACACAGGAAGAATATGCAAACTCCACCCAGATTGGGATTCGAGCCGGGAATCCCGAGCGCTGAGAGGAGAACATACTAACCACTAAGCCACCCTGTTTATAGAGATTTACAGCAACTGGAAATATTTTAAGAATCATGGCGATGGGGGTGGCTTTATGGTTAGCACGTCGGCCTCTTAGTGCTTAGTTCCAAGTTCGAATCCTGATCTGGGTAATGTTTCATGTTCCCCCAGTGTCTGTGTGAGTTCTCTCTGGGTTCTCCAGTTTTTTCCCACAGTCCAAAAACATGGATTCAGGGTGATATGGCTCTTAATTACCCAAATTGCCAATATATATAGTTGGTGTATCATGTGTGCACAGCAATGGATTGGCACTCTGGGTGTATCCACCCAGTGCCCGAAATGCTCTCCCCTGAATAGCCAAGGGGAACCCCCCCCCTCCCCCATGAACTTCATTTATTTATCAGACGCTTTTATCCAAAGCGACTTACAAGGTGAGCACAGGGTTAATCACAACACCCCTGAAGCAATGAGGGTTAACAGGACTCACACTGGTAACTTCAGTGAACCTGGGATTTGAACCCCCAACCTTCAAATTGATAGTCCAACACCCTAACCACTAAGCTTGCCCTTTTTGTCTCAGTACCTTGTGGATCATTTTCAAAAACCACTTGTAAGCTCATTCATTCATTATCTCCCGCTTTATCCTCTATTAGGGTCGCGGTGGGGTTCCCCATGCCCATCCAGGGGAGAACATTTTGGACGCTGGGCAGATACACCCAGGACAGGGTGCCAATCCATCACTGGACACACACTCACTCACTCACACAAACATACTCTACATGGGGCAATTTGGAGAATTCAATTGACTTGATCCATGTTTTTGGACTGTGGGAAGAAACCGGAGAACCCGGAGGAAACTCACGCAGACACGGGGAGAACATGGAAACTCCACCCAGATGGGGATTCGAACCAGGAATCCCTAGTGCTGAGAGGAGAACATGCTAATCACTAAGCCACCGTGCTGCCCCCACTTGTAAGTGATTTCTAAATGTTCTTCCATGCCATTGGTATTTTTGTTCAACACTGGCTTGTTGTTCGAGTACAAATTGATGGTTTCTTTAAAGGTCACATAAGAACTTTAATTAAATTAACATTTGGACACTCAAGAAAGCCATTCCTAAAGAATTTTGGAATGCTTTTTTTAACCAGGTCTTGATCAACTTAAAAGGGATTGGAATAACTGTGTTGCTTGTGGGCGGCACGGTGGCTTAGTGGTTAGCACATTCGCACACTCTCAGCACTAGGGATTCCCGGTTCGAATCCCCATCTGGGTGGAGTTTTCATGTTCTCCCCGTGTCCGTGTGGGTTTCCTCCGGGTTCTCCGGTTTCCTCCCACAGTCCAAAAACATGGATAAAGTCAATTGAGTTCTCCAAATTGCCCCATATAGAGTGTGTCTGTGTGAGTGAGTGTGTGCCCAGCGATGGATTGGCGCCCTGTCCTGGGTGTATCTGCCCAGCGCCCGAAACGTTCTCCCCTGACTGGGCATGGGGAACCCCACCGCGACCCTAATAGAGGATAAAGTGGGAGATAATGAATGAATGAATGTGTTGCTTGTGCAATTATCACCAGTGTTTAAGACCAACGTGCTCACCACTGCACCACCACGCCGCCTTCTTAAATAGATTTTATAACATTATTCATTGTCAAAATTTTACTTACAACTAAATTTAGCTCGACAGGCAAGTTAAAAGTAATTAACTCCCGCTTTCTATTTCTGATTACAAGTGTAGATACCACATAAATTATGGTAATAGCATCTGCCAGAGTGAGGACATGATTTAATTATGCTGCGAACACACTTTGCATTCTAGATTCTTCATGGTCTTCCACTGTTCCTTGCTTAGAAGATTCTGCATACAGGGTTTTACCAACTGAACTACATTTTTGGATAACGATGCCTTACACCTACATTTACATGCTGACTCGTGTATATTAAACAAGGATTTTTTTTATTTATTTTTTTTATAAACCACACCTAAATAAAGTTAAATGACTTTATCCTAAATTAATAACAAATTAATTAATTACCACTAATTAGTTAATTAATGGGTGGCTTAGTGTTTAGCATGTTCTCCTCTCAGCACTAGGGATTCCCGGTTTGAATCCCAATCTGGGTGGAGTTTCCATGTTCTCCCCGTGTCCACGTGGGTTTCCTCTGGGTTCTCCGGTTTCCTCCCACAGTCCAAAAACATGGGTAAAGGTCAGTTGAAGTCTCCAAATTGCCCCATATATTGCCCTAGAACATTCAATTGACCTTGAATTCATGTTTTTGGACTGTGGGAGCAAATCGGAGAACCCAGAAGAAACCATACCATAACCATACGCCTGAATTTGTATATGGAAAAGGAACTGCATATATATATATATATATATATATATATAAAAAACAGGCCAACGCTTAGGCTTAGTGCTTAGCATGTTCTCCTCTCAGCACTAGGGATTCCCGGTTCGAATCCCCATCTGGGTGGAGTTTCCATGTTCTCCCCATGTCCGCGTGGGTTTCCTCCGGGTTCTCCGGTTTCCTCCCACAGTTCAAAGATATGGATCAATTCAATTGAGTTCTCCAAATTGCCCCATGTAGAGTATGTTTGTGTGAGTGAGTGTGTGCCCAGCGATAGATTGGCGCCCTGTCCTGGGTGTATCTGCCCAGTGCCCAAAACATTCTCCCCTGGATGGGCATGGGCATTTTTGCATACTGTATACTAAATCAGGGCAGAACGTGGCTTAGTGATTAGCCCCTTTCAGCCCTGAGGATCCAGGTTCAAATCCCAATCTGGGTGGAGTTTCCATGTTCTCTCTGTGTCCACATGGGTTTCCTACTGGTTCTCTGGTTTCCTCCCACTGTCCAAAAACATGGATTTAAGGTAAATTGAATGCTCTAAATTGCACCTATATAGTGTATGTCTGTGAGTGTGAAAGGGGTTGGTTGGAGCCCTTTCCTGGGTGGAAACCCATTTGGACACAAGGAGAACATGAAAGCGTCACCTAGATTGGGATTTAAACCTTGATCCCCAGTGCTGAGAGGCTGGTGTGCTAACCATTAACCCACCATGTGGCCATTCGTAACACTAATCATTTATAATTATTCATTTATTCATTATCTCCCGCTTTATCCTCTATTAGGGTCGCGGGGGGGTTCCCCATGCCCATCCAGGGGAGAACATCTCAGGCGCTGGGCAGATAGACCCAGGACAGGGCGCCAATCCATCGCTGGGCACATTTATAATTAATACTATCATTTTTGCTTATATGGCCTGTTTCACAGATAACAACAAAACGGATGATTATGATAAATTAAATCCTACAAAGTACTAACTACAAACTAGTGCTTACTAATATAACCAGCATTACTCTCATACTACACATGTGCCACAGTCCATAATAAAAACCATGCATTTTAGTGAGTGTGGAATGTTGGGAGTATCTGCTAAGGTAAAAATTAACTAAGTTAAGCAAATACCTGCATAAAGATTAGCTTCACCTTCTTGGTTTAGGTTTTGGAGTGGCATAAACCGTGTGTGTATATGATAAACAACCCCACCACCACATCAGTGTCAGTGCAGTGCTGAGAATAACTCACTTTTTAAATTATACCTGCTCAGTTGTGGGTCTCCTCTGCAATGAATAACAGGGTTAAAGGACGTAGAATCAAAAACAACGTACCAACAGATGGACTACAGTCTGAATTTAAACTACCATTATTTTGTTTCTTCAAATAGAAATTAAGTCTGCACCGCCATCTAGTGTTAATTTGAAGTAACTGCAACGTATCAGGGCGAACACAAGCACAAAAAATATTCCACTTTAATTCCATCCATCCATTATCTTCTGCTTTATTGTAATGATACTAGGGTCGCGGGGGGGGGGGAATCCCCATGCCCATCCAGGGGAGAATGTATCGGGCTCTGGGCATACACCCAGGACAGGGTGCCAATCTATTGGGCACACACTCACTCACACTCTATATGGGGCAATTTGGAAAATTTAATTGACATTGATCCATGTTTTTGGACTGTGGGAGGAAACCGGAGAACCCTGAGGAAACCCACGCAGACACGGGGAAACCTGGAAACTCCACCCAGATTGAAATTAAAACCGGAAATCCCTAGTGCTGAGAGGAGAACATGCTAACCACTAAGCCACCTACCGCCCTCCACTTTAATTACATCCACTAATTCGTCAGAATATGTTATTCTGGGTGTAAGAGGATTTTCCCCTAAATAACCTACAAGTATTCCAACTTCAGGTTTGGTGTCAGTGCACAAGGTCAGCCATTATACAGCATGATAGGTCAGCCATTACACCCCCCCACCCCCCCAGGAGCAATAAGGGTTAAGGGCCATGCTCAAGTGCCCAACAAAAGTGCTCAACACTGAGCGGTCACACCTCCAGATAATCAAGAATTCTATGAGAATTGATTTAAATATCCGATCAGTTCATCAACCTATTTATTTCCTCACAAGTAATTAACATAATAGAGAAGACAATCACATTTATTATTGTTTACGGAACAGAAGAACAGAATCAGTCTTCTTTTTTGACCTCCTTTTCTAAGAACCTTTCAAATTTGAAGAGTAAGGGTTCGCTTGTTTCGCTGCCCGTGATGGCCTTTTCGATCAGAGGACCTGCACGAAGACGGGAACATCAATTCAGAATCCAAACACTGGATAGTTTTAAATAATAATTTTAAATAAATACACAATTCAGATTTACAATTAGAGTTTGAGCCTAAATAATGTACATACTTTGTGAACTGAATGCTCTTTTATAAATACCGTTATTCATAATAGAGGTTTAGTACTGAATTATGGTGCAAATGACAAAGAGATAATCCCCACTCACCAAACTCTTCTGGTTTATGTGATGCCACATCCTGAATGATAACCCTCATATTATCTACAATGTGTTCCTTTGGCATGTCCACCTATTTAAAAACATACAGGATACATTTTAGCTGATTTCAAGCTACAGCATCAGGTCCATTTAAATGTTCTGGTCCAAACGACTTTAACTCGTTCTACACAAACTATTAGCAATAAATGAGATTAAAATTAACCAAAAACACGCTCAGTCCTAGGCATTTTGGCTCTCTCGATACATTTCTTAGCGCACCTCCTTTTTGGTCCATTATTGTCCATGTTCTCAGTTTCCCTTACAGTAAAGATGGACTTTGTAGTTCTACAATTCCATTCTGTAGTTCATCTGTTTGTGTTCTACAGTACATACTGTGTACGTCCCCTTTACTCTGTTCTAATGGTCAGAACCTCAACAGTACCCCCCACAGAGCAGGGGTTATTGGGTTGGTGCATTATTCCTATCCCAGCAGTGTCACTAAGGTGTTCAAATGAAACTCCAGCAGCACTGCTGCACTAACACCCCCTCACCACATCAGTGTCACTGCAGAACTGACAATAAACAATCCACCACCCAAATGATACCTGTTCTGTGATGCTCCTGACTAACAGAGAACAAAGAACCAACAGGGACTAACAACAACAAAGAACACAGATGGACTACAGTCTGGAATTATAAAACTACAAAGGCCATCTATATGGTACAAAATTTGTACTAAATTTTACGTGTTTATATTAACTATATGGTAATAATGAATTTCAACAGAAAAAAAGAAATAAAAGGTTTGTTTCACAAATTGAATTGCCATATTGACATGTACAAATACTTTTAAATTGCAATTTAGGATATATTGTAGTTTTTGCTCTTTGGGAACCAAGAAAAAAAATATATTTAGCCTATTTAATTCACTCAATAGTTAAAAAGTGGTATAATGAATAAAACACTGTATAAAAGTCTATCAGTAATCAGCTTTTTGTTGGTTTTGGTCCAAAAAATCCTTTTGGTGCATCTCTGCTATTAGTATCATCTTAGGGATGAAATATTTAAATATAAAGTATAACCTACAATTATATTTTTTTGTAGACTCGGTTCAGTGAATAAGATTTACCGTTGCAACTTGTGTGTAGATGTACGAATCATTCTCTACCATGTACTCATGACCGCTCAAAAACAACTCCAACATTTTGGGAATGTTCACTCCGACTGACCCTGTAACAGTGTGAACAGTAAACATAGTTCAATAAAATGAACCAGAATACGTTTTTAATGCTTAAAGACAAACTGATTACTGAACATAAAAATCACATTCACCTCGCTTGCTTTTCGGGAATTTCTTCCTTAATTTATTTTTCAGAGGCAGCAGCTTGGCCATGATGTTTGGAACAGCCAGATAAAAGTCAGCTGTGATCTCATCTTCTAATATCTGTAGATAGAAAGATAAAAGGCACTGCAGCACAAGTTTTCTAATGATATTCTGTCGTTTTTTAGGTTGCATTTCCCCCAAACTTCCATTAATCTTGAGTAGCGTATTTTCCGGACCATAAGGCGCAGTCTGAAATATGGGGTATATTTCTGTATTTGACCCCCGTATAAGGCGCACTGTACTATAAGGCTCAGACTCAATTACGGACTCTATTTCTGTACGGTACTTATTCTGTACGGCACCGTATTATAAGGCACTTGCTAAAACATACGATCTACGATTTGTAATTGAAGTTTATTTTACTACTTGACAAAACACACATTATTTTAATCACTCTTCTCCCACAAATCCATCAAAGTCCTCATCATCTGTGTCTGAATTAAAAAGCTGCGCAATTTCACTATCGAGCACTCCGGTGTTCCCCCTCATCAATCGTCGCCAGGCGGCTGTTCAGCAATGATGCCGGCTTTCGGAAAGCTCGGACGACAGTAACAGCAGAAACCTCAGCCCAGGCATCCACAATCCATTCACAGACGGTGGCGTAACTCGCCCGCCGCTGCCTCCCGAGTTTTAGTAAACGTATGTTCGCCGTCTATCATCCATCGCTCCCACGCCGCTCGTAACTTTACTTTAAACGCCCCGTTTACGCCAATGTCCAGCGGTTGGAGTTCTTTATTTAATCCTCCCAGAATGACGGCAAGCTCCCAATTAATTTTCTTCACTCGGCTTTTCCAGCAGGGACGGTGATGTGTGGAAAAAGATTTTGGAGATTTTGGAGCTCCGTACACGTATAAGGTGCACCGGATTATAAGGCACACGTCCGATTTCTGGGAACATTTTAGGCTTTTAGGTGTGCCTTATAGTCCGGAAAATACGGTACTGTATTTAAATATATACAGAAATATAAAATGCACTGCAGCATGATATTCTGTCGTTTGTTAGGTTGCATTTTCCCCAAACTTCCATCAATCTTGAGTAATCATGTTTGTGTGTGTGATTTTAAATACTCTACAATACAATTTTTAATGATTTAGATCTATAGAGGGTCAGCACAAAGGTGTTAGTGGTTTGGACGTCCGTCTGGCAGCAATGGGCATCCAGGTTTGAATCCTGACCTGAGTGGAGATTTCTCTGCGTTCTGTGGTTTCTTCCCACAGTCCAAAAACATAGATTCAAGGTGATATGGCTACTCTAAATTTTCTCTAAATAGTGTGTGCCCTACCTTATCAACAAGCTCTGCTCCTCCGACCACAGCAGCTCCATGCTCAGTCGCTAGTCTGGCTTCCTCTGGATTCTAAACAGTCATTATAATCTTTAATAACCTTCACAGTCAGCATGTTATTACATTATTCAGCTCCGAACGTCGACACTACTCACCTCTGTAAACACTACGACTCGATTCGTGTTCTTTTTAAAAGGGTGAGGTAACTGGATCGTTGAAACAAATGGGTCTACTTTTTTCTGAAATGGAAGCACAAGGAACATAAGATCATTCGCAGTTTGTGGTAGGGCCCCGGGCCCCCCCTCCATTCCACCAGCCCTCTTATCAAGTCCTTTGTCATTCTGAAGTACTTCCAAAATGACTTCCAAAGCGGATATAGAGGAACCTTTACAGCACATGAATTGGAACGTTGATCCATCCAGGAGAGGGCGCCAATCTATCGCTGTGCACAAACTCACTCACACAGACACAGTATATTGGGGCAATTTAGATATTTTGAACTGTGGGGCATCTCTAGACGTGACAGCTAGCATGTGGTGGGTGTGGCTTATGGGATCCACATTGCACAATCATTTGAACACATTCTACTGAGAGTCTTCAAATGAAGACTAATCAATTTTAACATTAAAATTGTTGGAAAACAATGATGAAGACACAAAGAATACTTTGTGTCTGAGTTTTCTCATGCTCATCCAAGGGAAACCATTTTGGGCAGTGGACAGATACAACCGGACAAGGCGCCAAGCCATTGCTGGGTACACACTCACTCACACAGACACTATATAATATACAGACAATTTAGAGCAGCCAATCCACCTTGAATCCATGTTCTCGGACTGTGGGAGTAAACTGAAGAATCTGGGAAAAGCCCCATACATACACAGGGAGAACATGTACAGTACATAATAGGAAAAATAGGTGGCAGGTCTTCACTGCTCCTGACCTTTTTTTCCAGTTTCATATCCAGCGTTAGGTCAATGAAAACCGGCTGATCTTCAGGAGTGAAGTCCAGCTTCTGATAGCTCTTCAGCATGTCCACCGCCACTTCTGGATCGTACACTGGCTTTGGATAGTGCCTCACTACATACACGTCATCTATAGGAGCCCATGCCGTAAGGCCGAACGGCTTATGTCGACCCGTGTCATCTATCTTTGGCCTTTCCTTTTTCTTCTCCTCCACCTTCTCTTCCATTCCAGCAGCCTTCTTGTGTCTTGGTTGCCATTGAGCTGGCCTGAGAAAATGAAAAGAAAGGAGTGAGTTCAATTTGTTGACTCTCAATAATAATAGGAATAGTAATAATAATAATAATAATTTACTGGATGATGAGCATTTAATTTAAAACTGTGGGCTAAATAATCATGTTAAAATGAGGTTTTCAATCTATTAAAAAACACATAATGGTGTGATTTATGGCATTGTCAGTGTGTGAGGTATTTCATTTTACTGTAAATTAAGAACATATAATATAGTTTATATATGAGAATTACAGATTTTGATGGTATGATTAATGCCTAAGAAATAACACAATTATATGATAAAGATGATCATTATGTATTAATTAACTTTTATCAAAAAAGTGCCAGAAATCACAAGAACAATGCACCATTTCTTCTGTTTATTATTTATTTAATGTAAACACGAAAGAACATTTATTTATTTAAAATTAACATATTTTTTTAATCCGGTAAGGACAAAGTGTGCTGCAAGTGGAACTTGATTTTTGTTCCAGCTGCTGGCATAGTACGTATTGTTCTTATGAATGTCATGATGATAATGTTGAGGCGCTTTCACGATTAATTAATCGTAATGTTTTTATTCACATAATGAATGATGATTCACCGCAGAGATAGCAATGAACATCTGACTGTTGACGTCTGGAGAGGATGTTTTGACTGATATTGTACAGCATGTACATAAAGCACTTGTTACAGTGCTTTATGTACATGTTTCTTCTGGATAATGGACGTAGAAAAATTAATGCACATGTCTAAGTGGATTAACAAGTGATAAAAAAAAAAGAAAATGAGAAACTAAAATAAAGCTGAACTGGGACACGCTGGCTTAGTGGTAGCCCGTTCACCTCTCAGTGCTGGGGATTCAGGTTCGAATCCTGATCTGGGTGGAGTTTCCACGTTCTCCTAAGTTTGTGTTTTTAGGTTTTCTACAGGTTCTCCGCTTTTCTCCCACAGACCAATTGATCTAAATTGCCCCATTTAAATTGCCCCTACATGGTGTGTGTCTGTGTGAGAAAGTGTGTGTTCATTGATGGTGGCGCCCTGTCTTGGGTGTATCCTGAAAACCGAAACGTTCTCCCCTGGATGGGTATGAGGATCCTAGTAGAGAATTAAGCGCTAGGGATTTCTGGTTTAAATCCCATGAATGAACGAATAAATGAATGAATGAATGAAACTGAACTGACTTGGGGCGGCATGGTGGCTTAGTGGTTAGCACGTTCGCCTCTTAGCACTAGGGATTCCCGGTTCGAATCTCCACCTAGGTAGAGTTTCCATGTTCTCCCCGTGTTCGCGTGGGTTTCCTACGGGTTCTCCGGATTCCTCCCACAGTCCAAAAACATGGATCAGGTCAATTAAATTCTCCAAATTGCCCCATAGAGAGTGAGTGTGTGTGTGTGTGTGAGTGATTGTGTGCCTAGCGATGGATTGGCGCCCTGTCCTGGGTGTATCTGCCCAGCACCCGAGACGTTCTCCCCTGGATGGGCATGGGGAACCCCACCGCGACCCTAATAGAGGATAAAGCAGGAGATAATGAATGAATGAATGAATGAATGAATGAACTGACTTGGCTGCTGCAGCATAGCTTCTCACAGCTTGATGCCTGGATGAACCGAAGGCGACACAACCAGCAGAGGGCGCACTTGAGACAAGGAGCTGCCTCTGACAAGCGACTAAAGCTAAAAAACAGAACATAAAAGATGTTACGCGAGTCTGAGGCTCCAACAGCTTTGATTTGATTAATTGATTTGAAGCTCAGTAACATAAACACAGCAATCTTTAACAACAGCGTCATGACGTCATAATGTCACTGACAAGTTCTCCGAAACAATACATACATATAACAGATGTACAAATGTGCATCAAGGCATATTTTTTCGAACATGCAGGTTAATTACACGGCATATTTGTTTGTAATAACACACTTCGTCTGTTTAAACATTTCGGAAATACAGAAAAACTACAAAAACTGACCTCTCAATAAGCTCCGCGAGGACGCTGCCATTTTCACGTGTGCTGCCGCTTCAGATTCCGCCTCCAACTCCAAACTGCTGAAGGTTCCGCTGGAACACTATTCAGTCTGTCGACTACAGGGGGCGCCATTTATCCATCCATCCATTCATCCATCCATCCTTCTATTATCTTCCACTTTATCCTCTTTATCCAGATCCCTTATTCCCCCTCTGTCCTCTTTGAAAAGTGCCTTTTTATCAGGCTATTTAACCATTTTTCAAACTGTTGTTACATTCATTTTGTTTGATCATTTATTTGTTATCCATCCATCAATTATCTTCCACTTTATCCAATATTAGGGTCGCGGGGGGGTTCCCCATGCCCATCCCGGGGAGAATGTTGCGGGCGCTGAGCAGATACACCCAGGACAGGGCGCCAATCTATCGCTGGGCACACACACAAACACACTCTACTATATGGGGCAATTTGGAGAACTCATTTGACTTAATCCATGTTTTTGGACTGGGAGGAAACCGGAGAACCCGGAGGAAACCCACACGGACACAGGGAGAACTTGGAAACCCCACCCAGATTGGGATTCGAATCCCTAGCGCTAGAATGTGCTAACCACTAAGCCACCCCATTTATTTGTTTTATTGGATAAAATTAAATAAAATGAAATATGTCTGTCAGCAGTGAACAGCACATTCACTTCTAATAAATGATGGTTTTGGCTGAAAACTTTTGAATAAGAATTACTTTTAACCTATTAAACCTTAAAACATGCTTTTATTTACAATTTGTTAATACTGTAAATCTGCTGATTTGTGCCAATAAAAAACTGTAAAAAGCTCTGTATAAACAAAAATGAGTTGAGGTGAGTTTAAGAGTTGTTCATCCTGGTGACTGCTGTCAGATTAGGTGACATCCTTTGGAAAAACAAATAGTTGAAACTTATCCAAATCTATTCAGATTAGAACAGCTGTCAGCATATGTAACCCTGTACATGTGTAATCTGCAAATCTGTAATATTATATCAGTAATGTCAAATAAATAAGCACCCTGTACCATAAATACCCAACCACATCAGCAACACTAATAGATTGCTGATGTTAAAGTTATACTCAACACAAGCCTTCATCTTAAGTTGTAATTTACAGAATTTACGTGACGGGTTTGGTACATCCTGTCCCAAAGCTGCTACAGTGATAAAGTTTGTATTTTAGTAGAATGTCAAATATTTCAATGTAAAAATGCTTAATTGTACAAAAACTAAGATCCAATTAACTGTTAAATAAATGCATGAATGGCAGCACGGTGGCTTAGTAGTTTGCATGTTCTCCTCTCAGCGCTAGGGATCCCGGTTCGAATCCCAATCTAGGTGGAGTTTCCATGTTCTCCCCGTGTCCGCGTGGGTTTCCTCCGGGTTCTCCGGTTTCCTCCCACAGTCCAAAAACATTGATCAAGTGTTGAATTCTCCAAATTGCCCCCTATAGAGTGTGTACAGTATGTGTGTGGGTCTGTGTGAGTGAGTGTGTGCCCAGCGATAGATTGGCGCCCTGTCCTGGGTGTATCTGCCCAGCGCCCGAAACGTTCTCCACTGGATGGGCATGGAGAACCCCCCCAGCGACCCTACCAGAGGATAAAGCGGGAGATAATGAATGAATGAATAAATGCATGAAATAAAAACGTGTCGTCGCAGATATCATTCATAAATTTATCTACATTCATTTTGTATTCATTCATACAAACTACTCCAGCTAATATTTTATAAAGGTATAATCACAGTGAATAATTCATAACATGGTTAAAGGTAAACATTTTTAAGTAGTTCAAACTTTTAAACTTTAAAATACAGTTAAATAGTTAAAAACGTTTGTTGGCATCTTTAATCCTGTTTATCTCTTCAACCCACCTATTCAGTGACAGGACCCGCCCCGCTTATTATGATTGGTTTGTCGTGCACAACCACGCCCATTTTCTTTATTTTAAGCCGCAAAGTTTCCGATTGACGCGATATCCAGCCAATCAGGCTCCTAAAATCTTGTTATTCCCGAAAAACGTTGTCAAACCTACGAAGGGTGGCGGTGACTCGAGCGGAAGCCATGACTGTCGTCCTTCCCCTCCGTCTGCGGGGAGAGAACACGGCGGCTGGATGTCTTGGACAACGTTACAGCGAGCTTTCCACCCCCATCCCCCGCATGCAGGTAACCTCCCCCGGGGCATTTACACGCGCTGATCGGGCTGCAGCGGCTGTCATGGAGGGCATTTTGTTGTTGTGTCGAAGCCTTAGCTCTGCCTCTATGTCTCTGCTTCTGACCATAGAAGGCCGACATGGAGAACTTAGAACTTACTTGGGAGCAACAGGGTTCAAATATTTGGAGCATTTTGAAAAGTTTGGACGTTGGAATCAGTGTAATTAATGCCTAATTAATGTCCAACATGTCTGTGCATTAAGATATTATTGTTTACTTAATGTAGTACAACGTGTTATAAGCAACATGTTGTTGTGTAGTTAAATAGTTTAGATAACAAATGATAATCAAGTGGCAACAACGAGAAATCGTTTTATACAGTGTGTTGTAGTTCAGATCAGCAGAGTGTGGATCTGGAGGATGATGTGTGTGTGTGCTTGTGTGTGTGTGTGTGTGTGTGTTTTTGTGTGTGTGTGTGTGTTTGTGTGTGTGTGTGTGTTTGTGTGTGTGTTTGTGTGGGAGTGGGAGTGTGCTTGTGTGTGTGCTTGTGTGTGTGCTTGTGTGTGTGCTTGTGTTTGTGCGTGTGTTTGTGTGTGTGTTTGTGTGTGTGTGTTTGTGTGTGAGTGGGAGTGTGCTTGTGTGTGTGGGTTTATTTCTGTGTGTGTTGAATCAGTGTTCAGTGTTAAATAATACAGTATTGTTTAAATAAAATCTATTAATTAATTGCTTTAATGTACTGTAAATATAGTTACATATTTATATTATATTTATGTTTATGTTTTGTGACAATGTACTGTTGTAAAAAGCTCTATATATATAAATAACTTGAACTTGAAATAACTTCATGGGTTGTTAACAAAGTGCAATATTGTTTTTCTTGGATTTGTTGCAGAATCAGAATACTTTTGTCACGCTCCATTTGTCATGTTATATACAGAAGTAGAGTAAAAATTAACACCAATCCCAATTTTGATTCATAATTTATCATGACTATGATATTGCACATAAAAGTTGTATTATTAAGTGAGGAGTTAAACAGTTGGATTATATAGTTTGATGGCCACAGGTAAGAATGACCTCCTTTGGTGCATTTGGGATGAATGTGCTCCAGTGTCTGAGCAGTGGGTGGAAGGCATTGTCTATTATGACCTCCAGCTTATAAAGCACCCTCCTCTATTGTTTATACACGGCATTAAGAAATGTTTAAAACATAATTTTTATTGATTTTGTGATTTGTTTAACATTTGATAGCAAAATGTAAACGTCTGTGATTGAGGTTGTATGTTCTGTGTGACTGTCGTGGTGTGTAGTTACCAACATACAAGTTAAAGAAGGTCTGTGCAAAAATCATAACCACTATTGTTTTTTTATAAGGTGCCTATCCTGATTACTTATTGATTAGATTTGGTGTAATGTTTGTTGCCTTAAATTTAAATGCTTCGTAAAAATTCTATATTGTAAAAAGTGCTATATGTTGAGGGTGTAGAGTTAAATTATTAAAGTGTGTGCTAGCAATACAGCTGTCCTGAGGCAAGTGATCGAACCAACACAAGGACTAAGATACTAAATTTTGCATTGCATTTGGTTATAACTTGGCTCTACATTCAGTTAGTAAGACTTTATTGTAAAAGTAAGAAATGTGTTTTGTACAAAGGTAACAGTGCATTAAATATCTTCTTTAAACGAAATAAACTTAGCTAAATGTGTGTCTGTTAATTAGAAATAAATAAAAAAAACATGCCAAGCAAGTCTGTAAAACCAAATTGTTGTTAAGGCATAAATACAAGCTTAGTATCTTTGTACCAAACAGTCTGTGTTTTAAATTTGTGCTTTTTGCACTCTAACCTTGCCTGTGCCTCATGACCTGTGGTGACTTTTCTGATCAGGTTACAGTTGTCAGCTGGCATAAACAGTCAACATGTGGATGATGTGCAATAAGTACAGCTGATGTGAGAGAACATTACTCCTTGCTTAAAGCCAGCATTTGCTTTTGATGGTTTTCTTAAGATGGCTAATGTGATCAAAGTTAGATTTTAAGAAGGGGGTAGTTTTCCATCCATCCATCCATTATCTTCAGCTTTATCCTCTATTAGGGTCGCGGCTGGGTTCCCCATGCCCATCCAGGGGAGAACATTTTGGGCGCTGGGCAGATACACCCAGGACAGGGTGCCAATCCATCGCTGGGCACTTACTCACTCACTCAAACACACTCTAAATGGGGCAATTTGGAGAACTCAATCGACTTGATCCATGTTTTTGGACTGTGGGAGGAAACCGGAGAACCCGGAGGAAACCCACGCAGACACGGGGAGAACATGGAAACTCCACCCAGATTGGGATTCAAACTGGGAATCCCTAGTGCTGAGAGGAGAACATGCTAACCACTAAGCCACCATGCCGCCCCTGTTACAAACTAAAACAAAATAAATAATTGCCAATAAAAATGGTTCAACATGTCATTTTAAAGAAACGTCACTTGAACATTATGAGAGTCTGAGTTTTTTTTTTTCTGGGCAATGCACAGTCCAGTCTTGGAAAGAAACTTGCTGGGATGTCCACTCTGAGAAATAACAGACTTTAAAGTGTTAGCAAATAGCCTTAGAACATTTTCTAAATCGATGAGTCGCAACAGTTGCTGTTCTTAAATTATTGCTGATGTCTTTTTGTCTGGACACGGTGTTAACTCACAACTGAGTATTTCAGAAGTGCAAAAAGGCCAAGCACCTGCTTATAGCTCACACTAATGTTTAGTTTCCTAACTACCCTTTTAATTACGATGGATACTGTATCTATTTTTCACTTCTGCATTTTGGCTTCTTTATTGTTATAATGTAATTTGTTGTTTGTTTAGTTGTAGTTGCCTTACATTAAGACCCTTTAAAGATCCTTTTTTATGATTGTGTGGACAGCAAGTCAAATGAAAGCATCGATGAACCAATCCTTATCTGCTGTGTGCTCATGGCTCTCACTCTTATGTTCCACAGTTTAACAGGTATGCCAAAAGAGAAATATGAGCCCCCGGACCCACGCAGGCTGTACACCATCATGTCATCAGAGGAGGCAGCCAATGGGAAGAAATCGCATTGGGCTGAGTTGGAAATAACTGGTGAATTTTATTTATTAATTTTAAATCTTTTTAAAATGATTATTATTTAAAAATAACCTAAACAGCTTTAATAAATGCAGCCCGTATATTGTTCTGTATAGTAGCTGTTTTTTTGACTAAATACATGTATTAACCTTCAATGTTCAACAATTGATAGATCCTAATATCTTGTTTTAATCAGGGAGGGTCCGGAATTTAAGTAGTTCGCTATGGACACTTACCCATCTGACTGCCCTGCACATCAACAACAACAACCTCAGCCGACTCCCTCCTGAAATTGCCAAGCTCCCATTCCTGGTTTACTTAAACTTGTCCTCGAATAAACTACGTAGCCTGCCAGCAGAACTCGGCAACATGGTGTCTCTCAGGTAAGAAGTGAAAGAAATTCAGAAAGAATATTGCAGCACTGCTCGAGTTTGGAAATCCATTTTAAAACTGATAACATCAAGGTTGGTTTTGTGCTGAAGCGAGGCTGTTCTTATGATCAGAGGACTTTGATCTTATAATCAAACTGTACCATCATTAAGAAAACAACCCTTCATAACATCTGTCATTGTAGATAGGTTAATGTTAAAGCTTCTGGAGAAACGAAATGTATTAAACCTCAAGCATTTCCCTTACTCATTTTAGATAAAGCTCAGACATCAATGATTATTTAAATTAGCCGACATAGAAGTTTAAAAAAAGTCCTTTAAGGACACAACACGCAAAGAAACTCAATAACATTAAATTGAGCAATTCTGTAAATATGCTCGGGAGAGACTGGCAATCTGTCAACTGTCCCACCTCTGTCAAAATGCACTCTTATTTTTTTTAAACCAGTTATATAATTTATTGAAGTCACATGAAAACTCTCTTATTATTTTTTTTCTTGTCTGTAGGTTTTAACATTAGATTTTCTGTTAATTTATCCACAGGGAATTACTTTTGAACAATAACTGTTTACGAGTTTTGCCTTATGAACTTGGTCGGCTGTTTCGATTACAAACCCTCGGTCTGAAAGGTAAAACACTGCCCAATCCCATGCTTTTATATATATATATATATATATATATATATATATATATATATATATATATATATAT
Source organism: Corydoras maculifer (assembly GCA_019802435.1). Taxonomy (NCBI): domain Eukaryota; kingdom Metazoa; phylum Chordata; class Actinopteri; order Siluriformes; family Callichthyidae; genus Corydoras; species Corydoras maculifer. The sequence continues at coordinate 178,306 of JAFMOD010000706.1, read as the reverse complement.
ATATATATATATATATATATGTGTGTGTGTGTGTGTAAGGCTAACACTGAACACATATATGTGCTGAATTAATAATTATAAACTGTTAATTGTTAAACTGTTGATTGTAGCCTATCTATTTGCAGCTCTGTACAATGCTTCATTTATTATTTACTTTTTTTAGTTAGGTGTGAGGTTAATCACACTCATCTGCAAGTTTAAAGGAGCACATATTTGTTTGTGGCTTTGATGTAATGTATATGTATTTTATATTGACTAAGATTTCCACAGGATGTGCTTATATGACAGGTTAACAATATAAAAAAGGATGAATATTAATATAAATATTCGGGAGCTCTCCCCAAGTGTCACCACTTATGTACGAAAAACACACTACAATGTAACTATGTTATCAGCTCATATACATTTTAAATGTGTTATTTACAGGTAACCCACTCTCCCAGGATATACTAAACCTTTATCAGGAGCCTGATGGAACAAGAAAGCTATTAAATTACATGCTTGACAATCTTGCAGGTAATATATCTAAATCTAAATCATATTATGAAGTTTTTTTGATGAATTATTCACCACCTTAAAATTGTTAGGATAGGATTGGATAGAATGAATAGGATTGACGCCACCATCACGCTTCAGTGGAATAATTAATGTGGATTTATGCATTGACCATTCGCTATTTTGAATTGTTTAATATATGCTTCTTAAGCAGCTGCATGAGAAACTTTAATTCATAATTTAATTACAACTCAAATAAAGAGCATGCACATGTATAAGTATTACTTATGTTTAATTGAAATACATTTGGATGTGAGAATAAGCTCTATATTAAAATTAAATTATATCTTTATTATTTTGTACATATTGTTTTACTATTTTATAAAACATGCACATTTTACCAGTCCACCCAGAACAGCTCCCTCAGAGACCCTGGATCACGCTAAAGGAGCGAGACCAAATGGTGCCCACAGGTACAAAACCTTTCTAAACATAATAAAATTTATAAATTGTAACCCTTCAACACATATTAAGGAATGAAGTCTCTTATGTTTGACATGTTTTTATGTCTATTTTCCAGCTGTATTCACGATCATGTGCTACAATGTGCTGTGTGACAAATATGCAACGAGGCAGCTGTATGGATATTGTCCATCCTGGGCTCTTAATTGGGAGTATAGGAAGAAGGGCATCATGGAAGAGATCACCAACTGTGATGCAGACATAATAAGTTTACAGGTATGTAAGCCTAGATCTTATGTAGTAGTCAAGTTATTATAGTGATGTACAGTTTTATGTAAATGTTTGAGTGTCTTTCACTTGATAGATTTTGTTCTATTAAAAAGTAGTAAGCAGTAAAAACTTATTTTTTGAGCAGCATCTTAATTTTACAACATGAAAACAAGATAATCACAACAACATAATAATCATAATACAAGATAATCACAAGTGGCCTGTGCTGAAGTCTGGACACACTACATCATCAGAAACACAGGGCAAGGCACCTCACCCCAATTGATCCCGGAGTGCCGAATACAAGGCTGCCCACCATCCTGGGCACGTATGCTCACCTCACTAGTGTGTGTATATGTGTGTGTGTTTCACTGTTAAATGTGGAGGACCAATTCCTTTGTGTGTAAGCACTATACAGTATGTAGTGCTTACATGTACAGTATATCTTTCCAAAACATTGGATGTCTAAACATTTAGCAAAGGCCACGCTACTTATTTTTATCCTTTATATTTTTATTATAAGACAAAAAATAAATAAATGCATATAAATAACATGAATGTGTCTCTTGTTTTATCTTGGTTGTATTTGTCATTTGTATCAATGCTGTTGCATTGCAGGAGGTGGAAACCGAGCAGTACTACACATTTTTTCTGGAGACTCTAAAGGAGCGTGGGTATGACGGGTATTTCTGTCCAAAGTCTCGTGCCAAACTTGTGTCCGAACAAGAGCGAAAACATGTGGATGGCTGTGCAGTGTTTTTTAAAACTGAGAAGTGAGTCTGTTTCTTACTTAATGCTCCCCAGACAAATAAATTAATTAAAAATGAATTAAAATTCATTAACAACCACTTAAATGTGTGTTCAATCTAATCCCTGATTACTAGCACCCCTGTGTTATAAAGAACCTTGCCTTTGGTAAAAAAAAAAAAAAAAAAGCTTAATCTCACCATGACAGGCTGTGAAGTATTTAGTGTTCTTTTGAAAAAAAGAATCTAGCAGAATAATGCCTCATGAAATGCCTTTCCTATTAAGTTCATATTGCTAGTTGAACAGTAATGATTCTTTTCTTACACAAAGCAGGAAACCTGAGACCAGGCCATTCATCAGAAGACTGAGCAGAAAACTTTATAAAGGGCTTTAGGGCAAATGTATAGTCTGTATCTAATAAATCAAATATTTTGCCACTTGTGCTTTTAAAGGTTTTACTGTCTTTTTCAAATAGGTTCATTAAAATTTTCAGCCAATGGCTAAAGGTCAGCAGGAAGTTCACTAAACATACCAAAAAATATTTATTTTCAGCTAAAGAAGGTAGCAGTTAGACATGTTGTCTGTGGACTGGATTGCTTGTGTTAAAATATGAGAAATTGTAGCTCAGTATACTACATTGTTTTAAATATGCATCTTATTTTTGTCTGGGGAGCTAAGTTCTGCTAAGGAAAGTAAAAAAAAAAGCCTTTATGTGCAGCCTGGTATGTGTCCTCACCTTTTAGATTTGCACTGGTTCAGAAGCACACAGTGGAGTTCAATCAAGTGGCCATGGCCAACTCTGAGGGCTCAGAGGTCATGCTGAATCGGGTCATGACCAAAGACAACATTGGAGTTGCTGTGTTGCTGGAAGTGAAGGCAGAGCTGTTTGCTGGAGGTGAGACTCACGCCAGAATGACACTTACTACAGCAGACTGTTGCTGTGTGACATTACATTACGTTATGTTACATTACATTTGGTTATTTAGCAGATGCTTTAATCCAAAGTGACTTAAAAGTATTCTTACATAATGTTTGGGGGCAGAACACATGAATGATACAGCACTGGTGGAGCAATGAGGTTTAAAGGTCTTGCTCAAGTGGACTTTTGTGACTTCAGTAACTTCAGTGGGCCTGGGATTTGAACCCACAAAGTTCAGATTCCTAGCCCAACACCCTAACTACTGAGCTACCATGCCCTTAATTCTATAGTCACTAAATGTATACTATAATATAGGACAGTGGTTCTCAAACTGTGGTATGTAAAGAAGCATGATGTACGCCAGATAATGGTATGGATATAAAATAAATTTATTTTTCCAATGTTCTGTAATTTGCCTACAGATTTAATTGTTGTCTTCATAATGGTAACATAGCTCCATCTTATTCAAATTTGACAGCACAGTCTTATATATATGTATGTATATATATATATATATATATATATATATATATATATATAGCATCATAAATAAAAGCGTCTGCTAAATGACTAAATGCAATGTAAATGTCTGTATTTTTAATATCAGATACAGCCCTGTCAGTGAGACTAGTGAGACCTTAATGGATGTCTGCAGTCACAAATGAGCAGGTACATGTGAGGTGTAAAAAATATTGCTTTGCTGATAATGATGTTTTGCTGCAGGTATTAAACCTCCTGCAGACAAACAACTTCTGCTCGTGGCTAACGCTCACATGCACTGGGACCCGGAATATTCAGATGTCAAGCTCATTCAGACTGTGATGTTTCTGTCGGAATTAAAGAGCATTTCGGAGAGAGCAGCGACCTCCAGCGGGTCCACCTCAGACTCTAGTTCCATCCCCATTGTTTTGTGTGCTGACCTGAACTCACTACCAGACTCTGGTAATTTCATGCGGAAGTGCTTTATAATAATACAGCATTATTTAATTATACATAATCTATCCAATCAGAATACGTTATTAATCCCCCCCCCCGGGGATTGCAGTTGTCACTACTAAAAGAATAATGGATTAAAGTAACAATAAGCATGTCTTATTGAATAAAATCCAATATAATAAAATGTAAAGTATTTCTAGCTGTTTAAATACAAAATAATAAGTGGCAGTGGTAAAAAGAATACAAAATATACCATAAGCTATTTGCACAATGTTACATTTAATCTGTTGCACTATTTTTTTTTTTATATATATATATATATATATATATATATATATATATATGTGTGTGTGTGTGTGTGTGTGTGTGTATGTATGTATTTGTAAGGGGGTTTGAGATTTAAGGGAAAAAACATAACAGCATTTAAAATGAGCAAACTTTGACATAACTTCTCATGTAAATTAAATAAATGCAAGTTGGTACATGACCAACAAGAATGTTCTTGTATGCAAAACAGGCTTAATTTCTCATGTCCCACATATAAAACATACAACAGAGCATATTATTAGTATTAGTTCTCATCACATGGTAGTCCATTATTCAGACGTTGATGAAGTTAGGAAGGACTCCACAGTATACACATGTAATTCAGCAGTCTAATCTGTAAAATTAGTGGAAATAATTAAATTACTAATTGAAAACATTTTTTAAATTTATACACACTTTATAATATTACAGTTATGGAAGACCATTACTACTTTAAATGTGGCATAAATTTGAGCTGCTGCGTCACCTAGAACACGGAAACACAAATTCAGTTTGCTTTTTATCTTTGTTAAATGCCATGTGGATGCTCCTGTTCTTCACACTGGTGTTTTAAACTGTTAGCTGACTTTTGTTTGTTATTGTTTTTTTAAGGAGTAGTGGAATTCCTGAGTAATGGCGGTGTTGCTGAGAATCACAAAGACTTTAAAGAGCTACGCTACAGTGAATGCCTGACCAACTTCAGCTGCAACAGCAAGAACAGCAAACCAGATGGCAGCATCACACACAGCTTCCAGCTAAAAAGCGCCTATGAGAGCAATCTGATGCCTTACACCAACTACACTTATGACTTCAAGGTGAAACCCCAATGCCTGCACAGTCCAGCATGTTGTTTCTGATTGATGACTAATGTTTTTAACCCTTTGATGCACAAGCTATGCAAAACCCCCTTCTGGTGCACACATGCTCCGTATTTATTTTCTAATGTTATTTCTATTTGTGTATAATTGAGTATTTATTTGCTTTTACAGTTGAATTCATTATTTACTATCCATTATATATTTGATAGAGAGAAACGTTTGTGTGTTTGTGTTTATGCATATTGGTCAATGCAAATGTGTAAAATAAGTAAAAACACACTTTTTTTTTTTTTTCAAAAATACTTTTAGGTAATAAAAGCAGAAAGAGACATACTAATTATAAGTAATCCATTATTTTAATACGTCTGTTATTCTTTCAATCAAGTGATTTATAGATTATCCAACTAATCGAAACGATTATCCCCCCACACGTTTTTAAAATGTATTTATCACAAAATTTCATTAAGGGCTTTGAATTTTACATTAAAAAGTAATAAATATGTGGGACAACACAAGTGACAAAGCTTATAGCTTAAGAGCAGTGTAAGGGGTAATGTTTATAGGAAATACTGTAATATAAAATTATTAATTTTATTTTTATTTAAATCTTTATTTTCAGTTCTGACCTCCTCCTACACTACATGGTGACTTGCACATTATTAACCATTTTTATTCCAAGTCAAAACCATGGTAGTGTATATAAAGTTCCCCCCTTGGTGGTTAATGACTAATCATCTGTTGATTGTATACGGGAAGATATGAGCAAGATTGGTCAAAAGCACATCTGGTAGTTCAGGCCGTGATGTATCTGGCATTTCAAGTGTATGTATATAGTACATCACCACATCAGTGTCACTGCAGAACTGACAAACAATCCACCACCCAAATCCATACCCGTTCTGTTATGGTCCTGACCAATGGAGAACAGAGAACCAACAGACTAACAAAAACAGAGCAGACATATTACAGGCTGTAATTGTAAAACTATTAGTAACTAAAAGTCCAGCAGAGAAAATAGACAATGGAGCAAGAAGGAGGTGTGTCCAAACTTGTACTGGCTGGTACTGTATATTAATTATAAAAGTCTGTTGTAGGTAAATCATGTTGCTATCAATCTGAAGGTTGTGGGTTCAAATCCCAGGTCCACTGAAGTTATCAATGTGGGTCCTTGAGTAAGACCCTTAACCCTCATTGCTCCAGGGATGTTGTGATTAACCCTGTGCTCACCTTGTAAGTCGCTTTGGATAAAAGCGTCTGCTAAAGGACCAAATGTAAAAGTATGGAATGCATGTCTGTCACGTTAGTTTAGTAAAAGGTAAGTTTGGTTTTTCCGAGGCTTATTTTACAGTCATACTGGAAACTGCTTTGTCTCAGCTGGTTCAGCTGGGTCGGTCATCTTGAAACTAATATTGTGTATTCCTGCATTGTGTGCAGCTGTGTAACTTTGTGGTTAAATATAACTTAATTTAACAGCGATTGTCTTGGGGCTGCCCCCTGAATGCCAGTTAGTCTTTGAGACCCGAGAGCGAACTGAACACTGCCTGCACAGTTGCTTCACATGCCAGGTTGAAAGTCCTGAGTTATTAAAAAACGATTTTCAGTTCTGTTCTGTGGGTTTTCGATACAGCACACGCATTCTCCTTGCAAAGCTAGACGTGAAGACTGACTAAAGCTTTCACCAGAAATGGTTTTTACTTCAGTTTTAACTCCTCCAACTTTGAATTCTGTAAGTGGTGATGCAGACTCCTGTTTAGTTGGTAATGACATCTCATTAGTTGCTAGACATCTCATATCTCGCATCCAGCTTATAGCACATACATACGCATGTTAAAGTAAATTTAGGAGCAAAGAAATTAAATAACTTGTGCTTAATAATTATAAAAATGCACATTTTATATACCCCGGTTATATTTGTTTTTTGCCATCTTGCCTCTAACCTTCACTGATTTATAGAGAAGGGTAACCAGCAAACGAATGGTGGTTACCATGGAAACGATTTAAAAAAAAAAGTGCAAAATCAGATGAACATCCATAATCTATCTTTCCCTTAATGTTCTACTAGGGTTTCCCATACCCATCCAGGGAAGAACGTTTCGATACACTGAGAACAGTGTGCAAAACTATTGCTGGGCACATACACACAAACAAACTCTATGGGACAATTTAGAGCATTCAATTTACCTTGAATCCAAGTTTTTTGGACTGTGGGAGGAAACCGGAGAACCCAAAGAAACCCACGCAGACACAGGGAGAACATGGAAACACAGATTGGGATTCGAACCTGAATCCCGACCACTGACAGGCGAACTTGTTCAACACTAAGCCACTGTGCCTCCTCAGATGAGTGTTCATTATTTCATTTTTATTTATTTTTATTTATTTTTTAGGTTCCTGTGCCACCTGTTGAGAATCGCTTACTGTCATGTTTATCGGAAAATCAAATTATTACGGGCTGTGCCGTGCTGGAGTCTGTCACAGCCACAACCGGCAGACATGCTGACACATTCGCACCTAGGGCAATTTAGTATAACCGATTGATCTGATTTGCATGTAGTATTGTAAGTGATCTGATGATTAAATGATGTATAATGCGGGACATTGGTTCAGGAGGATACCAATGTGGTTCTGCAAAGGAAGCCACCAACGGGAAATCCACAATAATGTGTGAGAACAAAACTGTCACTTCAAGCCTCAGCTCAACAATGCAGTTCTACTTTTGGTTGATCAAACCCTTTCATAGAGACTTGATTTATGTTTAGAAACATTAAAGATGTACTAAACTAAGGATTTTAACAATTAAAATGCTTGCTGACACACATCCTGGTCCTTTTTCAGCTTTAAAACTAAATATTCTAGTATTTATTTTTCAAACATGGTTTTAAAGCATATAAAAAAATATATATGCATATGCATTAATCAAACACTTTATTTTTATTTTTTTTCCCTATAGGGCGTGATCGATTACATCTTCTTCTCCAAGACCCACATGAATGTTTTGGGGGTGCTAGGTCCTCTGGAAACTCAGTGGTTGGTGGATAATTGCATAACGGGTTGCCCACACCCACACATCCCCTCCGACCACTTCTCCCTTCTTGCCCAGTTGGAGTTCCATTCTTACCTGTCCAGCCTCAATGGGTTGCACCTTGCCGTCCCCAGGTAGTAATGAAAGACAGTAGAATGTTTCACCAATGGATAAATCACATTGTCCCTACAAACTAAAGCCTGTTTCAACCAGGAGCGATGAATTCTTTCATCAGCTTCTTTTTAACCTTTGCACAGAATTGTATTAATAATTTTTCCAACTTTAAAGGAGAAAAAAAAGCTTGATACCAAATTAGGGTTGGGATTCTACACTCAGTACTGACGTCTAAGTCCAAACTGGCTAAATGGCCATTCGGAGCTGATATACCATAGACTTTTGCAGTGCTTATATGTATGTCATTTAAAGACAACCGTGTCTTGTCATGTAGCATAACATTGTGTACATCACCATAGTATTACATCATTTTCTATGTTTTTTATGTCCCTGTCATGTTTAATCATAAAACTTTATACTAGAACAAAGGAAACCTTTACAAACGTATGAACTTTTGCAGAACAATCAAACTATATATGATATAGCATTATTGTATAGAATGAACGTGTATTGGTACTTTACCAAAAGAATTTCCGCGCAGACCTTAGCCTTCATTCTAGGGGACTTCAACGTAAAAATTTTTAAATTGTGAAACCATGATGTAAAAAGAAATGTGCCTGGCATGGCGAAAAAAGCATCTCTGTCAGATATGCAAAAATTATTTGTGATGTCTATCATGGACTACATTAAAGAGATCCCAGCCCTACTGATTCAACCTCATCTGCTTATTTTCTGTCCTCCACTCTTGCATCATGCTGTTTCTTCCTTATTTCCTTTCTACTCAATTCAGAGAATGAAGATGTAATAGGAAGTAGAACCTTAAAATGCAACGTTGGTCATGTCCTAAAATATTTGGATCCAGTTCCTGCAAGGCTCACTGCCTTATTTAACCTCCACTAAATATTCTACAGTTTCATTAGTTATTTACGGAGTCTGTTGCGGTGAAATGAACAAATTTTTTTTTATTTACTCTAGAAAAGACTTCAGTCTGTTTTTATGCACCGTTAAATAGCTTCTACTAGATAATTACAGATTAAATATTTACAGCGTGTGTATTATCTACTGTCCAGTCACTCTCAAAATTTACATTTATTTATATGTCAATTTTACAATCAGTTGTCAAAGCTTTTTTACTAGTTATAAACAGTGAGAAATACAGAAAAACCCTGCCATGTGACATTTAATAGCAACTGGCAAGATAAATGCCCCATGCCCAACCAGGGGAGAAAGTTTCTGTATGCGCTGGGCAGATACACCCAGGATAGGGCACCAATCTGTCACTGGGTACACACTCACTCACACACACACACACACTATTTAGAGCTGCCAATTTACCTTAAATCCATGTTTTTGGACTGTGGGAGGACACTGGAGGACCCAAAGGCAACCCACAAGGATAATCAATGCAAGTCAAAGCATGTGCATTTCAAACAACAGGGGACCCAACACTGACCCCTAAGACACACCATAGATTATTTTGTTGAGGTTGGAACATTTACTATTAACACAAACTGGCAATCAGTAAAATATGGCATGAACCAGCAAAGTGCAGAGTCCTAATGGTTAGCATGTTCTCCATGTGTCAAGCACAATAACGCATTTCACAGTGTCCGATTCTGCTCTGAGATCAGACGGACAGCTCTTATCTAAATAAATAAATTATTAATTACATGAATTAATGCAGTTTTAGGGCTACGATTAGGTCAAAAAACCTAAAGAAGAAATCATTCTTCATTTACTGCAAACACTGCTTACTAGGTTTAATTATACCAAAGGCTTGCACATTGCTGGCATATTTTTTCATAAGTAATAATTGTATTAATAGCTGCAGCACAGTGGCTTAGTAGTTAGCACGTTCGCCTCTCAGCGCTAGGGATTCCTGGTTCGAATCCAAATCTGAGTGGTGGTTCTCCAGTTTCCTCCCACAGTCCAAAAACATGGATTAAGGTAAATTGAATGCTCTAAATTGCCCCATATAGTCCAGTGCTAGATTGGTGCTCTGTCTTGGGTGTCCAGCACCCGAAATGTCCATGTTGGTAAAACTATTTTTAATAAGGGAGCAATAAATAATTATCCCTCATGTTGTATGTTTATTGTTGGAGCTAATAGTCAAGTAGACATATAAAAATGACTATTTGTTTTAATTATGACTAAATCTGGTCATAATTTAATAGTTTGAATTTAATTTTAAACTTGGTAAATAATAATAAAAAAAGTTTTAAATGTTTTATAATAACAATGCAGTACTTGTTTTGTATCCAGGTCTGCGACCTTGTCTATATTTTGTTAATTAGTGAATCGTAGCCAGCTTTTTATTGAAATAATAACATCCGTGCCGTTTGTGAAATCAAGTAAACTTCACAATTTAAATCAGTGATTTAAAATTTGGATAACCAACAGAATATTGCTTAAAAACAAACACAGTAATGAAAGCATTTAAAGAAAGTGACTTTATTGAGAATTTTAAGAGTATTTTAATTAATCATTGTTTTATTATAAGCATGGTTTTAACATGAATCATTCTTTTTTTTTTTTTGACTCCAAGTCAGTTTGGCACACTTCATGTGGATTTTGAAATCAGAGCCAAGAGCCACTTCTCATTTTCTTTTGTTTTTTCTGTTGAAAGGAGACACATTCCAAAGTTAGAGGGAACACAGGACACTAGTTTTTTAAACAGGTGACACAGTAAGACAGTGTAATATATATAACTCTAAATGTCCTTTGATTTTATGTACATGACACTATATTGATATAAAGAAAAAAAAACTATTCTTTTACATATATTTATTACTGTAAATAATGTAAAAGTGTCGGGTAAAAGGTAGTGTCTTCATTAGTTTATTATATAAAACAAATAGCATTTACTATATTTGGCACAAAATTTAATACAGCTGTATAGTCACTATCATTTAATTACCTTTCTGAGAGTCTAGCGATGAGTTCCTGGACCCACGTTGCCACTGGCTCTACACACACTTTGCTGTTGTCCTTTTTGGTGATTCTAAACAATGAAGAAAACTGTAAGCATGATGCTGTCTGTGTTGACAGTAGTGCCATGAGACTGTAAATGCATGAGTAATCATTCAGATGACATAATGTGAGAAGTTGAGTGATGTAAGTTCTGACTCACATGATTTCAACTTGTTGGCAGTGAACACTGGGGGGCAGGATCTCAATTTTCTTAAAAAACCTTGCATGTATTCTGTCTGATGTTGTTTTCAGGCAGCGACACTGTTGGCCCGTGTGAAATCCTTCCATAGGGAAGGAAACTGTTGAAAAGCAAATAGACATATGGGTGAGAAAGTATAAGAAATAATTAACCCCGTTTACAATAAAAAAAATACTACTACAAATAACCAATAACAGAGATGGGTAGGTGAAAACTATATAGTAAAATTTATAACTGCAGTATAAATTAAAAATAAAAAAATATATTAAAGTCTGCTCACTAACCACTGAGACAAAAACCACAAAAATATACAAAACAGTGCATTTTGGTTGCATTTACAAAACCTAAATGCAACCTTTTATCTTACCAAGCAGAGTTGCTAAGCAGCAGAAGATCGACGCTGCCAAAAGTAATTTCACATGCAGTGCCATGTTGAATCAAAGATGGTAGATGGTGATGGAGACAGACTGGGACGAGTGAGGTCTATAGCTGGGTTTATAAGGATGCTCAGAAAAGGGAAGTGATGGAAATAATTTGCTCACAGTGCTCAAATCAAAGCGCTTTCAAGCGGAAAGAAGTGGGAGGAAATATAGAAGTTTAACTGTAAATCTTTTATTATGTGTGGACTTTCTATCTTTAAGCCTCCTCATCATAAAACCCTAATTTTGTGACTATTAAAAGTATCTAGCCTAATGCAAAAAATTGTGCACATTTGGTAAAATTTCTAATTTGAATTGATTTCCTATACATAATTACAGTTACCCATCTTCTATATTAAACATGAATAAATATTATTTTTTTAACAGATCTTAAAATATCTTTGCTGCAAGGTAAAGTTTACACATGGAACATTGTGTATGGAACAAAACTGAATGTCTTGTCAGAAATAGCCATTAAACTCTAAAAGCTTTTTTCCCAAATTTTCTAAAAAGCTAAAACAAAAGCAAAAATCTTTAATTTATCTTTAAGTTAATTCTATTTATTTTCCTGAACCTTCAGTTAACAGGCAAAAGGAAAAAAAACATTTTGATTGTTTGTTAAAATAAGGAACTGATGCTTGCAACATTCAGGTTAAGACAGAGACATGTTTTTGTTGTACTTTTTGAATATTAAATTGGAAAGTGAAGATACAGTTTTTTGCATTTGTGTTCAGGACATATTTTGCTTTACAGTCAGTTACATGGTCAGATTTTTCTGTTTATAATGCATCTATCATCCATTTTTAATAGAAGACACTTGTTGACTGTGGACATGGCAGTCCAGTACAGGGCTGGACTGAGACAAAAAAAATCGGCCCCCATAATTCTCAAAACACATAATTCTCATAACATTCATAACCAACTAGTAATTTATGTATGTTCAACCACTGATCATCTAATGATTATCATCTAATTTGCATAATGCTCTATTTGTGTGTTTTTGAAGCTGTAGAATAAAGGAATAATGTGGAGAGAAAGAAGTGAGTAAAAATCACCGAATACATGTCAAAGCTACAAATACACTAGGTTTTCTGGGTTTTATAATTCCTTTCCTGTCCATAGAGTATAATGGAATGTTGGTTGGTTGGTGGTGGTCATAGAAATAAACTAATAGAACTTAATATACAAGCTCTGGTTGGTTGGGTTACCAAATGTTCCATGGTCAAAATGGTCAGAAGTTCACGTCCAAAAACTGAGGTAAGAGAAACGTTTCTGAACACTGAAATGTTCTTTGCTGTGAAATAATAATGCAATTAGGTTCAAGAGGTCATGTATTATGAATAAATCACGGGAACAAGGTCTTTCTGGTGATTTATTTACAGTAATACACAACCTCGAGTGCATTATTGCTTTTATAAAAGTGGTTTTATGGTTACAAACAAACTGTAATATAAAACAAGACTTGATTAAAAAAAAAAACTAAACAATCGATCTTCCGTGACCTCTCATCTATTTAATCTTATTTAGTGGCCAAACTACAAAACGCAGTTTATAAAAAAAACATTGGGAAAATAATGTATTGTATTTCATGCATTGTTACGAATGTGAAGTGCTCAGAGGTGTGTGCGATTTATGTAATTTATTTATAGAGCGCTTATTACAACAGTACATTGTCACAAAGCAGCTTTACAGAATGAAAAGCCTTTAAACCTCCAAAGAGCAAGCCGAAGCGACAGTGGCAAGAAAAAACTCCCTGTTATGTTGTTATTTTAAGGAAGAAACCTTGGGAGGACAAGGCTCAGTGGGGGACTCATCCTCCTTGAGCGGCCGGGCAGGATCAACAGTGTAGGAATGTTATGGCTAGACAAACGGCGCAGCCAATCAAATTTAAGGACTGTTACTATCTGTTTTATGATGTTGGTTTAAATGTGTAGGCAGTGTTGGGCAAACTACTTGTAAAATGTAGTGAGCTAAGCTTTTGTTACAACATCAACATCAGGTAGATCAGACCATTCTTAACTTAACAGGCTACTTAGCTGTTAGTCCAAGTCCTCATCCTATCCCAGCCTCATTAATGTAACGCAATGCTTGCCAGTCTCCTAGCTTGCACAATCAGGCCTCTACAACTAATTCAATTGGGTTCAACCAGCCAAAGTGAACTCATGTCAGTCTATTACTTCTCTCTCTCTCTATTTGCTCCCAGTTGCTGCTCGCATTCGTTACAAGACAATCTCTGAATCTGCCCCCTTTTCCCTTCAATCTACATTTCCAAAACACACTCCAACTCATTCACTGCACTGTAGTGATGAATGTCATCTGGTGATTCAACCTCACCGTTGTGCTAATTCTCACGCCAGATCGTTCACAGCTGCTAAATGCTAAAACGATCTTCCTCACACTGTCCGTAAAGCTGAGTCACTTAGCATTTTTAAGAAACACTCAACAAAAAACACACAGTCCCACAGTAGAACTGGCTGCACTGAATTCCCTTATATTGTCTGTGTGTGTGTTATTAAGTGAGCCTGTGTGAGTGAGTGTGTGCCCAGCGATGGATTTGTGCACTGGGTGTATCTGCCCATCGCCCAAGTAGTTTTATCCGGGATGGGCAAGGGAAACCCTTTCACGACCCTAGTAGAGGATTAAGAAACAAATAACTTAGATGAGATGTTATAGAGTCATCTGTGCTGACTTAATAAAGCCAGAATTTAAAAAAACTTCAAACTGTTGAAAAAGTATACAAAAAAGGGGAGTCACTGGATATAAACAACTCTTTGACAAACTCAAAAAAGGAGACCAATAATTATTCATCTAGCCATCCATTATCTTCTGCTTTCTCCTCTACTTCTGCTTTCTCCTCTAGGGTTGCGGGGGGTTCCCCATGCCCATCCAAGGGAGAAAGTTAAAGGCGCCGGGCACATACACCCAGGACAGCACGCCAATCTATCACTGAACACACACTCACACAGACAAACACACTCTATTTGGGGCAATTTGGAGAATTCAATTGACCTTGATTCATGTTTTTGGACTGTGGGAAGAAACCAGAGAACCCGGAGGAAACCCACGCAGACATGGGGAGAACATGGAAACTCCACCCAGATTGGAATTTGAACCACGGATCCCTAGCGCTGAGAGGAGAACGCTAAGCCACCCAATAATTATTTAGTCAAGCAAATTCCAGCTTTAACCTTTCATCTTGTGTTTCGCTTTCCATTTATTGAAAATGATTGTTTCCTGCAGCTTTGTGTGGTCCAACATAGTGTCTGCAAGAGGCTACGGGTAAAAGTAATAATTTAAGCAACACTTTTCCTAAACATTCACGTCCTACATGTTTACTTACCTGTAGTAAGAATGCGACCGAGTGTGACCTTAAAGCAAGCGAAAGGAGTTGACTGACAATCCAGACCTGCAAAGCAGTTCGTTTTGTTGGCCGTGAAGGTTTTTTTTTTTTGAGGTTTTGGTGCTTTAATCCTGAGCTTCACCCGAGTCAAGGTCACTAGTCATTTTTGCATTGAGCAAATATTAAATACAAGGCTTTAAGGTGATAAGATAAGATAAGATAGACCTTTATTTGTCCAACAATGGGGAAATTGACATTCTCAGCAGCAAGTTACATTAAAAAAAAAAAAAAAAAAAAAAAAAAAATATATATATATATATATATATATATATATATATATATATATATATATATATATATACAAATTAGATAAATTCAATTTTTACTTATGTACAAGACATATAACAGTGGAATAAAATGAAACAGATATTGCACAAGTTAATATATTACACTGACATTATCACTTTATGTCGGATGCATTTGTCTGTTACACTGGCATATGAAAACAATACTGAAAATTAAGATTGCAGTAAACAAGTAAAAGGTATATAGTGCGAACTCCGTTTATGGAAACTGCCATTTGACAGCTGGAATGTAACTATGGAGGCATTTTTTATATAAAATATTGCATGATGCCTACCCTAATTTTCACCACAGTGCACATTGCTGTTAAGTTTCCATTTGTTACATGAACACTGAGGCCTCGGCTGTGGTCTGAGTGTGTAGGCTGAATTGCTTTCCTTTTTTTGTTTCTTTTTTCATTTCCTGTCAAAGTATTTTCAGGGGCTACAGGAATATTAAATGTTGATTCAGACAGTGTGGGACATGTTAAATAAATAAAAGAAAATAAATATAATAATAATAGGTTCCGAATCAGCATGAAAGGGTTTTAATGCATTTATTATTACATTTGAGATTATTAAAGATATTTTAAAAGTCAGCACTAATTAAAAAGTTTATTTATTTTTAAATATAGCTATTGCATATTCAAAATTTGCTAAGATGGGCTGTTCTGATGGGTACAACATCCTTTTCTTTTTTAGGAATGGTAAACACTGATAGCAGGAATAAGGAACAGAAAAATGCTAACTACAATGCTGAGCATCTCTCTATTTTTACACCAGATTTAAATAGCAGTATTAAATCTTGACCTGGATTCTTTTCTTGCACAGTAATCATACATTTTTCATACATTCATTATAATTTACACTTATGTATATAATATGAGTTGGTGGTTCATCAAATTCTAATGACAAAAACAAAAATATTTGCTCTTTCATTATAAGTAGGTGTCACAGCATCCATCATTCTCTCCATTCGGTGCAGAATATTGGAAAGGTTACGTGTTGATAATTGACATTTGATTGATGAGTGACCTTGAATGTTCCAGTTCTGTGGGCGTTACATGGGTATGTCAGATATCTTTTTCCTGTGGTATTAAAAATACCCTTCACTAATGAAAAGTTTATTCATTCGGCTTTATCCTGTGCTAGGGTCGCAGGGGAGTTCCCCATGCCCATTGAGGGGAGAACATTTCGGGTGCTCGGAAGATACACCTAGGACAGGGTGCCAATCTATTGCTGGGCACACACTCAATCACACACACACACACTATATGGGGTAATTTGGAGAATTCAATTGACTTTGATCCATGTTTTTGGACTGTGGGAGGAAACCGGAGAACCCGGAGGAAACCTACGTGGACACGGGGAGAACATGGAAACTCCACCCAGATTGGGATTCATGGAGAACTGAATCCCAACAGGAGAACATGCTAAATACTAAGCCACCATGCCACACCCTAATAAAAGGTGTTCAAATAATTTCAAATATAAAGTAACTTGGCATATAATTAAAGATAATTACAAATCACTGAAGACAATAAGAAAAGTTCAACTTTAAAATCAAAATTGCAAAATAGCAAAAAAAGTCTATATTTTTGTAAACCTAAACTATAAGTTTGTAAACCCTTAAGCTTTTTAATATTTTGTTTATATTTAACATTAAATGTCATTAAACAAGTAAATAAAGAAAACTAAATCGATCAAATGAGACAAGACTTTTTTATTTATTTTGGTAAAAAAAATAAATCTCTATTACATATGGCTTAGTGGTTAGCATGTTCGTCTCTCAGCATTAGGGATTCAGGTCTGAATCCTGATTTGGGTGGAGTTTGCATGTTCTCCCCATGTCCATGTGGGTTTTCTCAGAGTTGTCTGGTTTCTTCCCACAGTCCAAAATCATAGATTAAAGGTGTTCTAAATTGCCCCATATAGTGTGTGAACCCCCCGAGCAACCCTAGAACCCTAGTAGAGGATTAACTGAAAGATAACGAATGAATAATAAATTGTCCTATTTAAATTGCCTCTATACATTGTGTGTGTGTGTCTTGCAACACAAACTTTACCAAACGGTTTAGCTATTACCTCTGATTTTACCTCTATGGTGTGGAGCAGTAAGTGGTTATGTGTTGAATCACTGACTTTCAGTCACAACTGAGATTTACTGCTTAGTCATGAAAAAGGGTTCATTTGAGTCACTGAGCTGATTTCCTTTATTCTGTTTATCGCTGGGCTCATTGTGTCACAAGCAGGAAAACCCTACCCCTAACTAACCTGGATAAGTCACCACTCAATCACAGGGCGCAAACACAAACATTTCAATATATTCTGTCAATTTGAATTCAAGTCTTTGGATTTGAGAGGAAATCAGAGCTTCTGTAAGGAAATCCAGACAAGAGAGAAAGAACATGTAAACACCACACAGTGAAAAATTAAACCCAGAACTTAAACCCAGAACTTACTAGCAGTAAGGAAATAACATTACACACTCTACCATCATCAACCTAATTTACACCTGGCATAAAATCAAAAATACTTTTCTTATTGTTTGAAGTTCAAGTTCAAGTTCAAGTTATTTATTTATATAGCGCTTTTTACAACAGTACATTGTCACAAAGCAGCTTTACAGAATGAAAAGCCTTTAAACCCCCAAAGAGCAAGCCGAAGCGACAGTATTTGGACATGTTTGGAATGTTTTATAATTTTAATGACACAGAAAATCTGCTGCAGTTTTTACCTGTTTGTATTTATTTTTCCACAGGAAGTGCTAACAGACATGCAGACAAGCCAGCATGCATTTATTGCAAATTAAGCACTTTCAATTTCTGAAAATAGTGAATTTTCAGTTTTTGTACTCTAACGCAGGAAAAAGTGAAAAGGGGAAATTGCTTTTTTTGTGCTTGTTTGTCAAACTAAATGAAACTTAAAACAGTTGCTTCAAATAATTAGTTTTTTTTTTCTTTTAATTACATTTTTTTTCAAGTTAGATCAGAAAAGTGGATTAGAGGTTACAATTTATTTACTCATTTTGCAGACACTTCAGTCAGCGAAGAACATAAGAGTCGAGTCAGTAGGAAGTATCACTCTAAACTGCAGTGTTATCAACCCAAGTGCTTAATTATGCTGACTTGTGTATTTCTCCACCCTAGCAACTGAAAAGATTAGAACTAAAGAGTAGAAGTGCTTGCAGGAGAAATGTGTCCTCATGTGTTTCTTAGAAATCTTAAAGAACTATGTGAATTTATATAAAATATTTGAAATATATTAACCTGTTTCAGAGGTACATACATATAATATATACAGACCCAATAAACCCCAATAGTACCTCTAAAGAGCAGGTATTATTTGGTTGGTACATTTTGTCATTGAGGTGTTTAAATGAAACTCCAGCAGCACTGCTGCACTTAAACCCCCTCACCACATCAGTGTCACTGCAGAACTGACAATAAACAATCCACCACCCAAATGATACCTGGTGGGACAGAACCTTTGCCTGGATCTTTTGTTTTGTGGGCAATCCCTTACACGCTAACCTCTTACTCAAAGATAGTTTACCTCAAGGTCTTAGACTGCATTTTTATGTACTTTATATTATTCATAGTGGTGGACCGTCAGAAAATCTTTAACCTCTTCCTGTTCCGGACCTTTATTTTGACACTTCTTTTGGACTTATTTTTACTTCTGGCACTTTTATTAAAACATGTTCTTTCTTTCTCTTTGTTATTTGTAGAAAGTTTGGTAACACTGGTTTTCATAATGCATTATAACTTTATCATAAGCCTTTATTAATGTACAATATATAGATGTTTATAGTGATAAATTGTTAAAACAATTTTGACATAAGGCTTTATAACCTAAAGTGACATAATGCATAGGTCTCTTTAATAAGTTGATGAACAGTTCAAATATATAATTTATAATTCATCATGTCACTTAGAAAGCCTTATGGCATGTTTTTATAACATTTAATGAGTGTGGTTATGTACATCTATGGACGTTAACAAAGGCTTATGGCAAGTGTTTAAAAAAAATTATGAATTCTTTATTAAGCTTTGTAAATGTGTTAATGCATTATGAATACCAGATTTAGGTAACGTTTTACAAAATTTCTTGCTACAATTCCCACCTTAGTGTCAGCACTTTACTTAGTTTGGGTGTTTACATATTTTACTTTGTGTAGGCTTCTAGATTCCCATTAACTAAAATCTTTTTCTCTACATTTTTAAGTTCAAGTTCATTAGTTTAGCTTTCTCTTGTATATGGTCAAGTATCTCTATATTTGTGTCAGTCAAATACCTCATGGTAATTAGTATCAGAGACACTTCTTTGTGACCATGACACTTTCAGTTTTACTGGAAATGTGCACAATTTATCGACACGAATGAAAACACCATATTTTAAAAGAGGATGGTTTATTTAGTGGTAAATCAGTAGGCGGTTGAAGAACATTACTACAGTCTATGTGGGAGCACAGATCATAGGAGTGTGATCACGGTGTATCTTACCCTTTATGACTAAAAATTCCCCTGATGTAAAGGAATTATCTGTTTTAAAAACAATGCTGATTACTATGATAGCAGGTTTCTCTACTCTTATATCAAACAAACAAATGATCTTTTCGTTTTTCGTCTTTCTTCATTACAAAGAAATGTCAAGAATGACACATGACTCACATTTGATATTAGGAATGTATTAATCCTTTTTTTTGTTTCTTTTTTCTCTTTTATCTTAAGTTTCTTTTTTCAGTTTTAAAACATATATTATTTCTTGGTATCATTTCTTCGCAAGCTCCCTCAATTTTTTTAATCTGACAGGTAACAAAATAGCTGCTGTCATTTCACAGACATGACATTACTAGTGTGGTAAAAAGAACACCATTGCTTGTATGAAAGTATAATTATTACTTTAAATCTTAAAACAAATAATGTTTTATATGCTTTTTTTCTTAAAGGAGTTTTCAATTGCTTAAATTCATGGTTAATATTTTACCATGATATTAATTATTGTTCCAAAATTGTGCCACCCTACAAGGTGTGCCCCACATTGGGAGCCACTGACCAAACAACCTGACCTTGAACAAAAGTCTTTACTACCACTGTACATAGCAAAGCAGTTTAACCCGCCTTAATTATACCATAAATATTAAATGTTAACAATATTATTTGGCATAATATAAGACTAAATATGATATGGTGTGTTAAAATACCTCCTATTCTGTCTGTTTTTTTTTTTTTAATAGTTAAAGGTTTTGTATTTAGCACCATCTGCTGTTTAGGGTATCATCTGCATTCTCTCTCTATTGATCAATCCAATCTAAGGTTTGCCAATTATTAATTATTATTAATTAAGCCATTGATTAACTGTTTATTAGTGAGTATAGCAACCTCTCTCTCTCTCTCTCTCTCTCTACATATATACTACTACTACTACTAATAATAATAATAATAATAACTAATATCTTGTTGAGTGTGTGACCTTTAACATCCATTTTAATACAGTATAATCTACTATATTATACAAAATATTATTTATTGATAGTTTTTCCTATTTTACTAAACTGCAAATTAATTAACAATAAAAAAAATTATTTTGTCATTTTAACATTTATGAGACATATGCATTAACTGCAAAACAATAATTTGTATTAAAATTTTTTTAAAATGTACGCTTGAAACAAAAGCTTGATTCTGCAATTGTACTTTTATAAATGTATTAAATCACTTCAAAAACAAATCTTAAATTTATTAAAGGGGTTAACCCAAGATGCATTTGTGCACCTGAATCGCTGACATTTTTATATTTTTTTGTGCAACAATTTTTTTCCCTTAACAATTAGTATCTATTTCAGTGGGTGGAAAATATCATAGAAAGACTCCTCTAATCGTATTTTCTTGATTGTTTAATCCTACACTAGGGTCGGTGGGGGCAGATACACTCAGCAAAAGGTGCCAATCAATTGCTGGAAATACACAAAAACATCTATTAGGGCAATTTAAATAGGGGCAATTAGGGGCAATTTATTGCTGTCAATTCACCTTGAATCCATGTTTTTTTGACTGTGGGAGGGAACCGGTGAGCCCAGGGAAAACTTACACGCACATGGGGAAAACTGGGAAACTGAATTCATATTTAAACCTGGAAGTATTTGACTCTGCTCCAGTTTATTTACCAATTGTAAAATATACTCATATTTACCAATTTGTTTTATTATTGATCAAATAATCGAATGGTAGAATAATGTCAGTGTTATATTTTTATGTATTTTTATTGGAGATGGAGTATTCTTGTTTCAGCAGTAACAAAGTCCAGTTGAATGATATGTTATTAATAAAATAATAATAATAATTATTATTATTATTTTTTAAACGTGTTTGGCTTGGACGCTCTTGTCATTAACCTATATAAATAAACATTTTGCAGAGTACTTATATAAACAAGCAGGGAAACCACTCAGAACTTTAAAACACACACACACACACACACACACACACACACACACACACACGCACACACACACATACACACCTATAAAAATATGTGAAAACTAGATGTAATGTTAAAGGAGTCATCAACACCGTGAGTGGCTTTAGTGCTGCTGGTTACATTGGTCTATGGACTTTGGTCAGTAAAAGTGTTCCATGTTTTGAGTTTGGACTCAGACAGACTTTCTTCCAGCTAGCCAATGTCACCCTGCAAAGAAAGGAGCACACTCAGACCTTTTGTATATTCACAAATCACTGACATATGAGGCTCAGGCTGGTTTCGTTTACATACACAATCTCGATGCCATTGCATGAAGCACTGGGATAGTACACTTTATAATGCCTGAAGTTCCAGGGAATTTTCTGGTTAATCTTTTTACAGAGGCAGTTATTGCTTCTGTGCAACTGGAATGCTGAAGCAGAAAAAAGAACTTAATAACAGTAGTTACCTTTAATTCATTTTATTTTAATTGCTTGATATCTAAGGGCAAGATTGACAATCAGCACCTGCTACAAAGTGGGTGAGGAGAAAAGGTCAAATAATCATTATTACACATGCCACATGACTCTGCAAATTGTGCTTAGGAGAATGTGAAGACAAAAATGTCCAAATAATAATGTATATATGTATATATTTTTTATGGATTTCCTCAAGAAGCTCTACAGTAGATTCCTTCCACAATCCATAGATAGATAGATTACTAACTATCGCCAGGGTGTGAAGGTGTTTTTAAATGTGTTTGTCTTTACATCTGCCCCAATAAGGGGGCAACTGACCATTGTATTTCCTTGCTCCGACCCACTAAACAAAAAAGTCCAGTAATCTCTACAACCCTTATAAGTATAATATAAATTAAATAAATTACTGTATTATACATCATTATTACTCAATGGTAGAATAATTTCAGTGTTCTATTTTTATGTATTTTTATTGGAGATGGAGTATTCTTGTTTCAGCAGTAACAAAGTTCAGTAGAATGATATGTTATTAGTAATATTATTTAAAAAAAAACGTTTTTGGCTTGGACCCTCTTGTCATTAACCTATATAAATAAACATTTTACAAAGTACTCGATCACCTTTTTAGTTAGTTTGAAGTGTGTCTGTCTATACTTACTATAATTATACAAAGTCAGTCTGACAAAATATATAAAAAAACAACAACCGTATCATTAAAACAGGATGAGGAACTTACCAGTACATGATGGCACACAGATCAACCAGACACAAAGCAGGAGCAGAATCGTCCGGCTCATGGTTGTTGCTTACAGCCAGCTTTCTATGGATGTAGATAAGATGGACTGGCTAAAAAAGAAAGTAACTATAATTTATGCTCAACATCAGCGGGGTGTGTTTGAAGGGGATTTCCGGGTGGCATGATTCTTTTGTATTAAAACATTTCAATGAATGGTAATAATGTGGACAGAGTTCAGCCATAGTAGGGCACTACAGTACATCAAAACTGTGATAAGAATCTTTTGTATTCCAGTGAATACTGACATTATAGTTGCATCATATCGCACACTGGAGGAGGCCTTTCAATCATTTTAATTGCTTTGGTGGAATGTCGGCCTTCTGGCAGTTTACACAGACCAGAAGGGCATTTACATTGACAGGACTACTATACAGTGTGTTCACTAAACATTTCATTCTACACATTTATTGCTTTTCGTACAATGGAGTGATTCATACAGTTTTGCGGAGTTCGTTTTTATGAAGGACGTTTTTTTTTTTTTTTTTTCATATTTACCAATTTGTTTTATTATTGATCAAATGAATGAAATTCACTTAAATTTTTTTTTGCCATACTAGAAAACTATATTCATTTCAGTGTATACTGGGTTGGTGCAGGATGATTAGATACAAAACTTTAAATGTCAAGTGGCTGTAAAATCATTCACAACACCTGTCAAATATGATGGAGTCACTAAACCAAAAAGATGTTATAATATTGAAATAGCAACATATTAACATGACCAGCAAACAGTCTTGATCCTAATCTTAATCCTATTAAGACTTTATTCTGACAGACTCATCTGTCAGTTGTTTTTTATTAGTAAAGTTGATGTCACAAATAATTTGGGATGTCATTAAAAAACATTCATTCATTCATTATCTCCTGCTTATCCTCTATTAGGGTTGCGGTGGGGTTCCCCATGCCCATCCAGGGGAGAATGTTTCGGGCGCTGGGCAGATAGACCCAGGACAGGGCGACAATCCATCGCTGGGCACACACTCACTCACACACACACACTCTATATGGGGCAATTTTGTAGAATTCAATTAACTTGATCCATGTTTTTGGACTGTGGGAGGAAACCGGAGAACCCGAAGGAAACCCACGCGGACACGGGGAGAACATGGAAACTCCACCCAGATGGGGATTCGAACCGGGAACCCCTAGCGCTGAGAGGCGAACGTGCTAACCACTAAGCCACCGTGCCGCTCCATTAAAAAACAACAAAAATAAAATTATAATGAATAATTATATTATTTATTGCCACCAACCAGGGAAAGTTCAGTTTAGCCCAAACAAGGATTAAGTTATTTGCCCTATGATGAACAACGGAAGTTAAAGGGCACGCACAAAAAGAGTACTCAACTGGTTATTAGGCTTTGAAATTGTACTAAAGACATACGCTTTATGAATGGGCAAACCAAATTTTGAAAATGTAAAAATATTCAGAATATAAAAATATAAATACATCAACAGAATTATATGAGTGCAATGTGACATAAATAGAACAGGAATTAACAAATAACAATGTCTGCTTACTGATGTTTCAAACATAAAGTATCCATTTACTGAAAATGAAAGTAAAATGATGTAAGTGTGAGCATCTCAATGCCAACCCTTTTATACACTTACACTGTGGAGACTTTTGTTTTTGTGTTGACCATCTTAAAAAAAAATAAAATTGTGGAGCCCTGCGTAAATGTTCCCACAATGCATGAAAACGTGTGTGTGTGTGTGTGTGTGTGTGTGTTTGTGTGTGAGCAGTTGGCAGGGAATATACAAAATAATAATGATAACGAAAAAAAAAACCTTTTTTATTTTCTGTTATGATTATTATTACTTGTTAACACACATACACCTTTAAAACTGAAATAGTAATAAATAAAATAAATAAAAAAGACAAATAGATTATTAAATAGTGATTTTTTTGCATGATGTTTTAAGCATTTAAAAAGAAATACAGCATAACAAATGTCATATTGATGTCGGAAATATAAACAAGCTGGGAAACCAATCAGAACTTTAAAACACACACACACACACACACACACACACACACACACACACACACACACACACACACACACACACACATGTTCCATGTTTTGAGTTTGGACTTTCTGAGACAGACTTTCTTTTTATTTAAGACATTTTGGTTTTTTTTTATTCTCCATCAGCTTCTCAAGATTAATATGCATTAGGAAGGACCAACATGGAAGGATTTCTGTTAAAGAAGACCAACAGTACCTTTAGACAGTGGAACAGGTTTGTTAAAAAAATATATACATAATAATTAAAAAAAATAATACTATGGCTTACAGTAGCCATAATCATGTGTAATGAAATTCTTCAAAATCATTTTTGTTTTTAAGTTTTACAGAATGCAAATATATATATTTTATCAAACAATAAGAAGTATCTAACAAAATGAAGTCAGAGTACTTTTAATCTGTTTTTAGCATTTGCTTTAATGATTTTTTTATCAAGCTATTTATTCTACTGCAGCATTTAGTATTGTTTTTAATTACATTTCTCTAATTGCTGTTTTAATTATTATAATTTTTTTTTTTACAGGCGTTGGTTCAAAATTCAAAACAATCAGCTTGTCTACCTCAAGGACCTCGAGGTTATTTACAAGCGTTTGAAACAATGTGCAGTTTATTCATAATGCATAAGACCATGCATACTATATGTATATACATACATACATACCTCCAAAAATTAATATGTAGTGTTAAAATATAATTATATGCAATGACATAGTATGTATGCTGCTATATACAGTATATTTATATATTTTACAAATATTTTTAAACACATTTACTACATCTGTTATAAATGTAAAGCCATTAGACAATGCACAGAAGACAAAGACGAGTTAGAAAAGCAGTAAAATCCTCTCTTTTCCATCATTAAATTTAAACATTTAAAAAAATGAAATGAAATTTAAATAAAAGTTTTTTGTGTTTTTCGTTCAGCATGAGCCTAAAGTGGCGATAGAAGATCTACGGCTTTGTACAGTTCAAAACTACGAAATCTCCTCGCACTGCTTCTGCTTCCAGGTGTTTTCATCTACAAAGTGAGTTCAGTTCAGCAATGAACAAAGGGTTGATCCAACATTCCTTCCACTCAAATTTATTTAAACGTGTGTGTGTTTGTGTGTGTGTGTGTATGTGTGTGTGTATGTGTGTGTGTGTGTGTGTGTGTGTGTGTGTGTGTGTGTGTGTGTGTGTGTGTGTGTGCAGGAGTTACATCTTGAAAGCTGATTCAGAAAAGGAGAAGCAGGCTTGGATCAGCTCTTTATATAACATCATCAATAAGCCCAAACATGACAAGCCAAACAATTTAGTGGTAACGTCCTTTTAGTCCTATATTTTGACTTATGAGTTATAGAAAATCATTAATACATTAAGGTGCTATAACATTTACAACATTTTCAAGACACTTTGCAGTTAGAATTCTAGTGGGGACTTAATTATAATTCAGACAGCTGACATTTTCTGTGTCAACACTGAGAAGTTAAAATAAAACCCTCCAGTTATTTTTAGACTTTAAGAAATCTGATATTGATACACAGGGAGAACATGTTTTGCTACATGCAAAAATCAGATGAATAACTTTGGGAATCAAACAAGATATTTTATTTTATTTTTATTTTTTTCCTTTGGTCAGATAATGCAAAATGTGGAAGACGGTTCTGCCAATTACTTCTCTGAGGCTCTTGGAATAGAACTAATTGAAGGAACACCACACCCAGAAGTCTGCAAGTAATCACACACACACACACACACACACACACACACACACACACACACAAAATACTATGTAGTAAAATGATGTAGCTTTCTGATAGCATTTCTTTTTCTCCATCATCCTCATCTGGTCTACATCACTCTTTAAAACGACCTTGCAGCTCTTCAGAAACAGCTTCCGGTAGGTTTTAATTTTTTTATTTTATAATATAATATAAACATCCGACAAATGTAATTAGTTCCTAAAGCTTAACTTACCAGATATATTACTAAAACACAGATCTATTCTCTTTTTGTCATGAACCGAAACTTTAAAATGTCCTTTTACGAGGAGTTAACTATCCATTCATTCATTCTATTCTTGTTATTGCTTTTTATACAATGAAGTGTTTTTTCATGGTTTCTTTGTATTCAAGCCATTTTGTTATTTTTATTTACCATCAGTTTCTCAAGATGATATACACGACGAAGACAGATTGGAGTTACATTTAAACAAGGTGGACTGTCAGGGGGGGACCATCATGGAGGGGTTTCTGTCAAAGAAGACCAGTAGTATCTTCAGACACTGGAACAGGTTTGTAAAAAAATGCTAAAATAATTCATTCTATGATTCACTGTAACCATAAATTTTACATACTACAAATATACTTATTTTACAAAAAAGAACTTAGCACTAATAATCTGTATTTAGCATTTTGCTTTAATAATTGTATTTGCTAAGCTATCATTTTCACAGCAGCATTCAGTTTTGTTTTCAGTTATATTCACCTAATTGCTGTTTCATTTTTTTCTCTCTTTTTACAGACGCTGGTTCAAGATTCAAAACAATCAGCTCAAGTACTTCAAGCACCCCAAGGTTATTTAAAAGCTTTTAAAACAATGTGCTGGTCATTCATAATGCATAATAAAACCATGCATACTATACATATGTACATACATACCTCAAAAAATTATATGTAATGTTTAAATAGAATTATATGTAATGACATAGTATGCATACTACTAATTATAAATATATATATATATAATACATTTCAACTGCCCAAAGCACAAGACAAGACATTGTGTAAATGTCACAAGTCATTTAAAAATGTTAATTAGATGCCCCTTGCACATTACATCATCCCGTCAAAACGCTAATATTACATAATATTTGCAAAATATTTTTTAAACACATTTATTACATCTGTTATAAAGCCAGAAAACAAAGATGGGTTACAAAAGCAGTAAAAGCTTCTCCTGCTTTCCATCATTAAACATTTAAAACGAAAAATTCTATTTTAATAAATGTTTTTTGTGTATTTTTTTCAGGATGAGCCCAAAGTGGCGATAGAAGATCTATGGCTTTGTACAGTTCAAAACTATGGGAACCCCTGGCATTGCTTCTGCTTCCAGGTGGCTTCATCTACAAAGTGAGTTCAGTTCAGCAATGAATGATGGCTTGATCTAACATTTCTTCCACTCA
Source organism: Corydoras maculifer (assembly GCA_019802435.1). Taxonomy (NCBI): domain Eukaryota; kingdom Metazoa; phylum Chordata; class Actinopteri; order Siluriformes; family Callichthyidae; genus Corydoras; species Corydoras maculifer. The sequence continues at coordinate 150,012 of JAFMOD010000706.1, read as the reverse complement.
TATTTATTTCAAAATGTGTGTGTGTGTGTGTGTGTGTGTGTGTATGTGTGTGTGTGTGTATGTGTGTGCACAGGTGTTGCATCTTACGAGCTGATACAGAAAAGACGAAGCAGGCTTGGATTAGTTCCATATATCACATCATTAATAAACCCAAACATGACAAGCCAAACAATTTGGTGGTAACGTTCTTTTAGTCCTATATTTTGACTTCCTCATGAGTTATAGAAAATCATTAATACATTAAGGTGCTATAACATTTACAACATTTTGAAGACACTTTGCAGTTAGAATACTAGTGGGGGACATGATTACAATTCAGACAGCTGAGGTTTTCTGTTCCAGAACTGAGAAGTTATATTAAAACCCTCTAGTTATTTTTAGACTTTAAGAAATCAGATATTAATACACAGGGAGATGTTAAAGCTACATGCAAAAATCAGATCAATAACATCCGGATTCAAACTCACAATCTTCTCTTTGTAATGTGATAGAAAGAGCAGATATTTTATTTTTAAATCTGGATTTTAAAATGACAAATCTGATTTTATTACACGATACATTTTTTCTTTGGTCAGATCATGCAAAATGTGGAAGACAGCTCTGTCACTTACTTCTCTGAGGCTCTTGGAATAGAACTAATTGAAGGAAAACCACAGCCAGAATTCTACATGTAATCACACACACGCTGAACACAAACAAATACTATTTATAAGTAAAATGACGTAGCTTTATAATAGATTGTCTTTCTCTTCATCTGGCCTGCATCACTCTTTAAAATGACCTTGCAGCTCTTCAGAATCATCTTCAGGTAGGTTTTAATTTGTGTTTATTTTTGTTGTGTCTTCTTCGAGACATGTCTCAATTAAATTTTTTTTTTCTTTTTTCTTCTATTTAAAATTAGATTTAAATATGGAATTTTGTGTTTTGCTATGTAAACACCATGTGCCATGTTTTACACCACAATATCTGATACTTAGATAATTACTTAAACACTGACACTTTGAGACCGACAGTTTACACTGACATGACAGGCTGGTTAAGACACATTGAGATAACGGGGAGGTTCACACATAATAGTAGAGAACAGGCAGGTTTGGATATAGTAGCATAATGGGCTTTTTAAGGCATACTACTAGATTTACACTGGAAAATTGAATCTTTGCCTAAACCTAATGTAAAGATAATGTAAAATTAAAACATGAAATTCTGAATTCTGAAAATAAAAACATAAATTTATTTTGTACTTCGGTGTTCTAAAATCCTGGGCTACTATAAGAGTGTGTTCACTAAACCCTTCGTTACTAGGTTTCTGCTCTTTTATTGCCATTTATACAATGGAATGGTTTTGTAATGGAAGGTTTGTTATTTTTATTCTCCATCAGCTTCTCAAGATAATATGCATGACAAAGACAGACTCGACAAAATGGACCGACAGGTGAGGACCATCATGGAGGGATATCTGTTAATGAATCCTACCATTAGCTACAGACACTGCAAAAGGTTTGTGAAAAGACAAGATTCAGCATGTGTACAGCAGCATTTAATATTGTTTTTAGTTTAACATTCAACTGTTTTATGTCTTTCTTTTTATAGGCGCTATTACATGATTCAAAACAAGCAGCTCATATACATGACGCACCCCGAGGTTATTGACATGCTTTTAAAACAATGTGCAGTTAATTCATAGTGCATAATAAGACCATGCATACAATTTGCATATACATACAAACCTCCAAAAATTAATATATTCTGTTTAAATACAAGTATATGTAATGCAAATGTAAATGGCACAGGTAATTTTAACATAACATTAAAACATTGAAAAAAATTTAAATAAAAGCTTTTTGTGTCTTTTGTTCAGCATGAGCCTAAAGTGGCGATAGAAGATCTACGGCTTTGTACAGTTCAAAGCTACGAGAACCCCTGGCACCGCTTCTGCTTCCAGGTGGTTTCATCTACAAAGTGAGTTCAGTTCAGCAGCAATGAACAAAGGCATTTCTCTCACTCATGTAAACATATATGCATCTGTATGTATATATATATATTTGTGTGTGTGTGTGTGTGTGTGTGTGTGTGTGTGTGTGTGTGTGTGTGTGTGTGGGGTGTGTGTGTGTATGCATGTGTACATGTGTGCAGAAGTTACATCTTCCAAGCTGATTCAGAAAAGACGAAGCGGGCTTGGATCAGTTCTATAGATTCCATTATTAATAAGCCCATAAACAACAAGGCGAGCCATAAATTGGTAACCTCCTTTTAGTCCTATATTCTGACTTCCTCATGAGTTATAGAAAATAATTAATACTTTAAGGTGCTACAACATTTACAACATACTAAAGACACTGTAGTGAGAATACTGCTGGGGACATGATTATAATTCAGACAGCAGAGGTTTTCTGTCTCAGCACTGAGAAGTTCAACTAAAACCCTCCAGTTATTTTTAGGTTTTAAGAAATCCAATATTGATACACAGGGAGAACATGTTAAAGCTACATGAAAAGTACAGATTGATTGCTTTGGGAATCAAAACGAACTTCTTTCTGTAAGGTGACAGCTTTGGAAAGAGCAAAGATTAAAATCTGATCATTTATTACATGATGCATAATATTTTTTTCTTTGGTCAGATAATACAAAACGTGGACGATGGCTCTGTCACTTTCTTCTCCAAGGCTTTTAACATAGAACTAATTTCAGGTATGTTTTAACTTTTTTATTTAGTTTTCTCATGTCCTCCTTGATTCATATCTTTTTTTTTCTTTCTGTTTCTGCATTCTTTATTTTCTTTCAATGCCTAACGACAACATTTCGATTCTGTGATCTTTGCTTTTTGTTCTCTGAACTCTGCTGTCTCCAGCTGGACACAGCCAGGGGAAGGGTTTGGCCAAACCTCTCATAACTGAATCTAAAGCACATAGCAATAAATCAGAAGCATCTAGTGAAATGACAGGTACGTTCAGTGATGTAGCATTATTCTGCAATCGTTGTTTTGTTAACATTAAATAATAACTTTAATGTCTTCATTTGTCTCTACAACATTAGATGCTTTGGAGGGAACAAGCACAGGAACTTATTTGTTTCCAAAAAAACACTATCCGAGTAAAGGTCCATTTAAAAATAATTAACATTTACACACACAATTCATGTAAAGATGAGATTAAATGACAAAACTTATTGACAAATTCTTCTTTATCCCACAGAGAAGTTTCAGTCGTGCTACTTTGTGACAAGTAAACTCGAAAGCTATGCCAAGGTCTACGGAGGATGTCCCAGAACGAATCAAAACAAGGTTCTAAACATTATATACTGTATACAGTTTTTTGCCATCGTCTAACACAAAAAAGAAATCATAACATCAATTTATAATAATTTACAATTCTTAAATAGGGCGGCACAGGGACTTAGTGGTTAGCATGTTCGCCTCTCAGCGCTAGGGATTGCCAGTTCGAATCTCAATCTGGGTGGAGTTTTCATGTTCTCCCCGTGTCTGTTTCATTCGTGTTCTCTGGTTTCCTCCCACAGTCTAAAAACATGGATCAAGGTAAAGTGAATGCTCTAAATTGCCCCATATAGGGTGTGTGTGTGTGTGTGTGTGTGTGTGTGTGTGTGTGAGTGAGTGTGCCCAGTGATGGATCGACGCCCTGTCCTGGGTGTATCTTCCCTGGATGGGCATGGGACCCCCCCCCTGCGACCACAGTACAGGATTAATCTGAAGATATGGATGGCTGTATAAACATCTTACATAATTAAGTTATAAATATATGTTATACAGGCGGCACGGTGGCTTAGTGGTTACCTCTCAGCACTAGGGATTCCCGGTTCGAATTCCCATCTGGGTGAAGTTTCCATGTTCTCCCCGTGTCTGCGTGGGTTTCCTATGGGTTCTCCGGTTTCCTCCTACAGTACAAAAACATGGATCAAGTCAATTGAATTTTAAAAAATTGCCCCATATAGAGTGTATCTGTGTGAGTGAGTGTGTACCCAGCGATGGATTGGTGCCCTGTCCTGGGTCTATCTGCCCAGCGCCCAAGACGTTCTCCCCTGGATGGTCATGGGGAAGCCCACCGCGACCCTAATAAAGGATAAAGCAGGAGATAATGAATGAATGAATATATGTTATACAGTGAAGTACATATTTACCCATTTACATATTTATTTATTGTTTGATTGATGTAATATCACTTCACACTCGTATTACTTTGAGTCCCTTACTGACGATAAATGTGTTTTGATTTTCATCCTTAGGTTGCTTTTAAGGTTCTGCACAAATCTGTCAACGACAAATTCATTACCATTGTAAGTAAACGAATGCAAAAATAAAATAAAGTGAATTAATATCTGAAGATCAGTAAAGATGATTTTTAAATTATCTATGCTTCTTTTAGCCTGGGCAGAAAACAATGCTCCCACTAGAGATAGCACTGATGCTCATGGTATCCAAGCCACCAAATAAATATGTTTTGGAGCTTGTTGAGTGGTTTGATGAGCCTAACCATTTAATCCTGGTTCTGGAACACCCTACTCCCTGTGTATCCCTTGATATATACATCAAGCAAGTTCAAATCTCGGAAATTCTGGCTAAAATAATAATGTATCAAGTGGTTTTGGCTGTGCTCCACTGCCTTGATCGGGGTGTTGTTCATAGAGACATTACGACCAAGAACATTCTTATAAATATTGATGACAAATCTATCAAACTGATAGACTTCAGCTCTGGGGACTTGTGCCACACCTCCGATTACACTGAGTTTAAAGGTAAATGCACAATGAAACTGATGGATAACAAAAAAATTCTCCATTTGCAATGTAGATCCGCTTCATAATGTCCTGTTCTCTTTTATTCAGGCACCTCGGTTTACATGCCTCCTGAATGGATAGTTAAACGAGAGTATCATGCCTGTTCTGCCACTGTATGGCGTCTGGGAATTCTCCTGTTTGAAATAGTGTGCCACGAAAAGCCATTCAGAACTAGAAAGCAGATTGTAGATGGCATGGTTCCCTATAAATCTGTACCATCAAAAGGTAACACTTATGAATGATCTTGTTGTATACATTGGATATACACAATTGTATAAACCTTCAAATAAGCATTAATGTATGGAATTAATTCTTTAAAAAAAATGTAATGTGTTAAAATGTTAAAATGTCTAAAGATCTAACAATCACATTACTCCACACACAGCCTGCTACAAGCTGATAAAGTCATGTTTATATCCAGATCCTAAAGAGCGGCCAAGTCTCAATGAAATCCTTGAACACGAGTGGTTTTCAGTAGGATTTTCTATACATACCAGTTTAGGTAAGCAAAAAATGATGGGTGATCCAGCATGGAAGCCAAGAATTATAACATTCTTCACATAATTATTCGCTACTCTTGTTATTATTTTTTTTATATTGATTTTGTTTTAAGGTGGGTGGCACGGGGGCTTAGTGGTTAGCAAGTTCTCCTATCAGCACTAGGGATTCCCAGTTCGAATCCCAATCTGGGTGGAGTTTCCATGTTCTCCCCGTGTCCGTGTGGGTTTTCTCTGGGTTCTCTGGTTTCTCCGATCAAGGTCGAATGAATTCTCAAAATTGCCCCATATAGGGTGCCCGAAATGTTCTCCCCTGGGTGGGCATAGGAAACCCCCACACGACCCTTGTAAAGGATAAAGCGGAAGATAATGAATGGATGGATGGATGGATAGTTTTAAGGTGGCTTTTACTCTGGAAGTTTGATCTAATGAAATTGACTAGACGTCTCTGTGATGCAAAGCTGCTACTGTAGGAAGAAATCAACTTGTGTTGTACTAGATAAGAATCGGGCGTGTATCTAATAATGGTTCACACTATATCATGTTTGGTGGCGATATAATTCTCTTATTAAGATGATCATTTTTAAAGAATATAAATGATACGGAAGAGTATCATACAGTATATTTATTCCTGGTACAGGTTTCTGATATAAATTGTTTCATGACTTTACCAGACTTTGAAGATGCAGATGCCCAAAGGTCACAATGAAAAGACAAGATTGTCTCCAACAGAGAGAAAGGACAATTGGTTCTCACTCATCGAGTTCTAGGGACCCCAAGGTGATAACCAAATCAAGGTGAAATCATGAAATACTGTTGCAACAGACTTGGTCCCCATCTCGGTTGGCTTCATACCTCTGTGCAATAAATAGAGTTAGAATATAGATTGTTATAAATATTGCATGAGGTGTGTGTGTGTGTGTGTGTGTGTGTGTGTGTGTGTGTGTGTGTGTGTGTGTGTGTGTGTTTGTGTGTTTGTGTGTACGTATGCGCCACAGTCCTAACTCACACTGTGTTAATTTATAAACATATCAGAAAACCAAATTCAGAAAAAATTGAATTGCTAATAAAACTTTTTTATTTAAGCTGTTATGCCTGTTCACCAGAAGAGGGAGACCTTAAAGTAGTTTTGTATCTATTGAAAAAATGTCATGATCATCTTGCTTGTGTTGTCATCAACAATAAACAATTGTACAAAGGTTAAGCTTAATGGGATAACGAGAAGTGGGTGAAATAGCATTTACAAACTTTTTACCAGACATACAGACACACAGATGAAGCTAATATGGGGGGGGGTTAATAATAATAATTAATTCCTTCATTCATTATCTCCCGCTTTTATCCTCTATTAGGGTCGCGGTGGGGTTCCCCATGCCCATTCAGGAGAGAACGTCTCGGGCGCTGGGCAGATAGACCCAGGACAGGGCGCCAATCCATCACTGGGCACACACTCACTCACACAGACACACTCTATATGGGGCTATTTTGAGAATTCAATTGACTTGATCCATGTTTTTAGACTGTGGGAGGAAACCGGAGAACCCATAGGAAACCCATGCAGATACGGGGAGAACATGGAAACTCCACCCAGATAGGGATTTGAACCGGGAATCTCTAGCGCTGAGAGGCGAACGTGCTAAGCCACCGTGCCGCCCAATAATAATAATAATAATAATAATAATAATAATAATAATAATAATAATAGTAATAATAAAGGAACTTTACACACCTCAGGGTTAATCTAAGAATGCTAAGTTCACTGTGTAAAATAGTCCACAAGGTCACAAAAAACTCAGGCAGTGTTAATGTTAATGGTAAGACCCCAGCAATCACTCCCCAAACAACATTGTGTGCATGCCAGAATGCAAGAAGAAGGTAACTACTTCTCAAATAGAACTAACATGGACAGTCTACAGGGGTTCTGCATGCCCATCCAGGGAGAACGTTTTGGGTGCTGGGAAGATAAACCCAGGACAAGGCACCAAGTTATCACAGTGCACACTCACTCACACAGACAAATACAAACACACACTTTATGAAATCCATGTTTTTGGACTGTGGGAGAAACTGGAGAACCCGGAGGAAACCCGGGGACACGGGGAGAACATGGAAACTCCACCCAAATCAGGATTCGAACCTGGATGCCCAGCACTGAGAGCTGTCTATCTCCTCTGTTCCCCCCAATCTTCATTTAGTCCTCTACACAGTCCATAATCACATTTCATAATGGACACAGGATGATAAATTTTTTTTCTAAGTCTAATTAGTGCCTACATTTCTTTCACTTCCTCATTTTCAGTTAATAGGATGGTGTGTCGTTTTTGTTTTTTAAAAGCAGACTGCTTATACAAGTGAGAGTGAAACTGGAACAGTTCTCTTTTAGCTGAAAGTAATCTGGAAATTCCCAAAACCTTTTCATCATGCCATAATGACTTGTATTGTGCATCTGACTGTTGTATGACTAAAGGAAATAAGAATATTAGCAGTAGTGGTATATATTGCAATTATATACCAATTATATTGTGGTTTATACAATTGCAATTGTTAAAAGTTAAATATAAATATTTGGCTGTAGCAGATTTTCTGACTATTTTCTTTTTAAACAGACCATTTCCATTTGGTCTGTCAGTTCTTTTCACTCTGCAATTAATATCAAAGCAATGTCCATCCTCCTGAATAATATGAATAAACAATTAAATTGATATTGAATGTCAATTTCCAATATAGTTTATGTTTCCTTCATGAATGTCATGGAAACAGGATGTTGCAAGTTTCAATTTCCAATTATGTGGTCTACAGCCAAATTTAAAAACAAAGATGAAGTGAAAATATGCAAGTTTTTATTGGGAACTTTTTCAGTGTCATGATATTAGGTCTAAATTGTTGTGGTTTGACCCTGGAAATGAACATGTCACAAAGAGTTCATGACACTTCCTAAAAGTAAATATACAGTTTTGGCTAAGTGTGAGAAGCAGCAGACATTCTGTCTCATGTTTTTAGTCTATTTAAAATCTTAGATACCATATTTTCCGGACCATAAGGCGCACCATATTATAAGGCGCAGTCTGAATTACGGGGTCTATTTCTGTATTTGACTCACGTTTAAGGCGCACCGTACTATAAGGCGCAGTCTCAATTACGGACTCTGTTTCTGTACGGTACTTATTCTGTACGGCACCGTATTATAAGGCACTTGCTAAAACATACAATCTACAAGAAAAGTAAAACGGTAATTTATAATTGAAGTTTATTTTACTACTTGACAAAACACACATTATTTTAATCACTCTTCTCCCACAAATCCATCAAAGTCCTCATCATCTGTGTTTGAATTAAAAAGCGGCGCAATTTTACTATCGAGCACTCCGGGAACCCCCTCTCATCGATGTCCGAGTCAGTCTCGTCGCCAGGCGGCTGTTCAGCAATGATGCTGGCTCTCGCAAAAGCTCGGACAACGGTTACAGCAGAAACCTCAGCCCAGGCATCCACAATCCATTCACAGACGGTGGCGTAACTCGCCCGCCGCTGCCTCCTGAGTTTTAGTAAACGTGTGTTCGCCGTCTATCATCCATCGCTCCCACGCCGCTCGCAACTTTACTTTAAACGCCCTGTTTACGCCAATGTCCAGCGGTCGGAGTTTTTTATTTAATCCTCCCGGATTGACGGCGAGCTCCCAATGAATTTTCTTCACTCTGTGTTTCTGTGAGATGATCGTGCATGTAGCCACAAATCAGCAGTGATGGTGATGTACGGAAAAAAACACCCTGTCGCACAACAATACTTTTATAGATTTTGGAACTCAGTACACGTATAAGGCGCACCGGATTATAAGGTGCACGTCCGATTTCTGGGAAAATTGTAGGCTTTTAGCTGCGCCTTATAGTCCGGAAAATACGGTAGTTAAATAATCTCATTATTTTGACCCCTTCCATAACAGGATCAACAGGCCATCCCACACATTACATTTACATTTAAATTTAGTCATTCAGCAGACGCTTACATCCAAAGCGACTTACAAATAACAACACCACAAGTCAGTAGTTAAATCCACAAGTCAATAGTTACCACATACACTTACCACATACTATATGGGGCAATTAAGAGCAACCAATTCCACTTGAATCCATGTTGTTAGACTGTGGGAGGAAACCAGAGTACCCAGAGGAAAGCCACACAAACACGGGAAGAACATGACAATTCCACTTAGATAAGGTAGAGGAGCACATGTTAGCACTTTTCCGTAGTTCGTCTTGCAGGACCCTTAAGGAAGTTAACCCTCTGCTCCCTTTTGCATTATTATTATTATTATTATTATTATTATTATTATTATTCATTCATTCATTCATTATCTCCCGCTTATCCTCTATTAGGGTCGCGGTGGGGTTCCCCATGCCCATCCAGGGGAGAACGTCTCAGGCGCTGGGCAGATAGACCCAGGACAGGGCGCCAATCCCTCGCTGGGCACACACTCACTCACACAGACACACTCTATATGGGCCAATTTTGAGAATTCAATTAACTTGATCCATGTTTTTGGACTGTGGGAGGAAACCGGAGAACCCGGAGAAAACCCACGCGGACACGGGGAGAACATGGAAACTCCACCCAGATGGGGATTCGAACCGGAAATCCCTAGTGCTGAGAGGAGAACATGCTAAACACTAAGCCACCGTGCCGCTATTATTATTATAAATTATTTTATTTTAATTAATTACACTATTATTTGTCTCTTGGAGTCTTATGTGCTTGGGTCTGACGATATATATTATGCTTCCTTTCTCTCTCTATAACTTTATGAGAAGCATTTATATTTGCATGATTTAATAAACTCTTTTACAGCAATTAATGTCTAAATACAGACAACTCCAAATAGTTTACAATGGCTTAAATGTTTATTCATTTATTCGTGTTCCACCAACAAATAACATTAAAAATCATTCAATTGTCGTTATAATAATAACAAATGTTCATGGTACTATTCTCTAAAATACTTATTGAAATAGCATATTGTGGTATATGTACATTCACAAAAAATACAAAATAATAAATTATAATTAAGCAATGTAAACTATTGCATATGCAGTCTTTATATACAGAAATTCAAAGGTCAGGTTTACAAGTAAACAAGTCAGAAGTGATATATTGTTGAAAGTGTAAGATGATAATTCAGAGCATGACTTCTACGGCATCAAAAGTGTGGAGAACATACTCTTCACTTCTTTATTTCTTAAAGAAAAAAAGACATACATTTAACTATTTTGAAATATGAGGAAACATTGTTTTAAAAAAAAATGCAATGTTGTATATCACAAAATAGTATATCACTAAATATTAGGTTATTATATAGCTATTCAAAGATATATACACACCTTTTTTTCATGCTTTTCTTCACGATGTTCTGAGCAAATACTGTATTGGGGTTTAAGCATTTTTTCATGCCATTCTTTAAAGTAACGCTAAAGATAAAATAAAGCATGTTAGTTCACTAAAATTAAATTGTGTTATACACTGTACTTTTAAACAAACAAAGAAAACTTAAGACCTTACATTATTTCTGCATGAAGGCATGATGGTCCAGCAGGATAGACTTCAACTTTTTTAACATGTTTGAAATGAACACTGAGCAACCCCGAACCCTGACACAGACATCTGCTTACACTGATCCTGGCCTGGCCTGAAAAACAAATGGCAATAAGATTTCTTAGTAACAATATTCCACAACAACACAATAATGATGGATAAAAAATATTGTAATGCATCTCTTAATAGCAATGATCTTACCATGTACATGCACAGTAAGCATGAAGAACAGCACAGCAAAAACAACAACAGGCTTCATTTTTCTCTTGCTGTTGTGTGACCGTCAGTAATCTGAGATCTCCTAATTGCCTTTGTATCTGGTGAAGCTCAGCTTTTATACACAATTCGAGCACACTACGTAACCTCCCTCCCGAAATACGGACATGCCCATGATGCTTTAAGTTTAGAAACTTTTACTTTCATTCCTGCTTCCTCCCCATGACATAGCTTATTCATTTCTCAGAAGAGCACTATGTTTCAGTCAGTAAAACGAGTTGCAGACGTCTGACAGCTGAGCTCAAATACATATATTTAGTCTAATATAGTATATGTATTTACAGGTGCAAATAAGAGTCAAATAATAAAGTTAACTTCAATTATTTAGTATTAAAAACTGTGATATGTTTTAATACTTCATAGCAAAGCTTTAAAATAGCACGTTCTTATGATTTTTCTTTAAATGTACTTATATTTTAGAATGTGAGCAAATACTTTTTTGGACCAAAAAAACATTGATTATCTTTTTATCACGGAGTCAGTTAGTATGTTGCCTATTTTTTCCTCAAAGTTGATGTGTTAAAAGCAGCACGAATGAGCAAGCATAAGGTTCCAATTGGGGGGGGGGGGGGGGGGGGGGGGGGGGGGGGGGGGGGGGGGGGGGGGGGGGGGGGGGGGGGGGGGGGGGGGGGGGGGGGGGGGGGGGGGGGGGGGGGGGGGGAGAGAGAGAGAGAGAGAGAGAGAGAGAGAGAGAGAGAGGGAGAGAGAGAGAGAGAGAGAGAGAGATGCTTTTATCCAAGGAGAACAACACAGGTCAGTATTAGAAAAAACTGAAAAAAACAAAATCAACACTGATCATTATCCAATATCCACTAGCTTCCATCCATCCATTATCTTCTGCTTAATTAGGGTTGCGGCGGGGGGGGGGACCAGGACAGGGTGCCAATCTATCAGGGTGCACACTCACTCACTCACTCACTCACTCACACACACACACACACACACACACACACACACACACACACACACACACACACACACACACAAACTCTATATGGGGCAATTTGGAGAATTCATTGATCCATGTTTTTGGACTGTGGTAGGAAACCGGAGAACCCAGAGAAAACCCACGCGTATATGGAGAAAACATGGAAACTCCACCCAGGGATAGCGAACGTGCTAACCACTAAGCCACCATGCCACCCGAGAACCACTAGCTTTTTTTTTTAATTGCAAAATAATTTAATAATTTCTTTTTTGTTCTCAGAACACATGGTGCATCACAGATTGTTGCGTATAAGGCTGCACAGCACATGCTGACCTCTGCAACCATATTCAAAGTTAGTGAAAGAGGATCCTCAGGATTGATTAACAAATTAAAATGTTAGATAACTGCATTGCAGCACAGGAATTTCCCTCTTGAAACTTTTCAGATACAGATCCTTATTTGATAGGAAGCATTAGGTTTCATTATACGTCTTCCTCACATGGAGGTCTTTTCATTTCTTGTTTCTATTTTTTTTATAGTTGGTGAAAGTTAAATGGAAAAATGTTTTGTTTTGTTTTTGTATACACTATAAACAAGCGAGTTTGATTTTATTTTATTTTATGATATTGTGTTGATATTTCCCACAATTTTAACACTGACGCACTTAACATTTAAATAAACCAAATGTTCACAATTGTGTTTATATAAAAAATAAAATCAACAACAAAAATCTGTTGCTTTTTAAAGGGTTATTAATATTAAATAAAATAGAAATAGAAATAATTGTAAAAGCCTTGCCTCGATGTTTCACAGCATGACTCAAAAGATGCCTTATCTCTTTATCTCATGCTGAATCATCTACTAGGGTGGCAGGGGATGCCCCATGTCCTTCTACTAGGCATTGCTCGGCACACTCAAAAACATACATAATACTGTATATGGTTTGCAATTTAGAGCAGCCAATTCACCTTAAATCAATGTTTTTGAACTACGAGAAGAACTGGCAGACACTGGAAGAACCTGGAGCGTTCTCAAAAAGACATTAACTGTCAAAATACTTTTTTTTATTACTGCTTTATTTTACAGTATTTAAATTTACAGTAAAATATTTACAAATATTTAATGGTATGGCATTAAAGTACCAGTCAAATACATTTCAAATATTCTTTTTTTTGCGTCAAATGTTTATATATATATATATATATATATATATATATATATATATATATATATATATATATATATATATATATATATATATATATATATATATATATAGCTTTAGTACAAAATTTCAGTGGAAAAAACGTTGACAGTGTGATCATCAGCTCTTCTTAAACTACATCATGTTCCTCAAGAGGATTTCCCCTCTTATGAAACTTGTTAAAGGCTGCCATGACTCATTTAAGAATTAATTAAAGTATATTTAATCCTGAGCGGCACAGTGGCTTAGTGGTTAGCATGTTTGCCTCTCAGCACTGGGGATTCGAATCCTCTTCTGGGTGGAGTTTCCATGTTCTCCCCGTGTCTGCGTGGGTTTCCTTTGGGTTTTCCGGTTTTCTCCCACAGTCTAAAAACATGGATCAATGCCAATTGAATTCTTTAAATTGCCCCATATAGAGTGTGTGTGTGTGTCTGTGTGAGTGAGTGTGTGCCCAGTGATAGATTGGCGCCCTGTCCTGGGTGTAACTGCCCAGTGCCCGAAACGTTCTCTCCTGGATGATCATGGGGAACCGTCCCGTGACCCTAATAGAGGATTAAGCGGAAGATGATGGATGATGGAAATTGCCCCATATAGAGTGTGTTTGTGTGTGTCTGCTTTGTGACAATCTACTATTGTAAAACATAAATAAACTACTTGAACTTGAAACTACTAACAACGATAAAACCTAAAATTATACTTGATCATCAAATTTATTTGAGATGGATAAGTGTGTAAACATTTGCAGCTTCTAATTCATGTTCTGTAACTTAAGTCAGTTTTGAAATTTTTGGAAAATCCTTTGAAGAGATCATTTTCAATTCAGCGATGTTGCTGGGTTTCTTTGCTAAAACTGCTTGTTTCAGGTCACTCTACAAAGTTTTTATTGACTTGCAAATCTTAGCTCATATCTTTTGCTTAATCCCATACAAGGCTAGGGTTGCATTTTGGGCGCTGCACAGATACATCCAGGGCATGGCACCAATCCATCCCTGAGAATAAACCTACTCAAATAGGGTCAATTTAGAGCTAATTTATGTTGAATCCATGTTTTTGGACTGTGGGAGGAAACCGGAGAACCCGGATAAAATCCACTCAGACACGGGGAGAACATGGAAACTCCACCCAGATCGGGATCCGAAACTGGATCCTCAGCGCCGAGAGGCAGACGTGCTAACCACTAAGCCACTGTTCCCCACAACTTATGTTTCAGTTCTTAAAAAATAATATATTCAGTTGCATATAAGTGATGGTTTTTAGTTAATGGTTTAATGGACCAATAACTGGGATGATTTAAAGTCTTTTTATTTAAAACATTTTTGTAAGTGGAGTATTTTGTTAATAATATGTACATAATCAGTGTAATGTTTCCTAGTCTCTTTAGGGTGCTGTGAACTAATGTACAAATATAATAGTTGTTTTTGGCAAGTCATTACAAACTTTTTCACATTTTGTGATGATGCCCTTTTTCAGTTTCCAGGTATACAGATAATACATTGTCCTTAAAATTTCCTGTTCATCAAAAATAATAATTATCGAACATTGTTACATTTGAAATGTAGTAAATCACAGGTGACATTTTATAATTTGTAATATTCAGAAATTTATTTTAAATACAAAATTCACATTTAAGTTTACAGATTTAAACCTTTTTAGACATGCACCATAGAAAAAAAAAATCAAAACATTTTACATAAAGTGTCTGCTTATTTTAATGTACATTATATACATTTGTCTCATTACGTTCATAAGTTTTATCTTACTTTTATATATTTATACAATTAAATGATTTTCAGAAAAAGAGTGTCTGTTTTGGACGACAGAGGTAATGACAATCAACTGCATCTTCTTGCACAATTTTTGTGGTACATTTTACTGCAAAGACCTGCAATCAAACATATACAAAAATTAAAATATCAAAAATAATTCAAATAAACTTTTAAATTTTTTTTGGCAAAGATTAAAAATGCATACTAATATTTAGCTTGTTAACTGTACAGTTTAACAAACTGTGCTTACTCTTTTTGTAGGCTTTTCTTGATGATGTTGAACCCCATTTCTGATTCTGGGTTCAAGCATTTTTTACCAGCACCATTTTTAAGAGTGACACTAAAAAAAAGAAGACATTAGTCACCTTAATATTACTAATTTTGTAATTGTCATATAGATATGTGCATATTTATTAAACTTACATTAATTCCAAATGTTTGCAAGAAGGACTAGGTTGGACAATTTCGATCTTTTCTACACTTTTAAAGCGAACCATGGAAACCTTAGGACCCTGACAAAAGCATCTGCTTGCGTTGGTTCTAGCCTGTCCTACAAACAAAACAAAAAAATACATTAATATTTAATACTTCACATTAATATAGAACTCCACTTAAAATTTACATAAAATATTTAGACAAACAAATAAAGAATACTACCTTGTACATGCACAATAAGAATACACAGAAACAAAGCAAAAAGTGCAGCAGACTTCATTTTTCTTTTGTTTTGTTCGGTCTCGCAGTTAAAGACTTTAAGAAGTGCTTTCTTTGCAGAATTCAGAGTGAATAAGTAAATGATTCAACAGCTTGTTCTACTTTTATATGCTTACATTGGAGCCCCCCCTTCTTTATGTTACTTCATTAATTTTTATTTTTTATTGCACTTCCTATAATTTCCAGCTTCTTGTTTCTTGGAAATGTTTGCTTTTTGCAGCAGTGGACCAGGTTGGATTATTTTGTGTAGCTAATGTTGGTCTGTAAAATGAAATGCAGCTATATTACAAATACATGTAAATGATAAATGGTTAGATGTTTACTGTTCTATAAGTCTAATTTAAAGGTTCATTATATCAGTGTTTTTAATCCATAATTTTTTAATATTTCATGTTTTACATTTCATGTTTTGTATGTTGGTTTGGTTAAATGCATATGTGCTACCTGTTCTGCTTGGTAGCTATTGTGCGATTGGTTTAGTGTATTAGCCCTGATGCCAGGTATTTTGTTATTTAGCCTTTGTGCCACTAGTTGCATCTTGACCTACATGTGTGCAGAACATCCATCAAATTACAAACACATCTGTAACTTTAGTTTTGGAGCCTGCTATTATCACTAAAACATTTAATTTATTTACTATGCTACTGTAATTATTCTTGACTTGTATCCTGTTGTTTTCTTATCATCATTAACGTATTATTTTAACATTAATAGCATGCATTGCAATCAAAGCCCCAAAATTTTTTAAGAATTCACTAAAATTCTTCTTTTGTAGCATGGTGTACTGCACAGGGGTTTTTAATATCATGCAACACTTTACTGTGAACTTTATTGCACTATGTAAGAAACCTTATTTACATTATTATTATTATTATTATTATTATTATTATTATTATTATTATTATTATTATAGTAATATAAAATATGAACTAATGTCTTCAATGTTGATAATATCGCTTATATAATTATTTCTTAAAGAATTTACATTTTTTTACTTGGTATTTCCCTTTCAGTGTCTTTGGGTTTTTTGAAGAACCTACTTTTAGTTTCATCATCATGCTTCCTTTCATAAAGGACCCACTTCTCTATAATTAATTAGTCAATAAAAAATTTGTGGGCACATGGTCAGATCATATTGCATCATGTTATTCTTTTTTTGGTTAAGTGACATGTTCATATTAACCACAGCGTGGTCGTCTGCTGTTACTGACCCCTGTCCTTACTTGTTAATGTTAATATGACAGTTCTGCTTATTTATTTTTTTTAAATTCTGTTATGAATATTTTATGCTTTTTACCTTATGGTCCAAAAGTGAACAGAACAGTGGGGCACAGAGATTATGGATGAACAAAGCTCGTTGAATGTGAGATAATAAACAGATCAGATAGGACAATTTTTAAACAAAAATACAACAAGGCGGCACGGTGGCTTAGTGGTTAGCACATTCGCCTCTCAGCGCTAGGGATTCCCGGTTCGAATCCCCATCTGGGTGGAGTTTCCATGTTCTCCCCATGTCTGCGTGGGTTTCCTCCGGGTTCTCCGGTTTCCTCCCAGAGTCCAAAAACATGGATCAAGTTAATTGAATTCTCGAAATTGCCCCATATAGAGTGTGTCTGTGTGAGTGAGTGTGTGCCCAGCGATGTATTGGCGTCCTGTGCTGGATCTATCTGCCCAGCGCCCGAGACGTTCTCCCCTGGATGGGCATGGGGAACCCCACCGCGACCCTAATAGAGGATAAGCGGGAGATAATGAATGAATGAATGAAAATACAACAATGGTCACTATAAAATGACGGCTAATAAACAAAAGGGGTCACAAGAACGCTAACGAACAAAGTTGCAAGAATGTAATTTAACAAATCTAACAGCATAAAGGCTAATAAACAGAACTTGTAGTACAGATACTAGTATACAGAGTAATTAGCATGGATGTATTAAATAGAACTAGTAGCTTGGAGGCCAACAAACAGAAATGGAGACTGGATCCCCTGTAGCCTCTACCCCTGACAACAAATTGTTCCTTAGGGTTCAGTAGCTTAAAACCTGGACATCAAATATCCCTTAATCCTGCTGAGATTTGTTGGTCCAACAAAATAGACAGCTCTTATATCCCTAGTACCAGTTACAAATGGGAATTTAGGGTAATGAGTAGGGTCAAGCATGCAAACCCATATGAGAAGTAATGAGAGCAGTCTGATAAGACATGGATTTTGGACCAAGAGCACATTTGGGGTCAAAACTAAAAGTAGTTGGTCTTTTAAATAGCCTTGAGTTCAGAAGTACATCGTTTGAAATGGACCAAAAAATAACGAGAACGTATTTTGTAGTTGAAGAAGTCGATATTTCACTTAATTACCATACCATTAAAAAGTACCATCCAGACTGTTACCAACCAAAAATGTGTACAGCAGTATTTGTGATGACATGGGGATGCATTAGATTTTATTTTATGACTTACTTATTCATGTGGAAAAAATTATATGAACAAAAGTATTTGGACACTCCTCTTAAATCACTGTAATTAGCTTTATTCAGTTGCACTGAGATGTGTATATTGAGTAGCCATGCATATTGGGCAGTTGTAAAATTCCAATTGGAGACTAGAATTTTTAAATACCTAACATTTGAAAAGTATAATTTAAAAAGTGTGCTGTGACCCAGTGGTAAATAGTAATACCATACCAATACTTTTATACACATTAGCCTTATAAAAACATATTTTAATATATTACGCACATTTAATTCACATTTTGAATTATTTCACATATAATTATATATTATAATTTACTTATCAAGTAAAACACTGATTATAGACAAAAATTGTTAATAATTTGCTTTTTATTAATATGGTAATAATTTATCATTTATCATTTTAAGAATAATTTCACCACATAGAACATAATACAATACCAATATATACAAAATCATAAATTAAACATAATAATATTGCAAGAGGTTATTTGTACAATACACTGATATACATTTATATGACGTTTAGAAAAACTGTTTACACAAATTAAAATTATATTAAAAATTATATTAAAAAGCTTAACCACAGAAACAACATTCTTCAGTAAGTTGATGTAACAGCCTGTGAACTCCTGCAAGAAAACACAGAGATTTTTAGTAAATTCTTAATGCCATTTCAGAAACATTGCATAGTGTAGTGAAATGTTCTTACCTTTTTTGGATGCTTTTCATTAAAACATTCTGAACAAATTTAGATTCGGGGTTCAAACATTTTTGTGGTGCATTATTTTTAAACGTCACACTGAAATAAAAAAGAAAGATTAGGTTGCTGAATAAATCATTTGTGTGCTATGTATGCCTTTGTTTACCAATAATAATTAAACTTACATGATTTCGACATTTGGGCAAGAAGCACTAACAGGAAAAATATCAACCTTGTCAATATTTTGTAATCGTATCATGGACTGCTTAGTACCCTGGCATAAACATCTGTTCGTACTGATTCGGGCTTGTCCTGAAAAAAAGTGATATAATTAGTCAAATCAATGCACATCTGCTTAAAATTCCAAGATCTAAAAATAAAATTACATTAAAAACAAAATGTAGAAAACCTACCCTGTACATGCAGAATAAGTGTGCACACAAATACGGCAAAAAACACAGCAGATTTCATTTTCCTTCGTTTATTGGACTTGATTTTGAAGAGTGCGTTTCTTGCTGATTGAAAGAGCATAGAATGAAGAATGAGGCATCTCGTTCGACTTTTATATGCTCAGATTGTAGTTCCTCTAACATTTTCGGTTTCCTTTCCACTTTCCCCACTTCCAGCTTCCTATTTCTTGGGAAAAAAAAACATTTTCAGCAGTAATTAAGGCCACAATGTATCCCTTTGTTAATATTATGTAAGATTATTAATTACTATTAGTAAAATTGTAATTATATTATATTATATCATATTGTAGGGGTGGCCCAGTGGCTTAGTGGTTAGCATGTTCACCTGGGCATCCAGATTCGAATCCCAATCTGAGAGGAGTTTCCATGTTCTCTCCGTGTTTTTCATGGGTTTTCTTAGGGTTCTCCAGTTTCTTTCTTAGTGGGTTCTCTGGTTTCATTCCACAGTCAAAAACATGGATTCAAGGTCAATTATATGCTCTAAATTGCCCCTATGTAGTATGTGTGTGTGTGTGTTTGTGTGAGTAAGTGTGCCCAGTTCTGGGTGTATCTGTAACATTCTCTCCTTGATGATATCAGTGATTTGCTTACAACCCTTGTTAAGATAATAAATTAATAAATGAATATTAAATGATCAGTAACAGTTCAATGGTTGGCTTTAGATTAAAATATCATTATTGTATTGTTGTGTTAATGATATAATCATATATTAAGTGATATAAAAGAGAATTTTTTTACATAAATACACATTAAGGCACTAATTTAATTCCAAAGTAATATATATATTTTTATATTATTATTATTTATTATAATAATTATTATTATTAATAATATAATATAATATAATAATAATATAATAATAATAATAATAATAATAATAATAATAATAATAATAATAATAATATAGTAGTAGTTGTTGTATTTCATATTATTGTTTTTATTAATATTACATAAAAGAAGAAAAAAATCACACACATTTTAATGTACTTATTGATGCAGGTGGTGTCTGGCTTATTGTTCATATAGTTTTTTTGAATTAACCAGTGATTGAATTGAGATTTATTTTTATCCTTCACTTTCATTTTTTTTGTCTTTGGCTTAAAGCCATGTTTAGGTTTAGGTTCATTTGGCTTCCTCTTGCGACTTCTCTGAAATGCTTTTGATTCTAGTCAGTGCAGATAATAGAGCATGAGGTCAATTGAAATTGTGTAATGTTATTTGAATTTTGTATGCAAATAAGCAGCTTGTTTTTTATTTGTTTATAATGGCTAATAATCTTGGTCAAAAGACATTAGTACGAACAATATGTTTTGTAAATTTACATTTTTAATTACAATAGAATATAAGTACAAAACCTTACACAAAAATAAAAGGGGGAATTCCTTATGCCCATAGGGGAGAACGTTTCGGGAGCTGAGCAGATACACCCAGGACAGTGTGCCAATCCATTGCTGGATACACACAGTCACAAAAACAGTATAAAGTGACAACTTAAAGCAGCCAATTTGCCTCAATCCCATGTTTTCAGAGTGTGGGAACCGGACAATAAAAACTCATGCAGAAAACCTCAGATCGGAATTGGAACCTGGATCCCCAACACTGAGGTGGACATGCTGGCCATTACGCCACTGTCCACCAATTTTTCAAACATGTTCTAAAATTATTCATTCATTCATTCATTATCTCCCGCTTATCCTCTATTAGGGTCGCGGTGGGGTTCCCCATGCCCATCCAGGGGAGAACGTCTCGGGCGCTGGGCAGACACACCCAGGACAGGGCGCCAATCCATCGCTGGGCACACACTCACTCACACAGACACACTCTATAGGGGGCAATTTTTGAGAATTCAATTAACTTGTTCCATGTTTTTAGACTGTGGGAGGAAACCGGAGAACCCGGAGGAAACCCACGCAGACACGGGGAGAACATGGAAACTCCACCCAGATGGGGATTCGAACCGGGAATCCCTAGCGCTGAGAGGCGAACGTGCTAACCACTAAGCCACCGTGCCGCTGTTCTAAAATTATATTAAGAGAAATCAAATAAATAAGACAAAAATGTTAATCATAAATATTTATTCATTAATAAAAATAATCCAATGTTCTAATTTCATGATTATCATTGTTAAAGTATTTAAAGTAATTTATTTCTTAGTAAAGTTTTTTTTGTTATTAAAATATAAAAATATTGTTATTATTGTTTGGTTTTCTTATTTATATTAATAACAAAACCAACCTAGAGTTTGAACTCCACAAATCCACAGTCATTCTTTTGCCTTTCACATACATGTGATTTTGGATAATTTTCTCTTAAAGAAATAAACAACCAGATCTAACAAATTTATGATAGGAATGGAAAGGGGGTGTGTGCTGTCAGTCTCTTAACTACATCATCAAGAAAATGTACGCGGTGAACATGACCTCATGTAGATTGGCCAGCATGTGCTGTTTCAATTAGAATGAAAGTACAAAGTACAAAAACTGGACTCAATGCTGGTCTTACAAAGACAGGACACTGCTGCTGCGACGTTTCAGTAAGCTGTAATGTTACCTTAAGATTTTTTAAAAGAGCTTATTATATAAACTATAAGAAACAGTATAAGGGCAGGTCATTTCCTGCTCCATCCTGCTTTTGTGCATCTGTGCATAGCACACAGGTTATATATTTGATGTATATGAAGTCCAGTGACCTACACAGTGACTTTAAATATATAAAATAAACATGTTGACTATAATTAGACCTATGACTTTCTTTGTCTATTGTAATTTTGACAGGAAGCCATGTTTTGCTTTGTTTATGCACTTCCTCTTGGGGCTTTTTAATTTCTCATAAATGCAGCTGTTAATGTCTACAACCTGATTGCATTGCATTGTTTTAATTGTGCTTCTGCAGCTTAATGATTTTGCACATTCTATTTAAAATGAACATAATTCTTAATCAAATTGGAAGAACATCTCAGTTTTTATTAGTTAAAATCAAATCTGAGCACTAGGGCTTAAATGTTTATTCACGTTGAGTTACTACACAAGCATCATGTGTTAAATCACAAAAACACACACAATTAGAGGCAGTTTGGACTAGATGATTTACATCACTAATGTTTTTTTTTTGTTGGGGGAAAAAAAATGAAAATGTAAATGCAAACTCTTGAACTAACACCAGGACTGAATCAGCAATGTAGAACAACTGGTAATTTAAAGAAGTGGCATACACAAGTTCTCTATGTCTGGTTGGGTTTTCTATGGGTTTTTATCCCACCTTTGACAGTTGAAAGTCTGGGTGTGTTTGTGTGTGTGTTTTTTATTTTTTTAAACACAAGTCAGTACAGTACACAAGTAATCTACAGTATATGCAGATTAACATCAATTTATATACGAGTGATCCATTTCACCTGTAGTTCATTAGTTTGTAGCAGTGGGCTGCACGATGGGTAGTTCTGTTCCCAGATTTATTCTTTTTATGAAAAGTGTGAATGTTCTCCATGTCTTAACAGCATTTTACTAACAGGTTAAAGACTTGTAAGTTAGATGATGTATGTTTTCTCTATATGTGAATGTGTTTGCACTGTTGTTGTTTGGTGATCTATTTAAGAAGTTTTCTTACCCTTTGATTGTTGAATGATAAGAATACTGTACATTTCTTTAAACAACATTTCGTGCAATTAATTATCTACACTGTGAGATCTGAATGCTGGTTAAAGCTGCAAAACATAATTTCTATTGATGCAGGGACCTGGTGACGTCACTAAAATTATGCAGTTAATACAGAATAAGCTCATAACTTCAGTATTGGTAGACCCTTCATTCCCATGTGTTAGGTGCATGTGGTGAATGAATGTGTATTTTTGCATTCAAGAATCAGAGAAGTTGTCATTTTTTTTATTTTATTGCATACCATATCTTGCTAATTAGCTTTAATTTTAAGTGAATCAGTAACAATCAAAGGTAATGCAGTAAATTAAAAAGCAAATTCTTGAGCATTGTAAAATCAATCACTGTCGAATAAGCATTACTCATTATATATTCATTATTATATGATTGGCATTAACAAATTGGCTTTGTTTTGATTAAAGCGACATGTACTGCAGCTGTGCCGTTTAGCCCTGCTGTGAGTTCTGCCTCTGCTTCTTCTTGCTTCTTGCCTTATTCAGTGGCTTCTGTCCACTATAAAGAAAAGTGAAAAATAAACAACATGGTTATCTGCAAATCATAAAGTCAAAGGGAAACTAAAATCCAAAATTTGTCTGCCCACCTTAAGATCATCTTGCCTTGCTTTCCTTCTGTATCCAGGCAAAGAGTCTTTCCTCCTTGTTTGATGATGCTTTAACAATACAGCACATGCAGATAAGATCAGTATGTCAGTCTTTAGGAGATGTTATTCAAACCCACATTTCTTTTTAAATTAAACATTATAAACATTCTATTGACTTTTGAAAATCTGTAATGTTAATATTTATTGAAAGTCCTAGTTTTCCAATTTAAATTAGATAGTTTTCATTTACATTTGAATCTCATTTAGATTGATTTTTAGCAGTCTAGAACATTCACAACTGGACACGTGTAACTAGCATTCTAGTTTTAATTTACATTAATGTTTTTAGCTGTTTATTTTAATAATAAACAACAAGCAGGAAACTAAAAGTAACTTTGTTAAAATGTTAGATACCCTTTTTTATTGTTTATAATTGTTATTTAATAAATGTCAGAATCTTGTTAAATATTTGACATTATCCTTGCTAATTTTATTTCCTTTTTTCTCAGTTTTTCACTGCTTAATATTGATTTAACACAGTATTAAATAAAGATTTAAAAATTTAGATTTTTAAATCCAGGCTGTAAGGTTATTAGGGCAGCACAATGCCTTTATGTTGGGGCCTCACATCACAGCACAACTAGACTGGACTAAGACCAAAGTGTAATGGCATGTTACAAATGTTTGAAGGGCTGTGCTTGACAATTGTTATCACACACTCTGTAAAGAGATTGAGAGCAGCTTATCTCTGAGTCAGTGTCCTAAATAACATTGCTGCATAACTACTACGCTTAAACTTTAAATGGTAACATTTTGCTCAATCTAAAATACTCGCTCTGGAGTATACAGTTTTCTGAACAGTTTACCTTTTTTTCTTTGTGGTCATAAATTTAAACATAAACTACAAGCAGCGTAAAGGCATTTCTAAATAAGTTTTATGTTATGTGGTATACAATTATATTATTTATCACTATTTAAATGTGTTACTATATGTCTACCCAAACATCTTCTAGGTCATATTTGTGTTATATATACAATAAAACAATAGTAATTATCGCAGTACAATGCCATGCGTGAAAATTTCTGCAGTTTACTCACATGATCTCAGTCTTTGAACACGAAGCACTTGGTAAAACAACAATCATCTTATCCCGAGGAGTTAATCTGATATACTTATTTAGTTTTTTCTGGCATGAACAACGCTCTCCTTTTCCTCCCACGCGTCCTGCAAAAACAAATATTAGTTTTGCTTGTTTGTTCACTGAATACTTAACTAAAGCATTTCTTTGCTTCTTATTCACAGCAGATCCTTTTTAAATGTGTGTAACTTGTTTAGGTACACATGCAATTTCTCTGAAGCTCATATATATGGGTATTAATAGAATACCATACCTGCACAGAGTATTGCTGTCTCTCCAAATATGATTAAAAAAAACAGCAGTAGAGCAGAAGCGTTCATTGTGTAGCCAGGCCTGTCACACCGAAAATGAAATATAAGGAATAAATTAAAAGCAAGGCAGTTGGGAAGAGGGAGTTTTCCTTAAAACTTTCACTTTTGATTCCAGCAGCTGTTTCCTGCAAATGTTCTGCTTCTTATAGGAAAATTCTGCAGGTGATATCACCATATTATCTTAGTGGATGTAGTTGAGTTAACGAGAACTATATAAAAGCCAATAGGCTATTATATGTCATTTGTTAATGAGTCTGCAATTTGTTAATGATTTTAAATTTCATTTTAATTCATTAATTTATAGGAATAGATTTCCAATATTTTCACTGACCATTTTACCAGTATTTACTTAATTTAAAAATGTTGGAATAAGAATTCCAGCGGTTGCAATACAAAAAACCCAGAGGATGAACATTTCACAATGATTATATGCTAACAGAAGACATGGTGTTGTTTACATTAAATTGTGCACCCATTGCTCTTAAAGCATACCTTTGTTTAGTGCAGTCAGAAAACTAAATTCAAATTTCAGTAGTCCCTTAAAGTTTATTTAATGATGCATCAGACTTGTCTAGATAAGTTTCTAAATTTTTTAATGATGAATTCTTAAGGTCATCTTTCACTGGAAGGCCATGGGTCGCAGAAGTTCCCAAAATGTTTCCAGTCCCTGTTTGTAGAAAAATAATAAATTTTTATTTAAAAATAAACTGCAGTTTAAATATAAATTACAAAGTAATTATTTGTATTTTTTTTACTGCAAATACCTTTTAAGCACAAATTCCTTTTTATTGAAAGGTGTTATAAGAAATAATTTGGATGCTCAGCAATAACAAAAGTTAACACATGACTTCGTTCCTCATAAAATTTGTTTACTACCCATTTAATAAAACAGCTGGGTTTTCCGTGCTTAGAAGCAAAATCAATATGATACAAATTTACAAAAGTAAAAAAGAAATATATAATGATGTTTTTTTTATATATGATGATAATATGTTTTTTTTAAGGATAATAAACAATTGGTTTGTTCACAACATCCAGACTTCAATACAATATTATTTCTACAACATATATGTACCAACTTCATATTCTGTTTAAATGGAATATGAATAATTTACCCCAATTATAACCATTTCATATATACTGTGTGTGTGTATATATATATATATATATATATATATATATATATATATATATATATATATATATATATATATATATATATATATATATATATATATATATATATATATATATAATACAATACACATAGGTGACACTGTGGCTTAGGGTAACTTGTTCAGCAATAATGTTGCCTAACATTCATTGTTATAACAATGTTCATTAATAAAATACAGTAATAATAATAATAATAATAATAATAATAATAATAATAATACATTTTATTTATATAGCGCTTTTAGGGACCTCAAAGACGCTTTACAAAAACACATAAAGCAGGATATCATTAAAAAACACAAGACATATTAAACATTAACACAGTTATACAACACAAGAAGCAAAATTAAAAAGTTGGACAGAAATAAAATATCAAATTAAAATTAAATCAGAGGTTAAAAGTATTAGCTGTCTTCATATTGGACATACGTTACAGTAAAGAGTTGTATCTAACTTTGAAGAGTTTTAGGTCCCGCTAATACCAAATTCTTTGAATGTAGGAAATAAAACACATGGAAGCATTTGCATGCCATCTAGTGGAAAAACCGCAGATCATCTTTAATAATGGTAATATACAGGAGCAGTCAAAAGTTTGGACACGCGCCCTTCTTGCTTCATTGTCTATTCCCTCCATTTACTAAATAGATGGACTTTGTAGTTTTACAATTACAGACGTTAATACAGACAGCACTGTGGCTTGGTGGTTAGCATGTTCTCCTCTTAGCACTGGGGATTTCATGTTTGAATCCCAATCTGGGTGGAATTTCCATGTTCTCCTCGTATCCGCATGGGTTTTCTCTGGGTTCTCCGGTTTCCTCCCACAGTCCAAAAATATGGATTCAAGGTAAACTGAATCCTCAAAATTGCCCCATATAGTGTGAGCCTATGTACGTGACTGTGCCCAGTGATATATTGTATCTGCCTAGCAGTTTTTCCCTGGAGGGGCCTATAGCCCTATTAAAGGATTAAATGGATGATAATTAGTGAATTAGATTGTTTTTTTTAATCCCCTGTTGGTTGTATCATTTGGGTGGTGGATTGTTTGTCAGTTCTGCAGTGACACTGATGTGGTGAGGGGGTTATAGTGTAGCAGTGCTGCTGGAGTTTCATTTAAACACCTCAGTGACACTGCTGGGATAGGACTAATGCACCAACCCAATAATAGCTGCTCTGTGTTGGTAGTATTGGGGTCCTTCATTAGTACTTTCTACTTCTGTAATTATGAACCTCTGTACTCCAAGAGGAAAGTAAATATTTTCAGCCTTATTAGGCCTTATTTTCCCCATTTAAACTCATTATAAGGAATTTGCTTAATTTGGTTGGTGCATTATTCCCAATTCGAATCCCAATCTGGGTGGAGTTTCCATGTTCTCCCCGTGTCTCCGTGGGTTTCCTCCGGGTTCACCGGTTTCCACCCACAGTCCAAAATCATGGATCGAGATCAATTAAATTCTCTAAATTGCCTCATATAGAGTGTGTGTGTGTGGTGTGTGTGTCTGTGTGAGTGAGTGTGCCCAGCTGATTGGCACCCTGTCGTGGGTCTATCTGCCCAGCGCCGGAAACGTTCTCCCCTGGATGGGCATGGAGATAAAGTGGGAGGTAATGGATGGATGGAGCGCTTTGGCGTTTCCACATGTTAAAGCAGGTAGACAAAAAAATGATATGCATTTAAACTATAACCAAATACATAATCTCAGTATCATTAACATATTTAGGATATAGTACAGGTATAAAGGGGTTCTCCGGTTTGCTCCCACAGTCCAAAAACATGGATCAAGGCAAATTGAGTTCTCCAAATTGCCCCATATAGAGTGTGTCTGTGTGAGTGAGTGTGTGTCCAGTGATAGATGGGCGTCCTGTCCTGGGTGTATCTGCCCAGCGCCTGAAACGTTCTCCCCTGGATGGGCATGGGGGAACCCCCCCGCGACCCTAATATAGGATGAAGCGGATTATAATGGATGGATGGATACAGGTAGGCGGCACGGTGGCTTAGTGGTTAGCACGTTCGCCTCTCAGCACTAGGGATTCCCGGTTCGAATCCCCATCTGGGTGGAGTTTCCATGTTCTCCCCGTGTCCGCGTGGGTTTCCTCCGGGTTCCTCCCACAATGCAACATGGATCAAGTCAATTGAATTCTCAAAATTGCCCCATATAGAGTGTGTCTGTGTCAGTGAGTGTGTGCCCAGCGATGGATTGGCACCCTGTCCTGGGTGTATCTGCCCAGTTCTTCCCTGGATGGGCATGGGGAACCCCAACGCGACCCTAATAGAGGATAAAGCGGGAAATAATGAATGAATGGATGGATGGATACAGGTATAACATCCTGTATAAAGCACCGTGCACAAACACATCTGTGGGAGTGACGGTTCTACAGCGACGCTCGTCTCCTTTTAAAGGCGTTGTAAAGTCATGTGACCACACGGCGTCCACGTGACTCCGTATTCTAGTCCAGGAGTTTGTTTTGCTGTTTCAGAGGAGTCGGTTCACAGGACACAGTGTTTAATCCGTCAGCACACACGAGTTCCAACATGTCCTGATCCCGAACGCTGCCCACAGAAGCCCTGCACGGCCGGGTTTACCTTTATTCACCCGAACATGGCGGACGAGAACTCGGACATGGACGGACAAGTTTGTCGCGATTTGATTTCGTCGGGGGATTTTGAGAAACCGAACTTAGAAGCGAAAAATGGACACGCGGCCGAAGACGAGGAGGAGGAGACGCTCGCTCCGACCTCCGTCATTTTCTTTAAAGAGGCCCGCACCTCCGCTAACGTCCGCTTCACCAAACAGAGCGCGGACCCCGCGGTGCAGTATGAGTTTCGCATCGAAAGCAGCAAGACCAGAAGTGAGTGCTGTCGTTTTGCTAGAAATCAAATGGCATTCATGTCTTTAGAACACGCACTAGGGAGTCCCGGTTCGAATCCCCATCTGGGTGGAGTTTCCATGTTCTCCCCGTGTCCGCGTGGGTTTCCTCCTGGTTCTCCGGCTCCCTGCCACAGTCCAAAAACATGGATCAAGGTCAATTGAGTTCTCCAAATTGCCCCATATAGAGTGCGTCTGTGTGAGTATGTCCAGCGATAGATTGGCGCCCTGTCCTGGGTGTATCTTCTCAGCGCCCGAGATGTTCTCCCCTGGATGGGTATGGGTGAAGCTCTATCTCCCCCCCCCCCCGCTCTATATCATTCATTCATTATCTTTAGCTTTATCCTATATTAGGGTCGCGGTGGGGTTCCTCATGCCCATCCAGGGGAGAACATTTCGGGCGCTGGGCAGATACATCCACGACAGGGTGCCAATCTATCGCTGGGCACACACTCGCTCACACAAAAACACTCTACATGGGGCAATTTGGAAAACTCAATTGACTTGATCTATGTTTTTGTACTGTGGGAGGAAACCGGAGAACGCGGAGGAAACGCACACGGACACGGGGAGCACATGGAAACTCCACCCAGATGGGGATTCGAACCGGGAATCGCTGAGAGGAAAACGTGCTAACCACTAAGCCACTGTGCTGCCATATATATATATATATATATATATACACACACACGTGCAATTAAACAGAACAGACATTTCTTTAATGTGCTTTTAAAAGGGTTTTACTTTCCTGTATTTCTCCAGACAGTAAATGTATATATGTAATGTATATATAACTTCCATCCGTCTATTATCTTTTGCTTTATCCTCTATTAGGGTTTGGGGGGGGGGGGTTATTAGGGTTCCCCCATGCCCATTCAGGGGAGAACATTTCAGGCGCTGGGCAGATACACCCAGGACAGTGCGCCAATCTATCACTGGGCATGTATATATAACTTGTATTTCTTCTTTAAATGTACCTTTCTCTAAATTAAGAAAACATAACAAGCATGGCACTTTCATACTATTTCACAATGATTCTCAAATTTAAACACCCGACTGTGTACAATTAAACAGAACAGATACTTCTTTAATGTACTTTCCTGTAGTTTCTCTAACCACAGAGACACCAAACACCACATTTGAGTGCACAAAGTCACCCTAGCCATGAGCTTTGCTAAGGAAGTCGACTGGCTGTTTGTTTGTGTGTAAACTCACCAACTGTGAGTCTCACTGTCAACATTCAGCATGCAGCGAAGCTCTTACAATTATCATACAGTCATTCATCACACATACAGCAATCTGTAGAGAATTAATACAAACGTCTGCTTTTAATCATTTTGAGGAGGTAAACATGTCCTTATTGTCTGGTTTAAATCAGTCATATAGTATATTATGTGGTTATGATAAACTATTAAAAATAACTTCAAGGAGTGATTCCAAATAACAGGATTACTTATTAAAGATGGTTTCTTAAAATAGGTTTCCTTAGAGGTTGGTAAACAAAGATGTTTGCAAAATGTTTAACTTTGTGATGACCATTAAAACAGCTGTGTGTACTTTTGAAATTGTTTAGAATTCATTAACAAGACAATGTAAGAGTTTCAAGTGGTTTGTCTCAACCATCCAGTGGTGTACAGTACACAGTGAAACAAATCCAAGTTTCTACAGGATCAAGGTGATGCAAAGGATAGTAAACTACACAACATAACATAAAGTGCAGGTATGCAGGAGCATGTGTAATACAATTTACAATAAATACAATAGACACATTTCAATATACAGAATAAAGTATCAGGAGGGAACAGTGCTTGTGGCTCACTAGTAGCGTGAGCAGATATATGTCTATTGGTAAATGTAAACAATGTAGAAGCAATTTCGTGTGTGTGTGTGTGTAGTCCAGTCATTTCGTGAGTGCAGTTCATACCTGATGCTGATTGTTCCGAAAGAAAGACCCTGTTTTATTTTTGTTTGGGTTTTGTGTTTTTTCTTATATGGCTGTGTGGAAGTCCTTACATTTAAGTTATGTTAATTGGAGATATGAAATTGTCCCTAGATGTACACTTTTTTTTTAATAGTCAGGACCCTGAATGTATTAATTGTATTAATATATTAACAGGAATATTTCCTGCTTTTAAATTGCAAAATAAGTCATAAAGTGTCATTTCTGAACATGTTTTATTCTGTTAGACAGTGACCTAAGTAGTCATAAGTGGCCAGCAGTCTGTCCTTGGACGAACACACACGTTATAAGCTTATAATGTAGGGTACAATACAACATAATTGTATTAATCGAATACTGTACAATTTTGTAATGCAATGTATGACCTAATATGCAAATCTTGAACATTTTTTAAGCTTGCAAAAGAGAGTCTGCGCTTTTATACTCCTTATATATTATACTTTAATACTCCTAAATCTAAATTAAATGGTCTTTAGTTTTTGCTAGTTACAGATTTGTAAAGGTTTTGCAATTTTTAATGAATGTAATTATTACACTATAGTTAGATTCATAGTAAAGTTTTATCTATGTAATAATTTCAGGTTCCTGATTAGCATTATTGATGACTAGCGGCCCCTTTTGACATTTAAAATCTGTTTTTATGATTATTTTTAGCAGCAAAATCTCTGTCACAGGTTTAAGGTTTTAGTTGAAACAGTAGATGCATACATTGTTTATGACATGCACCTCATACTAAAAGAGGGGATCACTGATGAGCACACTCCTAAATCACTCCACTCCCTCCCCCCTTATTCTGCTTGCACCATCCACCCACGTGACTTCCCCAGTGCTGCTCAGCATCACAGCAGCCATCTTGGTCAACACCCACTCAGTTGCAGTGCGCTCTCCCTCTCTCCCTCTCTCCCTCCCTCTCTCTCTCTTTCTTTCTCTCTCTCTCTCTCTCTCTTTCTCTCTTCCTTACACACACACATAAATGCACACAGAGCCAATCCAATTTCACTTAGTGGGGGCTGTGCAGGAGGGCAGTTGTGATTGTTGCTCCTTTGCTGAGCCATCTGCAGCATCTCGATTCACTTTGTCCTGCTTAACCAGATGAGAGAATAGCCTTTATTTACACGTCAGATGTTCCTCACATTAATTTAGGGAAGACAAGGAACGGCTTGGCGGAGATTGCTAGCTCTACACACCACCGGAAAATTCATCGATTTTCTTTTTCTCAGTGACGGGTACCATTTACATTTTACTGGTCTCGCCACATTGTTCCTTTTTTCATCCTTATTTCCAGTTTCCTTTAAGGAATATTTGCAAGACGCTGCCTTTGAATTCCAGCTTAATCTGTATTCGTTACCGCATTCGGTGAGGGAGGCCATCCCTGTTGTTGTTGTCGTCTCTGGGCCTCTCAGCTGAGTCACCATGTCGGATCTGACACCGCAAAGTGAGGCGCCCACCCCCACCACAGACAAGATCACGCAGGCTGCACGCGAGACCATTTACCTGTGCAACTTCCGAGTGTCTGTGGATGGCGAGTGGCTGTGCCTGCGTGAATTAAATGACATCTCGCTTACACCCGAACCCGAACCTGCTCATGAAGGTAGGCACTAGGGCCATCATGCCACTACAGCATGGTGGGCCTGATGGGATGTGTAGTTTTAAAGAGGCAAAGGATGGTAATGTAGTCTAAAATTAGAATTGTATGTTAAATTAAAATCGGAATTATTGTAAGAGCAAGTAAACAATGTGATTGTCATATAAGGCGTGTCATCAAGCACCGTGCATGCACAGTTAGCAGTGCATCTGTGTGAATAATAAATCATGGTATTGCTATGCTTCATGTTTGAATTCTGTAATAGTTTTATTTTGGCATCATGTTTGTACTTGTACAGATAAACTGCGTGTCTTATGAAATCAGGTTTACTAAAGTGGATCCTTGCACCATTACGAAAAGTGTAAAACATCCTTTCCACTAGTCTTCTCATATAAAATACACAATGACAATGAAAACCTTTTGTAAAATTCATTTTTAAAGAATTTTTGTATTGTTATATTTATTTTATTTTATTTTATTCATGTTATCCCCTGCTTTGTGCTTAACTAAAAATATCTAAATCTTAGTCTTTATGTTCCAGATTTTAAAAAATGCACCCTGGAATTTACACATCACTTCCCCAATCCAAATTCTGTATGGTACAGTAATAATTGCCAGCTTCCTTGGTACTTTACCAGACACGCAAACCTTTAAGATAAGACAAGATGGACGTTTATTTGTCCCCACAATGGGAAAATTCATATTCTCAGTTACATCAGAAGAAAGATGAAAAAGGTATTTAGTAATTAGAAAGAAATAAAGATTCTATTAGAAATAGAAATTTCTATATACATGATAAATTCTAATTTTTCTTTTGTTATCATAAATCAATATGGAAATTTAAGCTTTTTCTTGAAGTAGTGTTTCATTATGATGGCACCAAACAAATTGCAGTATCATTTCCTTCCCCGGGCGGCACAGTGGCTTAGTGGTTAGCATGTTCACCTCTCAGCTCTAGGGAATCCCTGTTCGAATCCCCATCTGGGTGGAGTTTCCATGTTCTCCCTGTGTCCGCGTGGGTTTCTTCCGGGTTCTCCTGTTTCCTCCCACAGTCCAAAAACATGGATCAATTCAATTGAATTCTCCAAATTGCCCCATATAGAGTGTGTGTGAGTGAGTGTGTGCCCAGCGATGGATTGGCGCCCTGTCCTGGGTCTATCTGCCCAGCGCCCGTAACGTTCTCCCCTGGATGGGCATGGGGAACCCCCCCGCGATTTATCCTAATATAGGATAAAGCGGAAGATAATGAATGAATAAATTTCCATCCCCAATGCAGATTCTAATCACCTTCATACATTCAACCCTTTATGATTTGGTCCTCCATAGTTCACTTTGACCTTGTTTTCTTCATAAAATTTTCTTAATTATGAACCCAAACACTGTTGGGCAATTCTCACAGTTCTGTTACAAAGTATTGAGTTTCATTTTTATTCTTAAGATTAATGGATTTAAGTTGCTTTGGTGACTTTTTGGTTTCTCCATGAGCCGTAACAACACTTTTTACATGGTCTCAAAGTTCTGCACAAACAGTGATAGCTGAAGGGTAATGCATATTGTAATTAGTGGTAGTTAACCAATTTATGAGGCTGTATTAAAAACATTATTATTATTATTATTACTACTTATTAATAAAGGAATTCATTTTTTGACTGTTTCTGGAGCCAATGCAATGCTGTTCAATTGTAAGGTGGTTTCATGGCAAAGTTTAGATTTGACCAGCTCATTTATTTTCTGGTAGAGGATTCTGAAGCTTAACTCTGTTGCTGAGCTTCATGCTTTCATACTTTTTGATGGACATTTGCTTCGTGTAGTTGCATTAGTCGACCCTCATGATATGCATGAAACAATTTTTTTGTTTGTTATTTTTTTCCATTGTCCTTTGCAAAGACTCATGGGAAGATTTCACAGAATTGGTGGAACAAATGCAAATGCTTGATGAGTTCAAAGGTGCGTATCGTGGCATCGCTCTCTCCCTTCAATCGCATCACCTCGGGCACCATCCGAAAAGTCATAGCTGCTGTTAAGTGGCCATCCAGCTGCCCTTATCACACAATAGCTACATTTTCCTTGAACAATGCTTAGCACTACTGCTTTAGAGGCTGTTTTGTTTCAACAGCCGCATCTGGCATGCTTGATTCCGTCACTCATTCTATTATTTTAGCTTCTAGTTTGGTGAATCTGGTAACTTTCACCTGGTTTTGTTAGTTGTTAATAAATTTCCTTCCTTTGTCTTGATGCCTGCTCATTTTAGATTCCGCCTTTATGTCTGCATCAACCATTCTCTCTGGCTGATGTTTTCTGTCACTTGCATGCCCATTTGGGGAAATCACATTAACCCATTATTTTATATTTTTTTAGTGCCTGCAGGGCTGTGATGCCTTGTTTCTTGTTACTGGCAAGTACTCCAGCAATATATCGAAATTGCTGACTTCTTAAGAACTAGATTTTCATATGCTTTCATTATCAACTGATTGTTGCTTCCTAACTTACTGACTTGACTTGTGTTGTTCTCTCACTTGGAAGTTGCTTTGGAAAAGAGCTTGCAAAATGACCAACTGTGAATGAATTGAATTGAAGTAAATTGAAGTAAAAGTGTGAATCTATTTCCTCATTTAGTTCTTTTCTTCAAATTGTGCACAAAGCAATCACTGCATTTACCAACGAGCCATGCACACAATTCACAAATTAACGGTTATAAAACGTTTTAAGACTTGTTTCCATCTCAGCAAGACAAAAAAATAAGAAATGCCTGTGATTTTGTTAAATACTTTATGGTAAGTATTTGGAGCTTCTCAGTCATGGTTCAGTAACAAATAGTATTATTAGTTGTAGTAATATCACCCAGTATGTAAACAGAAAAGGATAAGGATATGTGTTAATGGCATTATGCAAGTGTCATACATCATTTTAGTTTGTTATTGCTATTAATAATTAATAATAAGTTGTTTAGCTCATTAGATGTCTGTCCATCCATCCATTATCTTCCGCTTTATCTTCTATTAGGGTCGTTGGGGGGGGGGTTCCCCATGCCCATCCAGGGGAGAACGTCTCGGGCACTGGGCAGATAAACCCAGGACAGGACGCCAATCTATAGTCTTAACAGACACACATTATATGGGGCAATTTGGAGAACTCAGTTGACTTGATCCATGTTTTTGGACTGTGCGAGGAAACCGGAGAACCTGGAGGAAACCCCCGCGGACATGGGGAGAACATGGAAACTCCACCCAAATGGGGATTCGAACCGGAAATCCCTAGCGCTGAGAGGCGAACGCACTATCCACTATCCACTAAGCCACCGTTCATTAGAAGTCCTCAATAAAAGTATCCATATCTAAGCATCATTTTAGTTTTTTTAAATTGTAAGTATAATGTGAAAGCT
Source organism: Corydoras maculifer (assembly GCA_019802435.1). Classification (NCBI taxonomy): domain Eukaryota; kingdom Metazoa; phylum Chordata; class Actinopteri; order Siluriformes; family Callichthyidae; genus Corydoras; species Corydoras maculifer. The sequence continues at coordinate 113,950 of JAFMOD010000706.1, read as the reverse complement.
TGATTTTGCATTATAAAATAGCATGCTGTTTCATGTGCCCTCAGATCCCAAGGATCCCATCGCCATTGAGAGGCTAAATCTGATGAATATGGCCAAGCTGAGTATCAAGGGTCTGATTGAGTCTGCCCTCAATCTGGGTCGCACTCTGGACTCAGACTATGCCCCGCTACAGCAGTTCTTCGTTGTGATGGAGCACTGTCTAAAACACGGCCTCAAAAGTATGCAGCATGATAAAAAAAACAATCCCTATTTGTTTTTTAAAAAATTATTTGCTTATGTGCTTACTACTACTAATATTTTAAAGGTAAAAAGACATTCCTCGGCCAAAATAAGTCGTTTTGGGGCCCTTTGGAGCTTGTGGAAAAGTTAACTCCAGAAGCTGGGGAAATCACAGCTAGTGTGAAAGATCTTCCTGGGCTCAAGTAAGCCAGGTCCTTTTTTAAACATGTATTTCTTATGAAATTATAATCTCAGGACTGGTTTTAAATTGATTTTTCTCCATCTTCAGAACACCTTTAGGAAGAGGCAGAGCATGGCTCAGATTGGCCTTAATGCAAAAGAAGCTCTCAGACTATATGAAGACCATCATCAATAGAAAGGACCTTTTGAGGTGAGCTTTTATGAACAGGAGATTTTATATGACATGATAAAAGTCGGAGTGTGATTTTCAATTGTTTTGGCTTAGTGAGTTCTATGAGCCTAATGCTTTGATGATGGAGGAGGAGGGAGCTGTTATCGCTGGACTTTTGGTCGGGCTAAATGTCATTGATGCAAACTTGTGTATGAAGGGAGAAGATCTGGATTCTCAGGTATGAAGTATAATTTTAGTAGAATCATCAGTTGAAGTTAGGTTCATTTGATGTTCCACCTTCCATTTTAGATGCTCAGAATGCTCATCGAGACAAGTGGTTATTTTATTTTCATTGTACATCTCTGCATTTTTAGTATTGATTTCTGAATTTCTTTTATTATTACCTTGTTTGATTGGTGTTACCCTATACATGCTGTTAAAAAACTCAGATCAGCTGACTGGTTTGAATTAGAAATAAGACACAACATGCACATGGAGGGATGGAGTGATGGAGGGAGAGAAAGGTTGAGATGGAGGAAGCAACAGAAGCTTAAAATAATTCAGATTAAAACACTACCTCATATTTTTGCACTCATTATTCATTTGGGTCAGGTTTAAAATGCCCTTTGTAGTTCTACTATTAAAGGCTGTAGTCAGTCTGGTTTTCTGCATACTTTGTTGATGCCCTTTACTCTTATTAAATAATCAGGGTCACCAAAGAGCAGATAAAACTGTTGTAAAGGAACTTGTGTTCCTTGATTGTTTTCTGTAGTCTTTTAGATATGTTGTGTCATGCTTTGTCTTGTAACTTGCAGGTAGGAGTAATTGATTTTTCCATGTATCTGAAAGACGGTGGACACAGCAGCAAGAGCACAGAAGGGTGAGTTTATATTAATGATGCATTTTCTTGTTCATCAAAACACAGATTCATTGTATTTCTGAACACTGTTATGCTTCTTTTTCAGTGACGGACAAATTACAGCTATTCTTGACCAGAAAAACTATATCGAGGAGCTCAACAGACATTTAAGGTAAGTCCCTACTTTTTATTTTTGTATATTTTTGTTTTTATGTTATTTAATAAAATCCCTTTATTATTGCAGTGCTTCGGTAAATAACCTACAAGCCAAAGTAGATGCTCTTGAAAAGTCCAACACGAAACTTACAGAGGAGGTGGGTAATGGTTGGAAAAATCTACTTATTGTACCAAAGTAATTATCGTACAATTTCTAGTGGCCATTCTACTTTTTTAATAGATATTTTTTATGAACAAAGAGCATGCGTTCTCTTTTCCTGCCTCTTACCTATATGTAATTACAGCTTGCAGTTGCGAACAACAGAATCATCACTTTGCAAGAGGAAGTGGAGAGGATGAAGGAAGAGGGCTCTTGCATGGAGCCCAGTCACAGGGTATGCTAGAGTACATTGCAGTTGAATCTCTACATTTTGTTCACCCATAATACTGCAAGAGCAATGCAATCTAGTTTATTGAGCTTGAAACTGTCAAATTCATATTACAGTTTTATTTTTGTTTAAGGCATCAAAGCCAGATGGAACAGCAGATGGACATGCTCTTGGAGAAACTCGAAAACAACTGAAAGAAGAGACTCAGCTCCGATTGGTCAGTTATCTACTGGGTTTCTTTAAATTAATCCTTTGGATATTATAATGTATTTGTGTAAAGCCAACATTAAATCGTTACTTTAACCACATAATTATTATGATTATATAAAAAAGTGAATGTTTTTGCCGCAAACAATTAAAACAATAAAAATTACAGTTGGGATGCCTACAAAATATATATAATATATATTTTTTATATATAAATATATAGGCGGCACGGTGGCTTAGTGGTTAGCACGTTCGCCTCTCAGCGCTAGGGATTCCCGGTTCGAATCCCCATCTGGGTGGAGTTTCCATGTTCTCCCCGTGTCTGCGTGGGTTTCCTCCGGGTTCTCCGGTTTCCTCCCACAGTCCAAAAACATGGATCAAGTTAATTGAATTCTCAAAAAATTGCCCCGTTTAGAGTGTGTCTGTGTGAGTGAGTGTGTGCCAAGCGATGGATTGGCGCCCTGTCCTGGGTCAATCTGCCCAGCGCCCGAGATGTTCTCCCCTGGATGGGCATGGGGAACTCCACCGCGACCCTAATAGAGGATAAGCGGGAGATAATGAATGAATGAATATATAAATATAATATAAACTATAAAATAAAAACGTTTGGCATGCTAAACTATTAATATTATGAGTACTGCATTAAGAAATTTACAGAATCTACATATGACAGGAAAACAATTTACACAGAACAAAAGATACCCAGTTCTATATATATTTATTTAATCACAAAACATGACAAAGAATATTTTTTTCTCGAAAAACTTTATAAATTTTTCCCCAAAATTTGTTGTTTAGTAATTCACTTCATGAACTTCATGTATCTGCCGCAACACTGTGATGTAAGTTCATGTGCAAACAACCTCTTAAAAACAAACATAAATCATTTTAATACCTTGATGAATGTTATAGGTTGTTATTTAATACCCATCAAGCAAAGTGTGCTATGATTGGCTTTGTCCCATTGTCTTTTTGTATTTTTTAAAATTGCATTTGATCTTATTATTTTTTTCATAATGTCTTAAATTTGATTATACTGATTTCCATTAAAGTCTGTGTTACAGAGCCTATATACACATTCAAAATTACCGACTCATTTATTAGAAAGCAGATAAATGGCTACGATCCGCATGTTTAAAAGATGTTTGTTATGAATTTCTTCATTCATTTCCATTAACTTATTTGTAGGATGTTGAGAAAGAGCTGGAAGTGCAAATTGGGATGAGACAGGAGATGGAGTTGTCTATGAAAATGCTGGAGAAGGACATTTGTGAGAAGCATGATGCACTGGTGGAGCTCAGACAGCAGCTAGATGACCTGCGTAGAATTAACCATGAGCTTTCCCACAAATCCCAGGTACCAAGGTCTAACAGTAATGTGTTGAAATGGCAGTGCAACCTAAATGGACAGAGCAGGCAGGAGACAAATGTGACAGTGTGTGTGTGTGTGTGTGTGTTTGCAGGGCTCAGAGACCAGCATGAAACAGAAGAGTGAGATCATCAGTCGCTTGGAAGAAAAAACAAACCAGATGGCTGTCACTATTAAACAACTAGAGAGCAGGTAGGAGAGAAGCTAGTATGAACTGATGTTGTTTCTGTGTCACAGAAATTATAACTTTTATAAAGTTTTATTACTCTGCTGCAAACCTAGTCCTTCACAGAATCCACAAAGCACATTTTTACAGGACAAATACTTGACTTTTCCTTCATTAACTACATTCTGCTTCCTGTCTGTTATTGTTTTTCTATCATTTTTGGTTTTCTTTAATTTGACATCCCCTTCACTCCATTTTCTTTTGTTCTTCATTGCTTCAACCAGCGAGAAAGATGTAGTGAAGCAAGCGCGAAACTTGAATTTGGCTGCAGGAAAACTACTGCAAAAGCAACAATAGTTTTTTTTGCAACTATAACTAAACTTTCCTGAATAACAATCCTTAACTTTGCATATCATAGACATGGCTAGGGTATTAATTTTACGTTTGAGTTGTAGATCTGTCACAGTTCCTTTCTCAAAGGACTACAGTATTGTTTTTGCTTCAGCTTCGAATAGCAGAATCTAAACTAACTGTCTCCTCTCAAGTCATTCCTTCCTTGTGGTTTACCAAAACAATATATAGCAGTCTTGGATGGTGAGAGGGGTTTAGAATCTGCTTTTTACTAATAGTCACCGGCTCATCTCTTGTTTTGAACAGCTTTGGGTAACATGCAAGAAACTGAACTGAAAAATTGCGTCGATTTACAGCAGGAGTCAGAAACCTGTGGCTTGTGAGCCAGATATAGCTCTTTTCCTGACTTTATATGGCTTGTGGATTATTAATTAATTAGTAAAATAATTTATTATTATTAGAATTATAAATACAGGTCTAAAAATAACACTAGTGCAAACACCTTTTATTTGTAATATTGCTTTATATATATATATATATATATATATATATATATATATATATATATATATATATATATATATATATATAATTTTTTTCCCTTACTTCTGCTGGACTAGTACTTCATTTAGATTTGCTGAGCTTTTTAGTGACACAGTAGTACTGTGACAGGGTGAGACCAAATAAGGACCAGAGACAGAATTTCGTAAGCAGAGGAAGGGACATAATTAACAGAATGTATTGAAACTACATTTAAATACATCTGTTTGCTGGTGGATCTACCATATCACCATGTTTCTGCTAATACTAATTTCTCACTGCTGCAAGATGTGCCACAGCATATAAAGACTGCATACAGATCATTAGTGGAGCCTCCTCTACGTGTGCTTTAATTACCTGTAATTAATGTCCATTTCCGTCGGCTCTGCCTTTTCCCCCCAACTTTGCTATACACCTGCCACAAGTACTACTGTTTTTATTTCCACTAAACAAATTATCAAGCACATAAGTTCCCTCCACTTGCATACCTGGACAAAGAATATAAGGTTTCGAGTCGGTCCGAGTAAGAGGGTCAGGCATATAACCTGTTAATGTTAGGATGCCAGCAGAAGAGGTTTTTCAGCTCAAGTTGCAATGTTTTTCATGTTCTATTTTAATTAAAGCCAGCAATTTTACGAAATGGCTTGCAAGAGTACCAAAAAAATTTGTTAAAAGGTTTCTGACCCCTGCTCTGACATATATCACTTTATAGACTGAAAGGCGAGATATCCAAAAAGATTGTTGCAGCAATAGAAAGGCATATTAGTTGATCATAAAATTCTGTAGTTTACAATCCATCACTTGTAAAAGTTGATCAGCTGATCGACATATTTTTCTCTGTTAATTTTGTTACATTTTCCCCTTTAAATATTTTGCTTTAAATTACAACTTACAACATTGCAAACTTTTCCAAAAATTCTGCGTGAATCAAAATTAGCAACCAATCACCTGTGTCCTGTTTGAGTGAGTGCACTTCCATAGGCTCCCAAATCATAAAAGAAATATGCAACTGACTGAAGAAATTCAAGTGTACTCCGGAGTTTCTATCTGCAAGCTGCAGTTTGCTGAAAGATCATGTGCCTGAATTACTAAGCAAGCGCAGTGTCAAGCCAATTTAAGTCTGAACAAAGGTGATGGCTGATGTTAAAAAGCCTTTTAAAATGAGGTTATTCTTTCGATTGCAATGGAATGATGAAAACTGTATGTGGACTTTGCTGATTTTTGTGAAATGTAGTACAGTAGCCTAATAAAATAACAACCAAAACACGTCGACTTCTTCTTCTTTGACACTGATAAATAGCTCTGCATCAGCCACCCTCATCCCTCAACTTCCACTCATTATTGGTTTGTCCTTTGGTTTGACATTAGTTGTTAGTCCCCTCCCTGTCACTGCTTTTTTTTTGGTTTTCTTTTTTTTTTTTTTTTACCTCATTGGGTTCATCTGACTCGACTACAGATCTAAGCAGGCAGAAAAGCAGAGGGATCTGGCTGAGGAAGCCAACAGGCTCTTCAAACAGGAGTTTGGTGACAAGATTGAGAGTCTGCAGCACGAACTGGAACACCTGCAGAAACAGAGGTACACAGTGGGACTCCCAAAGATATACATCTCAAAATGGTCATTGACGTTTTATGATTTTGGCTTGCTATATTCAGTCAGATTGAAGCTTAATTATTTAATTGATGAATTTCTTTTACATTGCTGTCATGTCAAGAGCATATTCAAGACTGACAGGCTTAAATAAACGTGCTTAGTGACCATCCATCCACCCATCCATCCATCCATTATCTTCCGCTTTATCCTCTACTAGGGTCGTGGGGGGTGGGGTCTCCATGTCCATCCAGGGGAGAACATTTCGGCCGCTGGGCAGATACACCCAGGACAGGGCGCCAATCTATCACTGGGAACACACTTGCACACACAGACTCTATATTGGATTATTTGAAGAATTCAATTGACCTTGATCCATGTTTTTGGACTGTGGGAGAAAACCAGAGAACCCGGAGGAAACCCACGCAGACACGAGGAGAACATGGAAACTCCACCCAGTTTGGGATTCGAACCTGGAATCCCTAGCGCTGAGAGGCCACTGTGCCGCCTTGTGCTTGGTGACCATGTGGAGTAATTTCACCTGTGAATTGATAATAAAATTTAGGCTATTAAAAGTTTTTGTTATGTGATGAACAAAATTTTACAAAACTTGTTATATGACATAATCTAATCCAACTGCTGCATTAACTGGAGCTCTACCTGTCTGTACTTTTCAATCCTGGTCAATTGGTATTAACATAAATCCTTTAACTAATGTACATTACTGGAATATACTCGGAATTTAGATATGTATATGTATTTATTATAATGTTTCAATAATATCCTGAAAAGTTACAGAATAAAAGACTCGGCGCTAAGTGTGTGCTTGATGGCAGGTCCAGTTTGGAAAAGGAGTTAAGAAAAGAAAGAGAGCGGCGGGGAGGACAGCATCCTGATTCCATGTTGGGGAAAACCCCTCCACAACAAGACATGAAACAAAATATGGAGGACATTAAAAGGGTACCAGCATTTCTAACATTCTAATTACTTGATCAATATACACCGTTAAATCCGATCTAACTGTATTACAATTATTAAACAACCTTGTGATTTAGAAAGAACAGTAATGTACAAGTGAAATATGTACACAGAAGTAAACGTATTGAGTTCTTGACATATTTATATGACATATTTACCACATAACGCGATCTAACTGACTTTTTAAAAATTATAGATCACACTTCATTTTGAAAACTTCTAATCTGGGCATAATGAGGACGAGGCCTACAGAACGACACATGACTTCAGTGGTTTATGTGATGATTTATTGTATTTCATTTCGTGACAGGAGCTGGAAACAGTCAAAAAAGAGAACGACTCTCTTCGAAATGTGTTGGATGAAAAGTCGAGTCTTAGTTCAAATACGTAAGTCTGAAAGTATTCAAATCAGGACCTTAATGTATTGGGGGGGGGGGGGGGGGGGGGGGGGGGGGGGGGGGGGGGGGGGGGGGGGGGGGGGGGGGGGGGGGGGGGGGGGGGGGGGGGGGGGGGGGGGGGGGGGGGGTTTTTTATATATATATATATATATATATATATATATATATATATATATATATATATATATTTTTTTTTTTTTTTTTTGTAATTATAGGATCAGATTCTTCAACAGGAGCTCCAACCTTCCATCTGCCCAAACTGTCAATGTCCCGAATCTCTAGCCAAACCGAAGGTGCATTATTTTAATGTTCCTTTAATGCAGTGTAGCATAGAAACTAAAGACACACCCTGTTACATGTTAATTGCGAATGCCTAATTAATTCGTTTGTTCTTTTCTGGGTTTCAATCTCATTTAGGGCAGTAAAGATCCTTTCTGTTTGTGTATAGCTAATGGTATTTGCATGTTCTCCCCATGTTGACATTTAAAACACAGATGTAGATGAATTGGATAAAGTAGGTTCTATACCTTAATTAGGTGAAATAAATAAATGAATTGGGGGTTGTTTATTGCAAATGGTTTTATTGAAAGGAAACAGCCATGAGTTGTTATAGTTGTTGCTCAGTTGAGGTTCCAATTCATTTAAAAGTTGCTAGATTAAGTGGTCTATACAGATGACTAAAGTGGATTTTGGGTGCCAGGAGGACGTTATATGGTTGTTTACATTATTAATTTCATGGATGTCCTAAATGTCTCTTTATTCGTTAGTAGAACTTAGAACCTGTATCATCAAACTATCAGCACTATAATGTAGTTCTTCTTATTCCAGTATAATCATTTCACACAGATTTTCTTTAACTTCTCCTTCAGCACTGTTGTAAGAACTGCAAAGTAGTGTTCTGCGAGAGCTGCATAGTCAACGAACTTCCTCTACCATCTTCAATAACCCCAGAACGTGTGTGTGACTTGTGCTACTCCAGTTTACTTCAGCAGTACGCCTCAACCCCACCCTGAAGCACCGGCCTTTAGGTTTCAACCATATCATTTATTTAAAACTTGAACTTTGCTGCTGTGATCAGGTTTGGAATGTTTTAACCAACAGTAAACACACATCTGCCTTTTCTGTGATACTATTCATTTGTTGAAAAGGGAGTTTTGAGAATGTACTTTGAAATATTTACATTAAATTCAGGGTCTTCTTTTAAGTTTAGTCCACCAAGTAAACAGGACTTTAATTATACATCTAATTAATTGTTGTGGTGTACCTTAATGGGTTTCATTCAGCACCCATGAAACAAATAATGTACACTAGTAACTAAGTAATTCTATAAACATTATATGACAATATTCTCAAGCTATACATTATTTAAGGTATTTTACTGATAAGGTGCAATTTTGTAAATTAAAAATTAAATGACATTTTAATATGAAGCCAAAGAAATATTTTACTGGTTTTCATTTTAAACAAATGTTCTTAATCTGGATGTCGATGTGTTTAAATACAGATTCATCTCTATATATTTATCTTACGATGGGGCAGTGCAAAGTGAACCAACAGCGATCATGTTAAAAGAATGTGACAAAATTCTAGCTCATAAATAAAGTTACTGTAACCCAACGAATTTTGTTTAGAATTCTTAGAGTGAAAATGTATGTGGACACCCAACCGTTATATGTAAGAGTGCATAGTGGATTCGTGTTCTCTCCTTTGTTACTACAAAACCTGCCAATATTGTTGAAACACTTTCCAGAATATTATGTGGAATGAAAACTGAAATGGCATTTATAAGTTCAGATATTGTCGTAGGGCGAGAGAGGTTAAGTCAGTGCAAAATTCTTCTTGATTAAAGGAACTAAGTAGTAAGTGTAAATTGACAGTTAAATACAGAACATTAAATTGTTTTTTAATAAAATTTATTCAGGTCAAACAAAGTCAATATTGTAATGTTTTACATAACCTAAAAATATCGATCCTGAATCAGAACCAAATAACTGATAACTGTTAAAATAGTTGCTTGTTAATCAAAAATGATCTACTATTAGTAACAGTAAGAAGTAATATTTACCCTTTTTTATTTTATTATTATTATTATTTTTTTTTTTACAAATGTTAACAGATTTTGATTTTTTTGTTTTTAGATTAAAATTTCAGTAGGCCAGAACATACACCAAGTCGCCTGTGCCTGTACTATGATTGGAAAATTCCAGAAAGTGATACCAAGGCTGTTAAAGCTGTAGCTAGACCTAGTAAAACAGATTTAAATGTAAATTACCAATAAAACATACCCACAAGCCAGGGAACACAATTCCAACTGTGGGGCACTGAGGCATGTCACAAAATAGATGGAATTATGTGGAAGGATGAAATCTAAACATATTCAGTATAAAATGTTTTAAGGACAGTGTGAAGTGATACTGGAGTGGCCATCACGAAAGCCTGACCTCAAAATTCATGAGCATAACTGAAAATGCATGGATGAGCAAGAAGGCCTATAGACCCGACTCGGTTGCACCCGTTCTGTCAGGTAGAATTGGTCAAAATTATAGCAACTTAGTGCAAGTGACGTAAAAGGCAACCTAAAATATTTGATCCAAGTACAACATTTCAAGATAAATGGTAACAAATATTAACCATGTGTATGCAAACCTCTGAGCTCATGGAAATGTGTTGTAAGAAATTAAAGAAAAAATACATCATTGTCCGACAAGCTTGAGGTAAAAGTGATCGTTACTGACTTAAATGTGGAAATGTGTACTAGACGTTCTAAGATACTAAGTTAAAATAAATGAACACTTAAGATTTTGACTGTCTACTGTTTAAAAATGTGAATAACATTCAACAAGCCAGAAATAAATTGTTACTGTGTCAGTTCTACAAGCAGAAGAAATTGTGATTTATTATAATTAATTAGAAAACAAAAAATGTATTATATTAAAGAGCTGCTATTATATTAAAGATTTATGCTTCAGGTTTCATTTTTGTTTTACATGTTGAAAGCTAAATACTTCTCTAATTTTTATAAATTAGCTTTACCCTTACTCTGTAGAAACTGAAGGGCTTAGCCTTTGTGTGTGTGTGTGTGTGTGTGTGTATAGAGTGTGTTTTTAAGAGATGCAATAGTGGATAGAGATTTTATACTGTAAATAAAAATGACACCATGTAAGGTCTTCCAACTGCTTTTACTCTGTTTTTACTCATTGATTTGAAATAAATATAATCTTGAAACTGTATACAGATGAAAATCAACCTGTAGACAAACAAAAACAGCTGTTATACACAATACAACACTAATTAAGTAATTGACTGGTTAACTAAAACCCACCCAATTGAACCTACCTCTGCTGTGTACTTGGGTTTTTATGGAGAATTTAGAAACAGCTCGATGTATCTGTTCTCTGCATACAAAGAAAAAAACTTTAATTTCCAAAGTTAAACTGATTTGAGAATTTGAGTCCTTGTCATCCTGGAACTGAGAACAATTCTACTGTTTTAAATTAGAACGAGACTGGCATGGGTTTTAATTTAATAGAGAGACCCTAAAACCTTATTTCCATTACAGTGAGAATAGTGTTATACCTTACATTTTTTTAATTAAAAATTAATATGTTGTGGCTGTTAAAATATTTCAATGGATAAATGACCATTGGACAGCTATTTTAAAAAATCATGTACATTTAGCTAGTAGCATCTCGTCGGCCAGTTGACCTCATATTCTGTTCCATTTTAGATTTTGGGTTATTCATTGTGTTTTTTTATTTTTTTTATTTAACTAATTACAGATGATTGGTTTATACAACTGTAGTTTAAAGGATATAAAAATAATTAAAATATATTTGAAGACATTTTATCATCTTTGTCTTTTCTAATCTAGAGAACATACCAAAACGACAGTGGTGTAAATCATAGATTGTAAAAGCTGCATTGAGGTAAGTAAGGACACGTGTGATTATCAGGCTTATTTATTTAAATTTTATGAGATTAAAAAATACAACAAGAATAAATTTAAAGAACTTGTTCAAATTCATGGAAGAAACTCAAATCTTGTAGTATGTTTAGTTAATATCACAAGTGTTTTGAGTTTAAAACTGGATTTATAAAACATTAAATTTTGGTACTTATGTTTATGTTGTAACAAATGATATTGATAAGCCTGTATAGCATTAAAAATATACATAATTTTCTATGTATACAATTATATACAAAACAACAATTATTGCAGTCAATACAATTATATAAGAGACACACAACTTACGGATGTAATGCTTGTCTTTGTTCATTGCGTCCACTGCCTCATTGTGTGTTTGGAAGTAAGCCTGTCCCTCCCCGCTGATCTTCCCGTCAGGCCCATATTCAATTGTAACCTTTGCCACTCTTAAAGGATGGAAAAACTAAGACAAAAATATCCTTCTTATTAAATTTTATTCTTAGTCCTCAGTAAGGCTGATTCATTAATATCTGAATGAGAAATATTTGTGTTATTATTTACAGTTTGAAATATTATTTTTTTTAGAACCGTAAATGTAAAGGGAAAAGCATTTTCACAAGTGTATTCTATCTTTGCAATCACTAATTAATTATACATTTAACTTATTGCAAATAATTCATATACCACATTAAATCATTTGGATTATGTACTGTACCTAAAACTTAGATCAAGTTATAATAACCCTTGTTTTTAAATGTAATACAATAACCCTTTAGCATGGAATCATTATTAAATTGTTTAAGTACAACCAATTTCCGTTCATATTAAATGACAAGACAATTGGGCTCCAATTTGTTAACTGTAGCAGCTTAGCCTCAGAGGAGAACTGGAATTCATTCATTCAATCATTCATTATCTCCCGCTTATCCTCTATTAGGGTCGCGGTGGGGTTCCCCATGCCCATCCAGGGGAGAACGTCTCGGGCGCTGGGCAGATAGACCCAGGACAGGGTGCCAATCCATCGCTGGGCAGAGAACTGGAATTCACTTGTACAAATTTAATAAAGGTCTCAATGGTCCTATTCATCAAACCTGTAATTATTTAACAGCATTTAACATCTGCTGATTTTATAGAAATTTTATAGTCATTCGGTGGAAAAATACAAAACATACATTTTTCCTGGTTAAAATTGTAATACGGCTTCGGGATAAAGTACAAATAAATGAATTGGAATTTTAGAAAAGCACAAAAAGCCTTTTTGAAAGGACTATATTATGTGCCTACCAATATATGATCTCCACATCCTTTAAACTATACAGTAGCTATCTATATTGTGTGTGTTATTTGTCTTTTAATACATTTTCCAATTTAGTGCATTTCTTATGATGAGCCAAGAATAAATGGTAATTTCATAGCGGTGCCTTCTAACGGGGTGAAGAAAAACCCTTTTTTTAATTAGAATTAATGTATATGAAAAACACTTACTTTTATGATATCTGCAGCTGTAGCTTGAAAAGGTAAACCTCTCATATGTATATAATGTTCAGAAATTTGAAGATCTGAAAAGGGTAGAATCATGTAATACACTTTAACATGTAAATGTAAATAACATTTTAGACAGTTGATTGAGCTATAATCACATGCACATTTATATTAAGCAATATACTTTAAAAGGAAAAGCAAGCAAAATGTACTCTCACATGCTTCTGTGATATGATCGTGTGCTGTGATGTAGATTTTCTTTTAGCGTAGCTATGTAGTTTGTCTAACATTTTTGGCACCAGCTGCTACTCATTGGGTTTAAATAGCATTGAATCGTTCTTACTTTTATGAATGCGGCTGGTAGTGTTGGGATATGATTTTCCTCTGCACAATTGCATCTGAATCTCACTCCTCTTGCATGGAAACACCTCAATGTATCTGGTGAGGTTAACACAGAAAGTGTTTCAAAGATAAAACACCATCATCACAGTAATGCTGCCTTTTTTTCCCTTTCAGATGAAAAGCATGTAATGTCTTACCTGGATCCAATGACCTCTCTGTCTCTCTTCAGTGCTTCGTCAGCCATCTCCTGGGTGGCAAACTGCACAAATGCATCCCCAGAATTTCGCCCCAAACGATCCGTAACCAGTATGACTCCATCAGTTACAATCTCCAGTTCTGTAAGTGGCAGTAAAGCCTGGGTAACACCAAGTCATATTGTGCAATGTGCATCTTTCCCCATGCACTGCAGTTAGATATCACATACATTTACACAGCGACTTTTAACAAATGTCAGACAACAACTTTAACTTCATCAGCATTACACAGCCCAATGCTGAAGGTGTAAGATATGTAAAAAGTCAAAATGTCTTACTATCTACACCCACCGAAATTATTTTTAGCTTTTTAGCAAACTGCTTGTTTTGACTTTTTCATTTTCTATTCTACATTGCTGTGTGGTATTATTTTCCCATAGCCAGTTATGATGGAATGCTAGCAAAGTAAATCTGTTTTTTGTTACTGTTGGTCTATTGATGATCCACTTGTCTAACTTGTGCACGTGGAAATCATTTATATCTAGATCACTGTAAAAATACCTATGCAACATGCCCCAAAAACAACATTTTAAACAATATTTCCTGTAGTGTATACACACAACATTGGAGGATTCTCCTGACCGAATTAACTGCTACAAACCTGAGAAGAACTCCATGATTTCTTTCTCTGTGCAATTAAATGGAAGACCTCTGAGGCGAACCACTCCATCTCGGTATTGGCTTTCCTCTGAATCGTTCATTATAGCCTCTGCATCATTGTTAGTTACTTCATAGACTGCAGGCGAATACACAAGCTTTATTGATACATACATTTCAAGCAACAATTAACTTGTAACTAATAATTTATTTATAAAAAATTCACAAAATAATTGATTAATAATAATAATAATACAACAAATTAGCTTAGCGTTTGGAGACAGTACAGGACATTTGGGAACATTGATGTAGGCTTTGTGCAACAACTATGCCATCATGCCGCCTTTATATTATATATTATATAATACTAAATATTAATAAGTGTTGTTAGTCACTGGGTGCACCTGCCTTCTATGTATCGAGGCCCAAGATACTTTCTGTGCATATCCAAAGCTTTATCGACGTCCTCCTCATGCTCCAGCTCGATAAAGGCTTGTCCTTTTGGCTTTCCATTCCTGTTATACATTAGATGAATCCCATTCACGCCACCTCGGATCTGACATTCTGTGTAAATATAAACAGAACACTGCAATTACACACATCAGCTCACCACTGGAGTGATGCAAGGAATCTTAAAGCAGAATGACAAACCAGAGAAAAACTTCAGCAGGTCCTCAGCTCCACAAGCCCAAGGCAAACCCTTAACATGAACGATGAACACCTCCTTCTTACTTTTCTGAACAGTAATGTACTCTGGTAGTGGGGGGTACTCCTCCTCCTTACTTTTCTGAACAGGAATGTACTCTGGTAGTGGGGGGTACTCATCTTCATGTGGTACCTAAAGAGAATTTTTTTTTTTAAACTACAGCAGCACTGGTGCATTAAAACATGCTCATCACATCAGTGTCACTGCAGAACCGACAATTTACTTCTGTATCTGCTTCCTGTAATATTCTCACTAGTTAAAGTTTAGACACGCCTCCTTTTTGCACTATAATTGGTCTGTTGTATCAGTTCCACTTACTATAAAGATGGACTTTGTAGTTCTCCAATTCCATTCTGTAGTCCATCTCTTTGTGTTCTACAGTACATACTGTGTATGTCCCTTTTACTCTGTTCTCTAATGCTCAGGACCCCAATAGTGGCACCACTGAGCTGGTACTATTTGGTTGGTGCATTATTCCTATCACAGCAGTGTCACTGAGGTGTTTACTGAAAGTAGATGATAGACTTAAAAGTGGGCGTATCCAAACTTTTGATTGGTACTGTTTAAAATCATGCATTTAGAACTTAAGCACGTTAAGCAAATTCCTTATATTGAGTTTAAATGGGGGGGTGGCTTAGTGGTTAACACTTTCTCCTCTCAGCACTAGGTATTCCCGGTTCGAATCCTAATCTGGGTGGAGTTTCCATGTTCTCTCCGTGTCCGCGTGGGTTTCCTTCGGGTTCTCCGGTTTTCTTCCACAGTCCAAAAACATGGATTAAAGCAAACTGAATTCTTCAAATTACCCCATATAGAGTGTGTGTGTGTGAGTGAGTGTGTGCCCAGTGATAGATTGGCGCCCTGTCCTGGGTGTATCTGCCCAGCGCTCGAGATATTCTCCCCTGGATGGGCATGCATGGGAACCCCCTCCCCCACCGTGACCCTAATAGAGGACAAAGCCGAAGATATTGGATGGATGGAGTTTGAATGGAAAAAATAAGGCTTAACGTAAAAATTATTACTTTCCACTTGAAGCACAGGTTTATAATTACAGAAGTAAAGAGTAATATCCATCCATTATCTTCTGTTTTATTCTCTATTAGGGTCGTGGGGGCGGGGGGGTTCCCCATGCCCATCCAGGGGCAAACGTTTTGGGCGCTGGGCAGATACACCCAGGACACACTCACTCACACACACACACACACACACACACACACACACACACACACACTCTATATGGGGCAAATTGGAGAACTCAATTGACCTTGATCCATGTTTTTGGACTGTGGGAGGAAACCGGAGAACCCAGAGGAAACCCACGGGGACACGGGGAAAACATGGAAGAACATGGAAACTCCACCCAGATTGGGATTCGAACCTGAATCGCTAGCGCTGAGAGGAGAACATGCTAACCACTAAGCCACCGTGCCGCCCGTAAAGAGTACTAATAAAGTGTATTAAATAAGTGAAGTTAGGTCTTTTAAGGTTACGGTTTTGATGCATTAATGGCTGTTACCTCTGTAGTCAGAGCTCTGTGACGCGTCGCCCAGATGAATCTGAGGTTAAGAGCCGACACCGAGTTCTGCTGGCTTTGAATCCAGACCCGATGATGTAAAACCGAATCGGTTCGGAACCGTCTGCTCGGCTGTAGGATATGCTGACAGCATGACGGCCGTCTGCCTCTGAAACGAAGCGCGAACGAGAATAAGCGCTGCGTCATTCCACGTGCGGCCATTTCACCGAGAACTGCCCTCAACATGAAGACTTTACAACGATCCGAAAAACAAGAACGACACCGAACACGTGTTCGAACGCAGCCTCCTGACCTGAAACAGCAGAGGACAGAATAATAATCTGTGAGCTGCAGCACTGTGAGGACAACGCTGGACTCTCAAATCTTCAAAATAAGAGTTCTCACACTTACTTACTTACTGTGTGAATACATGTGTGTTTCACTGCAGGGATGGGTCAAATGTGGAGGACTGATTCCTCTGTGGCTAGGGGTTCCCGGTTTGAATCCCCATCTGAGTGGAGTTTCCATGTTCTCCCCGTGTCCGCGTGGGTTTCCTCCCACAGTCCAAAAACATGGATCAAGGTCAATTGAGTTCTCCAAATTGCCCCATATAGAGTGTGTCTGTTTGACTAAGTGTGTGCCCAGTGAGAGATTGGCATCCTGTCCTGAGTGTATTCACCCAGCGCCCGAAACGTTCTCCCCTGGATGGGCAAGCATAGGAACCCCGCTCCCCTCCCACGACCCTAGTAGAGGATGAAGTGAAAGATAATGGATGGATGAATTCCTCTGTGTGTGAGCACTTTAGGCAAAATTGATCACTTTGTATGTGATATAATGGATCAAATGTATGTCCAGCTCCATTAGTCTAAACCCTGGTGCCGTTTCCCTACAACCACCCTGTTTACTCAAAACTTTGCTACTAAATCACATCATTAAATTCCCAGATGGCAGAAATGTTGTGGGTTTCATCACAAGGACCAGTGAATCTGACATTGCTGTGAGGGAGCGGTAGCTCGGTGGTTAGGGTGTTGGGCTATTAAACCGAAGGTTGGGGGTTCAAATCCCAGGTCCACTAAAGTTACCAATGTGGGTCCTTGAGCAAGACCCTTAACCCTCATTGCTCCAGGGATGTTGTGATTAACCCTGTGCTCACCTTGATAAATGTCTGAGCTCTAATAAGCCAGTCCAGACTTTTATTTTGGAGAATGACACAAACCGAAACTTTTCTGTTTAGTAACTCAACTGTGCATGGTTTCTTTTGCTATATATATATATATATATATATATATATATATATATATATATATATATATATATATATATATATTTATAATGGAAAATGTATAAATGTCTGTAAATCGCATTGATTTCCGAATTGTTTTCCAAATGGGGCATATTTAATCGCTGTGTGCATCAAACTATCGCGAGAACTTGAACTATAATATTGGTTCAGCCGCTCGGAGATCTCGCGAGATGACAGCAGAGTCGGGACTTTGAGGAGCAGGAGAAGTTTAGTGCTTCAGTCTCGAGCTCGGTCTCCTCATCGTCTGCGTTCAGCTGAAAACTGAGACCCAGCGTAACGTTCAGCCAACAAGAACCCCCTCAGAAACACGTTTCTTACAGCGGGATAAGTGAAGTGAGCGGAGATGAGCTTTCTGTTGTGAGTATTGACTGTTTTGTTGCGCTTTTGTTTGGCTGTTGTGGTTGTTTGCGGTTAGCTGGCAGCTAGCGCGCGAGACGGAGTCGGTGCTTTTCGGAAAGAGATCAAAACGAAAGTCCCGTAGAAACGAAACGCCAGCGCTGAACTCGAATTTCGACCCGAGCTGAGCCTCCCTTCCTGAGTTAAAGACTCCACTTCCTCGATGACGGACGTTCAAGCAACGCTTTGATCCGAACCTAAAAACAGGCGGCTGATTAAAGGGCTGCGACCTCAAAACCAACGTCCATCCATCATCTTCCACTTTATCCTCTATTAGGGCCGCGGGGAGGTTCCCCATGCCCATCCAGGGGAGAACGTTTCGGGCGCTGGGCATAAATACCCAGGACAGGGTGCCAATCCATCGCTGTGCACACACTCACAAACACACTCGATATGGGGCAATTTGGAGCATTCACTTAACCTTGATCCATGTTTTTGGACTGTGGGAGGAAACCTGAGAACCCGGAGGAAACCCACGTGGACACGGGGAGAACATGGAAACTCCACCCAGATTGGGATTTGAACCGGGAATCCCCAGTGCTGAGAGGAGAACATGCTAACCACTAAGCCACCGTGCCGCCCTCAAAACCAACGTGCTTACTAAAAATCATTTATAAGATTTCGATCTATCATCTCCAGCAGCATTAACATAAGACCAGAAGAATGTTCAGTAACACTTTCTATGAATCTGGAATTCATAATGCGTCACAAGTGCATTTATAAAGTATTTATAACGCTTTATAACACTTGTCATAAGCCGTTGTTAATGTGCCTAAATGTTCATAATCGTAGTCATGAGTTGTTATAACGATATGACATAAGGCTTTATAACACAGAGACATAATGCATTACAATATAAACTTATTTAAATGTTTGATTCTTTGGATGTTTAGACATTCTTACTTAAAATGAGAGGATTACACTTTAAAGTCTGCAAAGAGCATTTAAAAGTCATTATGTACTAATATGTATGCAGTCTCTTTCAAAGAGGTAAATACTTACAACAATTTACTTTATGCCTGTAGAGAGCTTATAAGCTTTTATAAATAGTTATGAGCATTTAGAAAGAAATTTCCAGGAAAAGCATTTATTAAACACAACCATAAGGCTTTATGTCGCTGGTCTCTATAATAAGTTGATCTACAGTTAAAATATATAATTTATAATGTATTATGCTACTTTGTGTTATAAAGCTTTATGGAATGTTCTCATGTTTTTTATTTTTCAAAGCAGCTGACCTAAAGAGCTCTTTTTTTGTTTTTTTTGTTCTAAATGACCGTGTTAATGATACAGTATACAAAATCATTATAGACAAATACAGACTTTTTTCAGTCATAGGTTTCTTGTTGCATTAAATAAGATAATCCACATTAATGCCAAAACATTTGAAATTTGATCCCACTTAACCACAAAATTTAGGCCATATACCATCACAAGCCACTAAATCATGTGCACTTTTTTTTTAAACACTCAATGTCCATTTATTACATCTCCTCACCATATGTTTTTTTATAGTTCTAAAATTAGACTGTAGTAAATCTGTTTTTCAGCATATTTTATTAGTCCTCTTTACTCTCTTCTCATTTGGTCAGAACCCCACAGAACCACCACACTGCAGTTATTACTTTTCAGTGCAGCAGTGACAGATTTTGTGTTGCACATGGATCAGACACAGCATTTCAGACAGTAGGTCATTTGCTGCTGCACCACATGTTTTAGTTGTTTTATAATGTGGCCTGCTCACAATTTATATATGATTATAGAGCAGTACTGATAGCATAGTAAATTATTCACTTATTGTTAAAACTACATTACACACTCAACTCTGCTAGTTACATTAAACATTACCAATTTAATGATTAAGATTTTTAATGTAGTATATACAAATGAATTAGTGATTGCATAATGTTTTTTATGCTGGTGCTTCTGTGTTCTATTTAGAACTGCCTGACATGCTTTAAAAATAAAATACCACAAACTCTAAAGTCAAACTACGAAACTAAGCAGCTGACTTCACTTCCTTATTATCTGCAACCACATGCTCACAGCTGATGCATCACCAGGAAAGTGCTAACAGTAATCAGCAACACAGATCAGTCATTAATTGTTGATCTGTAAATGTTTTAATGAATTAATAAATTATGAATAAAAGCCTTAAAAGTAATGTTTTTGACTAGTGGAAACAATTCAACTTAGTTAGATTCAGGAAGGTCCTGTATACCTTCAGTATAAACTGACATTTCAAGATTCACTAGGAATATTTTACTAAAATAATTAAAGTATTCATATTCGTTTTATAAATAACATTACGTTTACTTGGCAGACACTTTTGTTCAAAGAAACCTACAAGTATCACTGCCTGATGGCTGGGGTTCATGGGAAATAAATCATGGGGAAGAGGTGTTTTTGGGCATGATGCGAAGCAAACCTCCTGATTGATAGTCTAACTTCCTAACCTTTAAACTGCTATGCACTATAACCTGTTTTTATTACATTATAAGTGCCTATGGTCCTTAATGTCTGTTAGTAGCTTTAAATGAATGTATTTTTGCGCCAACTTGCCTTTTATATTGTTTGAGGAAAGCAAAACCTCATCGTGAATGTAGGTCTGCATAGAAAGAAGGTCTATTCACATTCAAAATCAATACAACTCACTTGAATTACAAGCAGCTTTGTTTCGAATGCCAGACTTGTAAATATACTGAGCACAAGTTTGTCAGCTCGTCTGAGTTATGCAAGATGGTAATCCTGCTAAATATATTAATTTAATGTTAAGTAACACGACTTGCGTTATTTAGACAATAGCTTTTATTATTATTACATCTTTTGTTTTCAATCCAAAATCTGGTATAAAAACTTAAATCAAAATAAAAGTGCATGTCATAAAGGTTAGAATGTAAAACATAAATTTGTAAGTATAAATGAAAACAAAGCCATAATAAAAGACAGTTACTGTGATTTTAATCTGTGTTAATGTTGCATCTAAGCTACATGTAAAACACTGAGAGCTGTGACAAATCACGTTCAGTTATACTTAATAGTATATTTTTCTTAGTAACAATAATGTAAATTTGTAACCTCACCACTAGATGTCGCTTAAACCCACACTCTACTGTGCTTTTAATGTTTTCTGAGATTTGTTCTATTCCTCTTCAGTGTAATGAAGCTGATGTCATGTGCCGCTTTCTGTGCTGACATTGCAGTCACATGGCATTCACCACCTATTGCACCATCCTGTTGCAAATGACATTCAATGTTGCATGCATGATTATGTGAATGGGACCTATTTTTGCATGCAGAAGGATTTGCACACTTTTTTGAAACTATATATAAAATTATGAACTATATTAGACAATGTTTAGCAACTGTCCAGTCAACAAAATCTCTTTAACAAAGGCATCTGGAGTAATTATTTTAGCTAAACTTTAATTTCTACTTTTCTAGAAGTGCTATACATGCACACAAACACATGGGCACGGTATTCCTAACATGCTTTTATTCAAGGCTAATGCTCATTAAATAATAATAAAATTGCATCCAGTATGAAGTAAGTCTGTTTGTAAATGGTCTGTGTGGATGTCTGAAGATGTATGTACATTTGTTCAGAAGTCAGTCACGGTGCAAAGTGCATCCCTACTGTTAATAAAATTAAAGTTTTCCATGTGGTAACATTAGTAAGCGCATTACTGTAATTTAATGGTTGATATTTGTTTAATATTTTGTTTCTGTATTTAATTCTTTTAATGAAGTTCTCACATACACAGCACTTGAAATACTTGGTGACAGGAAAAGCTGCTGAAACAGGCTCTACTAACTTTCCATTTCGAACAAACCGTAAACACACTTGTTTTTAAAGTACCCATGTTCTGTGACTAGTGGTTACCCCTGGGGCAATGCACACCTGGTTGCCCATCACTCTACATTCTTGATTAAAACTAGGTTAAAATAACACACTGTAAAGGTTATGACTTTGCTTTGAATTTTGGATTAAATATCTAGTCGTCTGGACATATATTACATAATATTCATAAACCAAACTGTAAAACTGAAACTATAAATCTCACTTCACACTATACTTAACACAGCTGTGAGTCTGTTGTCTTTAAGATCTCAAAATCAGAGACTTTATTATCTCTTTTTATTTAAAGAACTGTAGCATTTAAGAAGGCCGTCTTGTGTCTAATGGATGAATATAGTTTCATTTGCTAGGATGTAGTTGCAGAGGGCACTAAGATTTTGTTTCCACATCCAAAGTTAAAACGTAGGTTGTTTCTGTTCATGCTGTGTCTTAAATGAACCCATGGGTATTATTCTGAGGTCATTTTTTTCACAGAAGCCAAATATTTTTTTTGCCATTTTGAAATCAAAATGGTTTTATTTTGCAATTAGGCCTAAGATTGAGTTGTATGTGTCTCAATATTTAAATGAGTATTGTGGTTGAAATAAATTAACAGCAATATGTAAAACACTAGTAATATTTTAATTCATTTTTGCTTCCTGTTATACAGCGGAAGTCGCTCTTCAAAGACTTTCAAGCCGAAGAAGAACATTCCGGAGGGCTCTCATCAGTATGAGTTGCTGAAGCATGCTGAGGCGACTCTGGGCAGTGGCAATCTACGCATGGCTGTCATGCTCCCAGATGGAGAGGACCTTAATGAATGGGTGGCTGTAAACAGTAAGCACCATGTGATTGCAGTTTGTGTACAATATGCTGCAGCTTTTAGAAGAGGGACATTAGTGGACATGAATGAGTGAACATGCAGATTTTGTGGGTCATTGTGTCTTTAATGTTGCATATGATATGAAAGGCTATTGTACATCTTGTTCCTTACAGTTCACTGATTTAATTAGACCTTTTTTTTGGCAGATTTGCCAATACTACCTCTCGACAACCAGGATAATTACAGTCACTGGTATTTGCATTTGCAATATTGGTCAATATTCACATATTTACTGTATAAAGACATAAATAATATAGCTTATTGTCACTAGTTGTTTTTGTTAAATAAAGACTTGTCTTTACATAACCTTACTGTTCATATGCATTTTATTGGCACACAAGCTTTAATTTAATTAATTTTAATGGCAAAATTGTTTTAGAATATACTGTTGCTTGAAAAAAATGTGGTGATTAAAAAATTCCTGCATTTGTAAAAGGCTGTGAAGCCGTTTTTAAGCAATTTTGGTTTTTTTGGGATATAATAATAATAATTTTTAACACCAACATAACAAGATTGTTGTTAATAGTTGAATATACAATATACTCAATTGTGTAAGTTCTACAGAGTGTGGTTAAGGAATTATCAGGTTTTTGCTCATTTTTAAAATGCCTATTATTTGGTTTCTTCAAGCTGTGGACTTCTTTAATCAAATCAACATGCTGTATGGGACCATCACTGACTTCTGCACAGAGGAAAGCTGCCCATTAATGTCTGCTGGACCAAAGTAAGTTCTTATCTTGATTCTAAACACCTGTAATACTGTCTTTATTAAATGATCTATATACTAGGGACTAACAATTTCTTATTATACTCACATTTTTGCAGATATGAATACCACTGGGCAGATGGAACCAATATTAAAAAGCCTATCAAATGTTCTGCACCCAAGTACATTGATTATCTGATGACCTGGGTCCAAGATCAGCTAGATGATGAAACCCTGTTTCCTTCAAAAATAGGTAGGAATGCTATTGTGTTTTTTTTTTTTTTTTACAAACATTGCACTGCTTCCAAATACCCTAAATTCAGTTTCTCATGCTTCTGTGCTTTGTTTTCTTTGTGCTCATGAGTCATTATTATCAGAATCAGACTAATTTGACCTAATATGTTACACACCCAATAAATTTGTTTGGGGATTGATATTATAAGAAATTATTTGGATAATTCCACAGTTTTCTTACTTTATTCCTTGCATCCGTGAACACCCCGACTGCTTGTGAATGTAATGTGCTTAGAATAGTGTATTTACAATTTCATTTTCAAAAGTACAAATGTACACTGGGATTGCAGATATTTAATAATTTCTGTTGGAATTTTTGCTGTCAAAATAGTTTTAAATAGTTCCATTTATTGAAATTCTGTTCTGTAGACCCATCTCTCAGTACTACAATGTGTGTATGTGCCATCCATTCACACAGTCCTACACAGGGTAGTACCCCTGTGCCACCAGTACATTACAGCAGCACCAGATGAATCAATTAAGTGTATTTAAGTTGTACGATCGTACGTTGTACGATATTGTATTTTAGTTGTACGAGATTAAAATAATAGTCTTCTCTGAAATCTCAGGGGTTCCTTTCCCAAAGAACTTCATGTCTGTGGCAAAGACTATCCTGAAACGGTTGTTTCGTGTCTACGCTCATATTTACCACCAGCACTTTGACTCTGTGATCCAGCTGCAGGAGGAAGCACATCTTAACACCTCATTTAAACACTTCATATTCTTTGTTCAGGTAAGTGGCTTATTTTCAGGAAACAAAGTAGTTTCATCACCCTAGAGCTCCACTTTATGATTTAAGGTTTTATTGACAAGATTCTTGGTCATGCTGTACAATTAATAGTATTTAGGACGCCAATGCTAGAATATAAACTGAATATTAATGACTTTATTTTTAAGAACGTGGCTGCACATTAAATTTACATTTATTTTTTTAGTCATTCAGCAGAGGCTTTTGTTCTAGTGCGTCACAAAAAAGCAACAGATAAGTGCAGTAAAATGTCTTATGACTTTGAATTGTATTACTGATCCACACACTGTTTTTAATTTATTTAATTTATGGAAATTAATTAGCTACATTGATTTCGAGTTGTGTAAGTGTTTTTGAATGTATTCACTGGGGTTAAGTTCAAACCTAGCCACGTTGTTTACTTGTTCTTATGGACCTTACTTTGTGCACAGAGACAGTCATGCTGAATCTGTAAAGGGTCCTTTTCAAATTGCCGTCATAAAGTTAGAAGCATATAATTGTCTAAAATGTATCCTTCGCTGAAGCTGGGTTGGAACGAAGCAAGACTTTAACCTACATTTACTGGTTCAACATGTTTTTTTTAAACATTCCACAAAGGCTAGTGGTTTAATTCTTTTTGTAGTGGTAATTGTGGCTTGTCTTATGCAGAAAGAGAATGATGGAATCCCTTTTGCAATCTCTTTTATAATGACTAGTCAAAACATTTACTTAAAACATTGAAGGTGGATGTTAAATCTCAGAACACACAAACATGTTGCAGAAAACTGCTAAATGCTACAGAAACCACTTTTATATTAAAATAATTTTAAGCCAATAGATGCATTTAGATGGTGTTAATTTGTATGGCGTCAAACTGCACAGGCTGTTCAAAGGTAACCTGATTTATGTCTGGATGTGTTTAAGTTCATGTAGAGGGTAGAGTCATTGCAGACCTCTCAGAGGCCTTGCCTAAAGTGTTGCTACCAGTGACATTATTATTACACTTCTAAAACTAAGGGGCTTAATGCAAACGGGAGGATGTTCATATTCTTATGGCTGTAGTGTATAAAAAAAGTTTAGGAATTAATGCCCCCCTGTGTAAGTTATGTCTTTCCAGTGGCACTTTTTTTTTTAAAGTTTGTGTGTGTGTGTGTGTGTGTGTGTGTGCGTTACATTTTGATAGGAATTCAACTTGATCGACAGGAAAGAACTGGCACCTCTCCAGGAACTGATCGAGAAGCTGACCTCTAAAGACAGATAAAGACTAAACAAATCCTATTTACCTAATTGCTGTGCACAAGCAGTTTGTTTTGTTTTTTCAGATGTTTTATGGGACCGGCTCCTAGTTCAGTAATGGTTAAATTATTTTCCATAGTTTTAACCTGAATAGTGAATACTCCTTGATGTCTTTGACACTCTTTAAAAGCAGTTTAAACTTACGCAAGTGCCTAAACAACGTCCACCTGCAAATTTGAAAAACTATCTCTAACACTTTGAAGTTACCTTATAGCTTAAAAAATGAAATGATGGAATAGAAATAGTAAATTTGTAGGCTTTAAGAGATTATGCCACCGAGTCATGCTTATAATATATTTCTGTAAATGATGTCACAGCATTTTTGTCCCCTTTCTTATTCATGATGTTACACGTATTATTTAATCTGGTCATAGAAGTGTTGCACAAAATTATTCATTTGCACTGGGACCTGTCCTTTACTGCTCTTGAAAATTGAACCTCTGTAGTCCCACCTGAAAACAAAACATGCACCTAAAGCTGCAGAGTTGCTCATTTAGTTTAGTGTTGGAGTGAATGTGGTAATGATACTATGCAATATCTGATTTAAATTTAGGTTTAACTGTAATATCAACCAGGCCTTTTGACTTTTTGGTCTAATTGAGAATTAAGAGCCAATGTGTTTATCTGAATACAATGAGCCACTTAATATTTATGCATTTTAATTTGGCTGTGTTTTGGACATATTTGCAAAAAAAGGAACAAAAATCTAGTTTAGTCTGTGAGCTATTGGTTAATATATTTGGTTTATTTTAGCGAAATGTAAACAGAATGAAAACCAGCTGTCCACTATTCAATTCGATGAACAGAAAAATCTATCAGTTTCTGTTGAATGAAATTTGGATTTTACAAGAAGATAGTGAGAGTATAATTTTAATGTTATGTAAATGTTTTTAATAAAATAAAATAAAAGCTTTAGACATTTACCATTTTAGAAATTTTGATGTTTTGTGTTGAACAAGTGTAGAAAATGCCATTCGGTGTGCAGCGTTATTCTTTTAAGTGTCCAGTTCCATCTGGGCTTAAAATGGATTTGGAACATGGTTGCACCCAACACAAATATAAATATATGTATGTTCTATTTTCTGTCTTATTAGAGGGATCCATTTTGATGTAATATTGATTGGTTGTTTGCACCATTTCCATTATTGGTAACATTAGGAGGTTGCAGTCTCCTAAAGGTGCCTCTTTTAGGATTTGATAAAGACTGTTGCAAAATCAGATTTTATCTGTGTATTTAATATTTTCTCCTCAAAAAATGTAAAAACCTTTGGCTTTAACCTTGATTTCTTCACTGAATATTAGTTTTTATTAACATGAATTAGTAGATAGAATTTTCTTTTTTTCTAGTCTTTAAAAAATATCTTTTGGCTTTTTGGCCACCTCAGTTTAACTCAGCATATGGATTTTTAATGAGAACCGTGTAAATAATGTACACAGATTAGGTTTACTGTGGGAATAAGAAGAAATGTTTAACTCGCCTGACTTTATGGTACAACATAGAATGCTGTTTATAGTATAATAAAAGTATGTTTGAAAAAATTTTCCATTATGCTCGAGTTTGTTCCTAGATTACTGAGGATATATGGGGCATGCTGTACACATTTTACCAAATTCAAATCTCAAAATGCTTGCATAAACACAGGGTCTCTTGCATTTCACTGCATGCTAAGAGCCATATATATATAGATAGATTTATTTTTTCTTTTTATGTGACAATTTTATTCTGTAGCAGTTCTAATTTGCCAAAATTCCCTCTCATGATTACAAAATTAAATCTATTGTAGTCACTATTTATTAACCACTCAAACATCAAAAGCTTGGTAAAGTAATTTTAACACACATTTTATTAAAAAAACAAAATGCATACAAACTCACTATAATTAAAAACATGTTTCGATTTATAAATGAGTTTATTGAATGCAAAATAAATGATTCCAGGTTTTAAACTGATATCTGAGCAGGATAGTGGTTTCTCTAACAGAGGTTTACATTATTGTTAATATTACGGCAGGACAAACGGCTCAGCCAATCAAATTTGAGGACTAAAAATACCTGTATATAAAATACCCGTTAATAATGAAGTTTAAACTAATCCTTTCAGTTGTCTAAATTGAGCATTGAAGTACATTTTTTCCCAGCCTTTTTGTTATATGAAAGTTTGACATCACATTGCACTTCAGGTTATAGAGCTTTGTCTATCTTTATTATAACTTATTTTCAGTTTGTTGCAGCATTTATGACATTTATATTAATATAATATAATTAATATAATATAATTTTCTATATAATAAAATGCATATTGTAAAAGGTATTTTTTCTGAAGGTGATAGTCTTTAGTTAATTCTTTGTGCTTCTCGGGTATTTGGTGTAGAATGTTGTAGAATTGTGTAGTAAAGTTCTGATGCATCAGACATCTTTGCATCAATCCATTTACAAAGCTGCTTTTATAAAGAATGATGAATTCATGTGGTGGGCTTTTATAACTCATGATCTCTAAACTGTCGAGCACCATTTTCTTTATTTACTGTTAAGACTTGCGCAGGAGAAGAAACCTGCCCACACAAAAGGTAGATAAATAACATACCATTCCCTGACTAGTACTTCAAAATTTAACCAGGGGCAGAGAGATCAAACGTTGAAATAAAAAGGAAAAAGTGAGTCAGACCTATATTTCAAGGTTTTGCGTCACATTTTTTTATTGTGTATCATACCTGCTATTACAGAACTTAAAAGCACTAAACTTTAATGCAGCTGTCTCTGCCTTGAGTGCCTGAAAAGGTCTGTTGTCCTTGGCTTGAACTTAAATCACTAAAGTAAAGACTGCAGTAAAGAGAATATTAATACATCATCACAAAAGGTGAGTTCAGTTGCTCATTTATTAATTTCAATCACTAATTTAATCATATCACCTTACCCATTTTATATTCATTAGGAGGAATTTAGTATATACAGAACCACTCAAAAGTTTGGACACACCTCCTTCTTGCTCTGTTATCTATTCTCTACAATTACCATATAGATGGACTTTGTCGTTTTACAATTACAGACTGTAGTCATCTTTTTTCTTGGTTCTCTGTTCTCTGTTGGTCAGGAGCATCACAAAACAGGTATCATTTGGGTGGTGGATTGTTTATTGTCAGTTCTGCAGTGACACTGATGTGGTGAGGGGGTGTTAGTGCAGCAGTGCTGCTGTAATTTCATTTAAACACCTCAGTAACACTGCTGGGATAGGAATAATGCACCCACCAAATAATCCCTGCTCTGTGGTGCTGCTATTGGGGTTCTGACCATTAGAACAGAGTAAAGGGGACGTAAACAGTATGTACTGTAATCCACAAACAGATGGACTACAGTCTGAAATTGTAGAACTACAAAGTCCATCTTTACAGAAAGTAGAACAAAAATGAGGTGTGTCCAAACTGTACATCCTGAAACGCGTTTGTGGACAGATGGACTACAGAATGGAATTGTAGAACTCCAAAATCCATCTTTACAATAATTGGAACTGAGAACATGGGCAATAAGTGGAGCCGGGAAAATGTATGTCCAAGCTTTTGACCGGTTATGTAAAATTTTTCTTGGTTTTTAATTCTATATTAAGTTGCTTTCTGGTGTGTTATGTTTCCCAGGTGCGTCCTTATGAACCTGATCGAGGCTGATGGTCTAATGTAAGTGCTCAGAGAATTCTCATTAGAAAAGTCTTAGCTTCAGATTGTGGGCTTTGGTTTTTGTGTTTATAAAGCATTTTGGAACAGTAAGTGAACCATTCATTCAAGCTGTTTATTGGTTTAAAGTTAAAACTTTGTAATGGCAGGTATAGTTATTAGTTTAGTGTCGGTATGCTCGTTTGGGTGTCGTTTTTTTCATACATTCGCAGGCAGACAAAGTTTTATGTATTATACGAATTATGCTTTACTTTTTTTTGTTTATATTTTATTTGACCACAAGAGGGCAGTAATACTTTAACGTTGAACCCCAAGCAGCAGCAACAAGATTGATGTTCTGTATAGTTTTGTTTGTGGATTGTTGAAAGTCGACAGATCGGGTGATGTGTGAGGCTGTATGTGGACTGAGAGGTTGTCTCTCTTAAAACAGGCAGTAAATTATTTAAACAACAAAGACATAAATTAAATATGTGGCAAAATGGGCATGGGATTACCGTTCAGTCTGTTGCTCACGTTGTTTAAAATTCATTCTATCTTAACTATCTATCTTAAACATGATTTGATTTACTGTAATGACATGCTCAGAGCCCTGATCTCACCCCTCCCTTATTTGTTTAAATGATATTTGTTTTTAAAAAAAGATAAAGTACTGAAATTGATTTAAACGAAATGTTGTAGAAGGACCTGGACAGTTCATGGTGAGGACACTCACCAAAAATAACATCTGAAGCTATTTTGTATGAAGAAACGGGCTTAAATACCTACAAGAAAATATACCAGACTAAGAAACAGTCAATTAATTCAATTCAATAACAGATTAAGATAAATTAGGATTACAGAGCAACATATAAGCACACAAGAGAATCAAGCAAAGAAGTAAAATCAGCCATAACCATAAAACCCCATTTAAAAATAATAAACTGCTCAGAGTATTAATATTTAATCACAGCCATGGGCAAGAAAAAAAATGTAGGCCTTCAGGCATGATTTAAACTGCTCATAAGGAGTCAGGGCAGAAGCACAAAAAGCACAGTAACCCTTACGTTTCAGTCATGAGTGAGGGACTTTTAACAGCAGTCTCTTGAAATAAGTAACGTAGAATATGGTATTTTTTAATTCATGGGAGGACCGTCTAACATTTAATAAGTATGTATTTTTTTTATTGTGCCAGTTGGCCTTCTGCACTGTGTCTCTTTACAGAATGTCATGTTCAGCTGCTTTCCTTCAGTTTTGGAATGTGCAGTGACACAGAATGTGGCGAATTGCTTTGAGTATGAACAAGCTGACTTTATCTGTTCCCACAGATGTCTTCATATTCAATATTGTGGCTTTTGGATGTCTTTTGTTCGGTATTTTATACAAATAATGTCAAAATCTATAAAACAGATAAGTGCCTTAAGATTTGGTACACTCACAAAAGGACTATTGAAAATGTTTCTATAGTTAACAAACAGAAATCAATTTGCATAATGTGAAAGCTGTATATAATGTATTGATGTATATTTATAATATGTTTGTAATAATTGAACTTTTATACTTTAAACAGAATTTGTCTAATGCTCACAGTTACCACCGTGCCAAGTCATGTAAAACAATCACTATTATTTGAGACATTGTACAGTTTAGTGCTGAGTTTACAGTTTAGTTATGTGTAAATAAGATACAACAGTGTTACAGGGTTTTATGATGTGTGCTTTTTGTTCACATTAAGTTCACATCTTGATGTTTCTTTTGACACTTTATTTTTATTTTTTTTGATTCAGCCTGTGTTCATGTCCTCAGGTTCATTTTCAGGGCAGCTTTCAGTCCATCTACTGCTAGTGCTTAAATATTGCTTAGGACATGACAGAATGTACCTTAAATGACCTGAAGGGAGTGGACTTACAAATATCCCAACTCTGTTGGGGTTAGAGCACAGGGTTTGTACAGCGTCCTGGGGGTTAAGGGTTTTGCTCAAGGACACAAATTGGTAACTTCAGTGGACCTGGAATTTAAACCCATAACATTCAGATTGCAAGCCCAACACCCTAATCACTGAGCTACCACACTCCATATGTAATGATATTAAATGCTTATTTGTTCCTAATATTTGATAGATTTAATGTAATTTAATTTAATCAGTGCTTTATACTTTATTTGAATAATTCCACATCATGCAGCAGATTTGTAGAAGCATTGTAGCTTCTTAAGTCATAATGATTGCTGTAGTATCCGGCTGTCACATTCTTCATATAATATTTAACTTCACATAGATCGTCACAATGTAAAACATGCAATTTAGTTTAAAACGTGTAAGTGATGGCAGTATGTCACAACCTCTTAGGTGGGAGGTTGGTGACCTTTTAGTGGATGGTTAATAACTATTTACTTAATTACTAATGAATAATTGCAGAATATGTTAATCTGTCTAGTAAAAATATGTAAGTTGAATAAAACATGCACCGTCATCTAGTTCCGTCGTCTTCTGTCTGTTTTTCACAGTTGAACTCATCAGTGTGTCATTAAAAGAATATTGTTAATGGCAAACCTGAGCCATTGTTTTTAAAGTTGTCATGTGACCTTGTGTAGATAGATGGGTTATAACCTTAGTTGAAATTGGATGGCTGTTTCAAGAGCTTTGTATTTGTAACATCTGTGGCAACAACACAACTTCTGTGACACACAGTGAAATGCGTAATGCTTTATCATACAACAAAAGTAACTTTCAAACCTTTGAGCTCAGGATACTTATCTATCAAATATGTGACGATATGAACTAATGTTCTTTTAAGTTTTCAGGAGCAACGGCAAGAGTGTAAAGGTTCAGCCAAAGTTCAAATACCTGCCTAAAACCAACAGAAAGTCTATTATGCTTAAGCCACTGTGACTAATAGATGTACTAGATTACTGATTACTTGATGATCTTGTCCTCCAGTCAAACACACAATTAACAGTTACATAGATTTTACTTAAAATTGTTTTCAAATATAAAATATTTTGAGCTATATTTGTAAAATTTAAGTCAGGCAGGTTCATTGACCAGAAAAACATGCCATTCAGTGTATGATTACACATTGTCCTCAATAAAAATATTTCTTGAGGTAAAAGAGGTAAAAAAGTTATTATCACCAAAGGTGGCAAACTATTTTTAGTAAGTGCAGTCCTAATCTAAAGTTTGGACACACTTTCTTTTAGCTTCACTTATTGTCTATGTTCTCAGTTCCACTTTCTGTAAAGATGGACTGTAGTTCTACAATTCCAGCCTGTTGTCCATTTGTTTGTGGACTATAGTACATACTCTACATCCCCTATACTCTTCTCTAATGGTCCAGACCCCAATAGTACCACCACAGAGCAGGGATGATTTGGTTGATGCGTTCTTCCTATCCCAGCAGTGTCACTGAGGTGTTTAAATGAAACTTCAGCAGCACTGGTGCACTAACACCCCCTCACCACATCAGTGTCACTGTATAAAGAACCCCTTACCCATTCTGGATAAATGATTTACTTCTAATACTGCCTTATAATTCTAATAAAGCCTTTAAAAATGTTTTTAATTTGTAGGTTTACCCCGGTCTCAGAATATAGTATACATAAGTCCCCCGGCGTCACGGTCATATTTTACTAATCCCAGCGTTCATCATGATTGTTTGATGCTCTAATATATGCAAATTCATGAAAAGTGCCCCAGCTGAACAGTTCACATTTGATCATTTTAATACTGTCCTACTCATGACATTAGCTGAATAGATCCAAAGGTAAAAAAAACAAGAAGGTAAAGTCTGCATACGAAGGGCATCTTGATAAGGACCAGGTTTAGCAGGGAAATTATTTGAGTATTGCATTTTTTGATGAGTCACTATGACCTATAATGCTACTGTGTTGAAACTTCATATATAAAAGTCTCAATAAGGCTTTTGTGTCTTTATTGGACATTCTGGTTAATCATTCATAACCGATAGAAGAAAATGAATTTCATAATGTATGAAAAACTAAATAACAGTTTTCTCAATGCTGCTGGCTAAAGGGTGTAGTAATATATTTTTCATTTATTGTTTTGATAAACATACTGTATATTACATTTCATGACTGGAGGAATTGTATTGAGTAGAACAGCATTCAGTCTTAGTGGGAATTTTTGGAATATGTTCATAGGAATATAGTTTCAGTAGAATTCTTTTTAAGGTCAAACACTGTGATGAGATAGAAAAGACCTGGCTCAAATGTCAGAGGTGTTTGTTAAGGTTTTTTTTTTTTTTTTTTTTTTGCAGACTCGTGGAATTTACATTTAACTTCTTTAACCTCTTTACTTCATGCGGTGACTCGGGTAACCGTGTCACATTTAAAAGCAGCTGCCTCTGAAATCTTAACGTATGTGTCAATGATTTGCAACAATAAAATAATTAAAAAGGCAGCTTTTCTACCCAAATGTCTCTGTAGTTTTAACATAATCAGCATGTTGGACCAAAATCTTTCTTAAAACAATATACCAACTATCCCAAACAAAATATATCCTTTTAAGTTATTTTACACCTCAAATGTATGTGTTTCCACTCAAAGCATTTAACACTTGTTAGTGTTGCCATTTTCACATACTACTGGAGTTAATTTTTACTGTGGGAAGTTAAAATGTAACACTATTTTACGTCAACCAGCAGTAGCATTGTTTTCCAAAGTATCTCTTACACAATGTAATTTCATCAGGAGTATTTCACTTCAATAACTAATTACTAATGATTGTATATTTATGCCTTTGCAATTATTTCAAATTTTACTTTAACTAAAGAAGAACAAGAGAATGAAACCATGTTATTGGTTGCTTTTACTGTTATTTTTACAAAGGTATACCATTTTGCAATATGACACAATGTGTCCTGCTTATCAATATTTTTAAAATAATTTAATGTATACTGTACAATGTAAAGGTAACAGAGTGCTTATTTTAATGACATTTTGCATAAAAGTGATCATCAAAATACAGTAGTTTTAATATTACTTTTATTATAAACGTTATATTCTGAATGATGGTACCTATAATCTTTAACTTTTTACCTTGGTGATGCTCTACTAACAATGTTGTCATTTCTCTGATACCTGTGAATTCACTTTTTAGGAAAAAAACAAATGGTCACAAGTGACAGAACATCTCAATTTTAATCCTTAATTTAGAGAAATACTTCTCTCCCCTGTTTTTCTTGACAAGACAGATGAGAAGATGTGTTTTCAGGTATTACTTTCTTGAAAATGCTGTCTCAATTTTATAGCCATCAGAGATCATTACACTTGTTAGCAACAATATGAGGAGTGAATTGGTACCATGTTGAGGCATGTGGTCTTAATTTCCACTAAAATGCAAATCGCTTTATTAAGTAAAAGCCAAGATAAAACAATGTAAAGTTTAAAGTATACATTAAATACAAGTCCTGTGTAAAATATTGCTATAAGTTGCTTTAACAGCCACTATAATTCTGTAACATTTATGTGCTTACTGGTGTACATCGCTTAGTCCTGGGTCATTTAATGTCCTACAACTCAAATGATTACACCTTGCAATAATGCTTAGGACTACAAGTAGCATGTGACTCTGAACCAGTTCTCTGCATTTAAAATGCAGAACATCTCATGCCTCGTTTGCCTGTAGGGCATATGACTTTAAGCTGCCTGAGTTCAGTGGGAGCAGCTGTAACAGAGTAAAGTTTGCTTTTCATGGTTAATTGTTTTTGTTTGGATTCTAACTCCGTACTGAAACTATTATATACAGAACCAGTTAAACTTTTGATTGGCACACTGCCTTTTTGCTTCATTGTCTTTTTTCTTACCATACTTGCCATAAAGATGGATTTTGTAGTTTTAAATTTACTGTTTTTTTGTTTTTGTTAGTCCCCTGCTGGTTCTCTGTCCTCTGTTGGTCAGGATCATTACAGAACAGGTAGAAATAGGATGTTGTATTGTTTGTCAGTTCTGCAGTGGTTCTATTGCGGTCCTGTCCATTAGAGAACAGAGTAAATGGGACGTTCACAGTATGTAGTCCACAAACAGATGAACTACAGTCTGAAATTGTATAACTACAAAGTCCATCTAAACAGTAAGTGAAACTGATAATAAGAAAAATACCAGAACATTTGACTGATACAGTTTTTCTCTAGTAAAATGTCTGGACATTTTGTAGATTACATGTCGACAATAACTGTTGTATTCATCTTAATTTGCACAGTAGTAGAATTAAGATGAGGGTTTTTTTTAAATCAAATGGACACAAAAAACGTTGATCATCTTTGTGATCACTATCATTTATGTTAGAATTAAAAAAAATGAAAAGTTTTAAAATTTAAACTGCATGCCTTTTTTATATTCAAGTACTAAATAGCTAGTGCAAAGTTTATTTTAGTTATAGAGCGTTTTTCTGCTAAAAAATAATTTTTGCATGCAAATTGCTTGAAATAAAAAAATACTTTTTTTAGATCATAGAATTTTTGAAGAGTCAAAATAAGGTCAATACATCAAATAAACAAAACATTTAAATCAACTGAATTTAAAAAATCAAATATTTGTGTTTTAATTACTTAATGCAGATGTATGAAACTAATTCGAATCATTTTTGGAGGGTTATTCATATTTATGTGGGCCTGTGTTATGTTCTTACAGTCTAAGAAATGAGTCTAAGACATAGATTTTTGCATGCAAATTGCTTTAAATAAAAACGTTTTTTTTTTTTTTTTACATTATAGATTTTTTAAAAGTCTAAAGTCTAAAACAAATTTAAAAAATGAAGATGCATGAAACTAATTCGATTCTTTTATTAGGGGATATCCATATTTCTGGGGGCCTGTTTTGTGTACTTTCCAGTAGAGGTCGCTGTCTGGTGCTTTGAAAAAGAATGTCAACGGTGTAACGGCCTGAAGTGAAACTGCGACTTTATAAAAAATCCACATTAATTATATCTATAATTAAAAGTGCAGATGTTGCTGCTGTGTTATATATCAGTGAGACACCTGGGAGTTTCACTAAACTGAAAGTGAGTTCATACCATAGCAGTGAGCTCGGGTTAGATCAGGGAGGGACGGGATAGGACACACTGCACAGGTGGAGGCTCTTCAACTTTTGCTTCTGACGTTTCACGGCTGTGACGTTTCCACGCGGTGACGTTTCAGATATGACCCGGAGCCTCTGAAGCTGCGCGCTTCTGAAGCACAACATTGTTCCTTCAGATGATCAGCTAAAGGCGCGCGAGCCACAACACTGGAACCAGAAGGTATACGTGGATAATGTTCTGTTTACATGATGAGTGTCATGGTTTAGTGAGTTGGGTTGAAGTTAACGGGGTTCGAACCTGAATCCGTTCTGCGCGCGTTGGTCTGTTGCGCGCACGCAGCGCAGTCTCCTCCAAAGGGTCCGGCGCACGTTTAGGAATCTGCATCAGTCTTTAGATCTCACTTGTTCTTCGCAGGTAAGCTCGGGTTAGAGAACATCTGTTGGAGTAGAACAACACCAAAGAACCTCACAACGACATGAGCGGCCCGAAAAAGTAAGTGAAGCACTACACTGGCATTTTGTCTTGTACTGAATGAACTCCCATTGTTTACATGTGTACCAACTTAACCCAGTAGACTTTCATTTCAACATTCTGTTCAATATCTAAAGTTATTTAAGCTCACACCCTAAGGTTCTTTCTCCACTGCTGTATAAACTATTGCTGGAAACTGTGCTGAGCTTTTTGATGCCAAAATGTAGGAAATATATATTTCCTGCTAAGCAAGTGAACTTTCTGTAATGTCTTTTTTAACCAAGGATATTGTTTTGCCTATTAAAGTAACACATAAGTTTTAGTAGTTCAAAAAACTATCTAGTGTCCTTCGGACCAACAGTATAAGTGCAGTTATTCCAGTTTTATGCAAAAGCACTAACAGCAGGAATGAAAACACACTTCAGGGTGACATGTTAATATCTTAAAAAGTGCAATTTATTTTGTATTCTGAGCAAATCTAATGCCTGCAGTTCGTTCAGGTTCGTGTCTGAGTCCACCAGAACACAGATGCACTGAGAGATCTGATTCAGGGCTGGATGTGCATAAGTGTTTATTATAAAAGCTCCTAATAGGGAACAATGTTGACCTTGCATTAATCTGTGCTATCCAGTCGTTTACATCAGTTTTGTAAACATGTACTTTCTCATGGTTCCTGTCCATCTTTTAAATAAGGGACAGATAAAGAGCAGGTTAAACAATCACACAGACAAATGGTCACAAGGGTTGTTCCTCTAAAGTGTGAAGTTTTATACACATCTGAATCAGAGTTTGGGGTGCTGAGTTTAATTAATACCTCTAACGAGGCCCTGAAAATAACAGTTAATGATAAAGTTATCTATTTGGCTCACAGTGCTTACACACAAAGGAATTTGTCCTCCACATTTAACCCATCCGTGCAGGGAAACACACATATGTATACACAGAGTGAGCACACGTGTCCGGAGCGGTGGGCAGCCCTGTACACGGCCCTTGGGGAGCAATTGGGGATAGTGCCTTGTCCAAGGGCACTTTAGCCATAGTACTTGTTGAGCCGGGAATCGAACCATGGACGTGCAAATCACATGGCTGGTTTATTAACCACAAGCCTGAATGTAGCATAGGATATTCTAAATCATGATGCATGATGCTTTTTTGCCATCTTGAATGTAGTCCTTCCAATGTGTTGCACCTTAAAATATTATAATGCAAATATCATAAAATGTTTAAAAACTATGTTAAAAAGTATATCTGTAAGTAGCACACTATTAAAAAAATAAAATACAGTTTCTTTTTAGATGAATGCTTTATGACAGTTGATCATATAATGAACATGTATTATGTAAGACTATGTTTCATCAGTCAAGGGCATTTTAAATTATAAATCATTTAAAATTACTAGTGTATATACATATATATAATTTATAATGCGCCCAGCGATGGATTGGCGCCCTGTCCTGGGTCTATCTGCCCAGCGCCCGAGACGTTCTCCCCTGGATGGGCATGGGGAACCCCACCGCGACCCTAATAGAGGATAAGCGGGAGATAATGAATGAATGTATAATGCATTATTATTATTATTGTAATAATATGAGATTTAGCCCTAGTACAGTAAACTTTAGTATTATATGGTTTTGAATTATATCCACAAGCTGAAATATTTTATACACACATATAAATTGTGTGTATATGTTACAAATCTCTAGCCACAGAGGTAATATTCGTAGGTTTAATCCACAGATATAATTTGTCCTGAATGTCAAATTTTGTGGTTACTATTAGTTACAGAAATTTTTAGAGAGCATAACGATTATGAAAGAGTTTTCCCACTGTGTGAGTTGACGTGAAGGAACATGTCATATTACACCAGTTTATGGAATTAACACAATACATGTAGCAACGCATTCGTGTCAAAAACTTTGCTGCTGGCAGTTTTCTTCACTGTTTTTCCCAGGATTGTTCTATAGGTGGCAATATAGATATCTGACTGGCAGAGTACTAGAGAGGGCCATTAAATGCTCCTACTGTTTTATTACATCTTAAAAGATACGCTTATCTTATATTACAAAGTTCTAAACAAATCTCAGAAATCCAGTCTAGTGAAAACTTAAAGGCCTTGGCTTTCTTTACTGTATTTATAATACTGTGCATGTGTAATTGCAATTTTTTATATATTTAGTGTTGTTGGTTGGCTAGAGGTAAATAAGATAAACTAGAGGTTAATAAGATCATTTAAATACCTATGTATATGTGGCAACTAGAATTGCTTTTACTACATGGAACAATCATTTGCATATTTGCATTAAAGCATAGTTATTATTTATATACTGAATTTAACATACTGAAAATAAAAGTGATGGCATATTTTAATGGGTTATGTTTCGTTGGTTGTAGCAAGACATGAAGTAGTTCATATAATTTTGTAGAAATTTGTGTATTTAGGTTTATTCCTAATAGAAATTTGATGATGTAACCTTTACTTTATTCAGAGGTGGACAAACCTTTGCATAACATTGTACACCTTATCGGGTTACATCATAAATGGACGTGTAAATGTTCTAAGCATTAACTTTGGGATTTTAACCCGTAAGATGACTGGACTACCAAATTGTCGCTAGATTCTATAAAAACAACAATTTTGCTCTTTTGGCTGTTTATGGATAAACAAAGGTTACTATATTAGCCTTTCTTACTGGTTGTTCCATTTTGCTGACTCATTTGATCTGACAGCACATCATGCACAGTCAGATGTTTTCATCTCGTCCATTTCTTTTTCTATGTCTTGCTCTTTTTTTACCTTACATATGCAGGATTCATACGAAGCATTGAAAAAAAGAATCTAAGGGAGAGCAGGAAATCGGTACATTACAAGTGACACTTGAAGGTTATATGTAATTTGTTACATTTTCCATAACCAAAAAGTACTGCATTAATAACATTTTAATTGGCCTATAGCACACCATATCATGTTATAATTATCATATAATGTTCTTCTACAAAAGCAGTGACTTTGTCTTTGTAACCCTGCCATCCATACCATTGCTGTTTTAATGATGTTGAACTCATGAACAATAACATCATACAATGAAAGTATGGCTTCTTAGAAGCCTGCTAAGAAGTTTCATTTCTGACCTCATAAATTATACATGTCTTGTCTTTGGTGTTACATTTGTTGATTACTCACTCTTGGGGATGATGGTAATTATCTGACTATTTGTTTGTGGGGTCCAAATGTTAGAGATTGTTTTGTAACCTTATGTGCTTCCATCAACAAGTGAAGCTTAGACTTTATTAGATCTTATTTCATCTCCTCACATTACCTTCTGCTTAATCCTTTACTAGGTTTGAGCACACCAGGAGAGAATGTTTCAGGAGAGAATGTTTCAGGCACTGGGCTGATACACCCAGGACAGGGCGCCAATCCATTGCTGAGCAAACACACACACACACACTATATGGGGCAATTTAGACCAGCCAATTCACTTTGAGTCCATGTTTTTGAACTGTGGGAGAAAACGAGAGAACTCTGGAAAAAAAAACATGGAGACTCCACCCAGATCGGGATTCGAACCTTGATCTCCTAACGATAAGAAGTGAATGTGCTACCCATTACACCTTTAAGCTGCCTTTTATTGGATTTCTGTAATAAAATCACACATGATTATTATCCCATTAAAGGAAAATACCTGACTAATATCAACTTAAAATGCGCCGCTTATTCTGAAGGTTGACGTACTGTTGTCAGTTACTGATCTGTACTCTTAGATTATTTTCCTGAATAATAAAGGAGCAAATCAAATATTTTAGGCTCTCTTATTTCATTTGGTTCTTTTAAGGTGCTTAGGACTTTGTTTTGACAAAGTTTTAGGTCACAATTGGGTAGAAATCTAAAAAGTATTCAAGCTCCTGTACTTAATGTGGAGCTCATAAAATTGAAATAATACATTTGTTTTATAGTAAAGTGGTAAAAATGTACTTTTCATGATAACATACCTTAAATAACTCAATTTTGCACCAATACACATCATATGAAGCAGCCATCTGATTTTGTTTGATCTAAATATTTAGTCATTGTAATGGACATGTTCTGTCTCGCTGCTCGTATGTCACAAAAGGAACTTATTGACATTGAATAACTCTATT
Source organism: Corydoras maculifer (assembly GCA_019802435.1). Classification (NCBI taxonomy): domain Eukaryota; kingdom Metazoa; phylum Chordata; class Actinopteri; order Siluriformes; family Callichthyidae; genus Corydoras; species Corydoras maculifer. Next base: position 72,832 of record JAFMOD010000706.1, on the reverse strand, counting down.
GGAATATTCTGTGACTGCAGCTGCACTACATAAAGCGTATGTGTGCAGGAGAAGATAGCATCATCCTGTGTGGGGATCTACAGATGAGGGATCAAAGGACTGCTGGGAGAAAGTGGGGTAGTATTAGTCTAAGACTCTACCATGTTGTATATTTAATTTTTATAAATATATCACTTAATAATGAATACATTTCCATTACGTATTTCTTCTTATGTTTTATGATTATTTTAACTTACAAACTCAATTTTAAACTAAGCTTTGCCATTGTGTCAGCAGCTTTGGGACTGACTGTTTGTGCAGGAAAACATTAGAGGCCCCACATAAATTATAAATCACTACAAGAGAAGTAGACGTGTAACATTACAGTTACACTGTAATATAGCAAACAGCTTGTGGACAGAATGTCTAGTTGTTTCCTCGGTTCAAACTAAGCTAACTGATACTATGCACCGGTGACTTAAGAGGAGGTAGGAGACAGTTCTTTAGCTATTTCTGGATAAGCTTATTTAAAAATCAATAGTCTGTATTGTATGCAAGGAGAAAATGTCTGCCTTCTAGTTTCATATGTGTCATTTATTCCTTTCTGTATTTAGATACTTTAATTAGACTAAAGTCTGCAAGATTTTTGTGTTTACATAGAAAGAGTAAGTACACAGAAAGTGTACTGCATATTTCTTTACATTGGAGAACATAGGACCTAGTGTGTATGTGTGTGTATATATATATATATATACCAGCCCTGTGATGAAAGCATCAGCTTACCCCCACTCTCTTGTAATTGTAAATATTCTGGACTTACATTAGACAGTGGGTGGGATGAATTTCCTTTTAACCTGATTCAGTCACATTCAGAGCTCCGCCAGCTCAGTAAAAAGACTTGCAGTTCAAGTGTGGAAGGGGCTTAAGCTGTTGCTGTATTGTTCCTTGCCAAAAAGCAGTGAACCATTGTGCTTTGCTAATTTGCACAAAACCTGGATGAAGTAAATGCCAAGGCAATTATACCTAGATTGTACTGCTAAACATATAAATAGGAATTAATAGCTTTAAATAAATCTTAACAAAGTTAATTGTTTCGTTAAAGCACAGGAGGAGTCCATCATGGAACATTTTTCTATTAAACCCATTTAGCAGTTTGCTATTTGCTTACTGTTTCTTTAGTTTTATTCAAATAATCTTAAAAGAATTGTGTTCTGTTATTCTAATGGGATGAAACTTTGTGATTTGGTACCATGCAAGTCCGGTGCACCCACTTTCACTGAATACTTGAAGGTTTGCTGGGAATCTCTCTGGTATGCAGTTTTTGATTAAAACATTTTTGTTTTGTCCTGCTTTGCCCTACATTTATAAATTTTTAATATAGAGAAACCTATGACCCATATGCCGACTGTAAGAAATACTTAAGAGGAAATGAGTTTATCATAGCCCTTCTACATTCTACCCCCAAGACAAGCTCACCTAATCCCCAGAGACCAGATGATTACATGCTTGGCACGTGATGCTGCACCTGTCTGGTTTTATATGAGCATGTGTTGGGATGTGTGTACATACAAGTTGTTTAGTTAGCTGAAGTAAGTTTTTTTTAATTTATTTATATATATATATATATATATATATATATATATATATATATATATATATATATATATATACAGTTAGTATATCGAAATGTACCTATTGCTTATCGTGTATTATAACCATGTGGAACCTCTAGACCCATCAAAGTCAATTAATGTCTAGCAGAGACACTCAGCCTGCCCTGTCCCAACCCCCATCAAGTGGATTACCCTCTCAGCACTTACCACTCTCTACCTTTGTTGGCAGTCTCAGGACTTCTTTTTAGACATTGTAAACTCCCTCATTGTTTAGGGCTGGATCCAGAAGTAGAATTGCCACCCTTGTTAGCAATTTTGGCTAACCTGGGAACATGGCTAGTCTTGGTAATAACACGCTGCAGGTGAACGAGCCAAGGCAATATGGCTCTATGCTGTCTCTGGAAGAGAAATGTGAGCAGTCTTTCTTCCTTTTCTACTATTACAGGATGGAAGATGAAGCTGTGGTGGACCGAGGGGCTTCCTTTCTAAAACATGTCTGTGATGAAGAGGAAGTTGAAGGTTAGTAGTGGAAAACTGTTATTTTCAGATTCATTTTAAAATTTGAATGTAATCTAGGTATTCGTTTGGGTGATGTGCTGATCATTGGGTTGTACTAGATCTTAATTGTCTTCATAGTTTTGACATCATGCTTCATGTGATGAAGTGTTAGTGTAATGTCACATGGATGAATGTTTACTTCACTGATCACCTGCTGGTTCTGTTGGCAGGTCTTTTGTAGGCTTACACTGAATCATCTGTCAGTGCATTACGCTCTAATTGGAATATATGTCAGAGCATTCTTTTCAGAAATATTGGTATTACAGTGGTAATGATATGAAGTTTTGATTTTATATATTGTTGTGTTCAGAAATTCAGACTATACTACTGTAATTCACATTTTAAATCAGCTTGTAGTTGTTACATCCATAAATATAAAAGTTATTGAAGTGTTCTACAATAAAAAAAACAAAAAACATTTCAGCTGTTATTTTATTTGCACCCCGTGTCAGCATAGATTTATTCATTCATTCATTATCTTCCACTTTTATCTTCTATAAGGGTCGTGGGGGGGTTCCCTATGCCCATCCAGGGGAGAACATTTCGGGCGCTGGGCAGATACACCCAGAACAGGGCGCCAACCCATCGCTGGGCACACACTCACTCACACAGACACACTCTATATGGGGCAATTTGGAGAACTCAATTGAATTGATCCATGTTTTTGGACTGTGGGAGGAAACCGGAGAACCCGGAGGAAACCCACACGGACACAGGGAGAACATGGAAACTCCACCCAGATGGGGATTCGAACCGGGAATCCCTAGCGCTAAGAGGCGAACATGCTAACCACTAAGCCACTGTGCCGCCAGCATAGATTTATTTTATTTCATTTTTTATCCACATGCCAAAAACAAGGTAAATTGGTTGCGCTAAATTGCCCCGTTTACTGTATCTGCATAAGTGGGTGTATACCCAGCAATAGATTGGCGCCCTGCCCTGGGTGTATCCGCCCAGCCCTTGAAATGCTCTCCCCTGGATGGACATGGGGAACCCCCTGCTACCATAATAGAGGGTTAAGCGGAAGATGATGAGATGAGATGTTATTTTCAGCTGATGTTTAAGCCATAACTCTGTAACATTGCAGCTATCGCCTTATAAACTCTATTGCTCTATAAACTTGGATATGAATCCCAGCAATAGGCAGAAAATCATAGGTCATACTATATAAAGTATAGCAATAACTTAAATCATAGTAAGGAATTCACAATATGTATAATAAAACTAGTTAAAATTGTGTTTAACCTTACTGTGATCAACAGTTTTATAGCCATAGTGTCTATAAAAGCATTTAAGATCTTGATTATTGAATCTTACAAATACATATTGGCTATCTACTCTATGTTCAAAAAAAATTTTGCTCAACTTGTTTCTCATAGCCAATTCTGTGGTAAGGGTGATGAGTACTTTAAGGGAGTGCACACATCCCCTTTGGCAACCGAAGCTCTTTTTACATTCATAATTGAACTGTGTTTACTGCCAATGTTAACAGTGTGATGTAGTTAGACTCAACTAAAACCACTTTAAAAACTTTAAGAAAGACCAGTTAAACAAAATGGGTAATCAGCAGATAGATGATTTAGATAAAATCAAAATTATGTGGTTACTATGGTTGTGATATTAATTACACTTTTAAAGTATTCGAAGCCCAGTTCTGATGTGCTGCAGCTGGTTAACAAGGCCTTTACACTATATAATCCCTTATTCCTCATCTTAAAGTTGCTCTGGATATTGACAGTTGCTAAATGCTATGAATGTAACTTTTTTCAGTAAGTAAAACTGAATTCCTGTCATTTAAAATTTAATCAGTAAAAAATCTGTAAATTTGTAAAATATGGAGGTATTTTCATGGTTTGGGCCTGTTATTTTGCATTTATTCATCTCATTTGTTTGATTTACTTTTCTTTGTTTCTTCACGATGTGTTTGAAACTTTGATATGTTCACAAAAAAAATGTTCACAAAGTAAAATCTCTTTTGTAAAAAAAAAAAAAAAGTTATGTTACATTTGTGCTTAATAAGGTTTTTTTCATAACACTCACAAGGCTATGAGGCTGTAACATTTCCTTTTACCTCTGTGTGAACTCTCTAAACTTCCTACTTTGCAAGGGCACACTGAATGTTCTGTGGTTGTTCAAATCAAACATCTTTAGTGGACACATCCTATTCCACTTATCACATTTTTTTCCAATGTAAGTGTGAGATATTTTTAAACCACATTTATATTGTTCTGTGACATCATGAAGATTTATAGGAATATAACCATGTATAACATGTTTTTGAATGTTAAGGTTTTTAATATTTATGATTAGTAATTGGAGGATACACACTGATATACAATAAGGTCTTTTTTATTTAAACATCTTAAAGGTTTAAGAGGTAAATGCATTATTTATGTTTAAGGCAATAGTTACACTCCACCATGGCTCTAATTTCCAAACTTTTCTAAACAACTTTTGTTATAAAGTACTTTTTTGTTTTTAGTTTTAGTTTATCAAAACTACATGAAACATGAAGTCTGCTTCGTGTTATTACATCTTTTAATTATTCCTTTCAAATAATCCTGACAATTTAAAATCTAAGATGAATAATTGTAATCATAATTGTAATGCGATTCACTTTGGATTGTATTAGTATTCCAGGAAAGTGCGTGTGTGTGTGCGTGTGTGTGTGTGTGTGTGCGTGTGTGTGCGCGTGTGTTCAGGTATATAAGAGAACTTGATAATACACTCATGTGGGGAAAGCAGGTCTAAATTTTTAAGTGAAATTATCTTATATGGTTATATTTATGGTTATGGTAAGATTATGGTTGATATTATGGTATTAGCATTTGTGATTATGGTCTGGGAAAGTCTTTATAAAGTGAATGTAAGTCTGTTTAAAGTGTGTGTGCGTGTTGGGGAGGGGTGGGGTATTTCTCCTATGTGTGCAACACTATTCTCTATGTCTCTATTCTCTGATGGAACCCCATGTCCCAGCAGCACTGTTTTGGGATCCTAAAAGTATTGAGCTCTGAAAGCCACAGTATTTGGCAAGATGTAGGCAGTTCATTTTCTAAGGTGACAGGCTGCTGTGTGTGCCACTCTAATTTACACTGCTTTCTGTGGGTTTGCCTGAAAGAACAGGAAGGGCAGTACAAAGTGGGTTTCCACCCTCCCTCCCACCACTTCATTTTCCCTGTTTTGCATGCTACACTCTATTCGTTACTGCCATTTATTTCTTCTCTTCCTATGTCCCCTTCCCTCTTCCTCACGTCACATCATCCATGGTGTTTTATACTTGATATGGCTAAATTATTGTGAAGACTTAATCATGTGTCCTGTCGAGTTTGTGTAGACAATTAAAGCTAAAATTCATGCGAAGTTCCAAATGCCCCATGGAGTAACAGTTAAGTCCTTGCTTTATGGAATCTGTGGGTAAATAAGTAAATACAATGTGATATTTGTGTTTCAAAAAAAAAGATTAGGCGGTGGCTTAGTGGTTAGCACGTTCACCTCTCAGCGCTAGGGATTCCTGGTTCGAATCCCCATCTGGGTGGAGTTTCCATGTTCTCCCCGTGTCTGCGTGGGTTTCCTCCGGGTTCTCCGGTTTCCTCCCACAGTCCAAAAACATGGAACAAGTTAATTGAATTCTCAAAATTGCCCCCTATAGAGTGTGTCTGTGTGAGTGAGTGTGTGCCCAGCGATG
>JAFMOD010000706.1:50955-65807 GCA_019802435.1 Corydoras maculifer | reverse complement strand
CGGTGGCTTAGTGGTTAGCACGTTCACCTCTCAGCGCTAGGGATTCCTGGTTCGAATCCCCATCTGGGTGGAGTTTCCATGTTCTCCCCGTGTCTGCGTGGGTTTCCTCCGGGTTCTCCGGTTTCCTCCCACAGTCCAAAAACATGGAACAAGTTAATTGAATTCTCAAAATTGCCCCCTATAGAGTGTGTCTGTGTGAGTGAGTGTGTGCCCAGCGATGGATTGGCGCCCTGTCCTGGGTCTATCTGCCCAGCACCCGAGACGTTCTCCCCTGAATGGGCATGGGGAACCCCACCGCGACCCTAATAGAGGATAAGCGGGAGATAATGAATGAATGAAAAAAAGATTATATACCTTGGTTAATATAATTTCTTGTTTTGTATCGTAATCATACAATACATAGAATTAAATTAAAATAGCAAAAGACTAATAGTTTGTGAAAATAGTTTGTTTTAATTACATTTAAACATAAAAAATGCAATATAAAATACCTCCAGGCACATGCACATTCTGCATATCTTATGGTGATTATCAATACCTTGGATGCGTATGTGACCGCTACAACCCACACCATACCTCAGACACACTTTAAACAAATGAAACAAAAAGATAAGCACCTACCAATCTTGCCCTGCTGCTGCTGCGGCGGCTCCAAGTGTGTTTAGAAGCTGGGAGAGGCACAGCCTAAGGGTTAAAATCTGTGCTGCTTAGGCCAGCAAGATGCCCCTTGGCTTTCGACTACTGCCAACAGTGGGTTAGCGTTTTGCTGCCGTAATGTGATTTATACTATCATCAGACAGCCAAAAGGCAACACGGTTGGGAAATAAAACACGACAAGGCCACAAGTGAGGACACATAGATGGGGACAGCATGTTTTATATGCAAGAGGGGCCAAAGCCCAAGAGATAAATGTAAATGTCGCAATGCCCCAGCACTGATGCTCAGGTGCTCTGAGCTTTTAAGCACTCAGTGCTGGAAACAATAAATACTGGCGCGACCACAGCTGAGGAATCAGTGGTCATCACTGCAGCATGCACATCTATATTGTGACTGGAGAAAAACCTACAGTTACATTTTACAATGTTTTATTTGATTATAACAAAAACTAAACTCCCAAATATAAAATAAAAAAACATAGAAAATTTAGAAATTAAAACATTCCATCACTGCAGTTAGATGCAAGTATCTTTAAGTATCAATATGATTTTAAGATGGAATAATATTCTGTACTGTTTAAAAGCTCTAAAGGCATTATGTTTTGATAAAAAAAAATCAAATTTTAATTATGATACCAGTGTGTTCTTGTGTTTCTGTGAATAAAACACTTTGAGGTCAAATAGTCATATCATCTCTGGTCTAATCCACTTTCAAGAATGGTGATGAGTGAGCTATTGTAGGTTCTGATTACTTGCAAACAGGAATTACTGTAGCAGATGAACACCAGAGAATTAAATCCATTGCTACCTGCTATCTTACTGCTGATAAAAGATTTGCTTAGTCTCTCATTTAATTCCTACTGATCAAAGAGCACATTTTTCATATGTCAAGATGTCCTCTTTAAAAGAGAGGCTGTTTCCTGTATATACTGTTTTAAGGAAGTTGTTGACATCTATTTACATGCTTTGCTCAGATCATCAAATGGTATCCCAGAGGACAGTGAGGAAACAACTGACACTGATCTGCTGACATTAAGGTCTTGGATGTCATTTCCTGTTGAGAGATGATGTGCTATAACAGGGTTTATGTGTAGTTTCTTCAAATATGTTAACATAACTTTTGTACAACCGTAACTCCACAGTAATATTTTACTTTAACTGCACCGTATGTTAATTTAATGTACTTTGTGGGCTACTACAGTTATATTTTGTAGTCTGTAGTTCAAATGTTTGCTTATTCGACATTGTAAAGGTAATGTAAATACTTGGCTAATGTCAGAGCTGTAAAGGTATTTATTATACTTATTGAATGGTTACTTTGATCACAGCAAATCAGTTCATGTCCAGAGAACGCAATGGTGGTTTTCTACTTCCACAAAAGCGTTTCAGGATGTACAGTTTGGACACACCTCATTTTTGTTCCACTTATTTTTTTTTTGTATCAGTTCCACTTTCTGTACAGATGGACTTTGTAGTTCTACAATTTTAGACTGTAGTCTATCTGTTTGTGTTCTACAGTACATACTGTGTACGTCCCCTTTACTCTGTTCTAATGCTTAGAACCCCAATAGTAGCACCTCAGAGCGGGTATTATTTGGTTGGTGCATTATTCCTTTCCCAGCAGTGTCGCTGAGGTGTTTAAATGACACCACTGGAGCACTGCTGCACTAAAACCCTCTTACCACATCAGTGTCACTGTAGAACTGACAATAAACAATCCACCACCCAAATGATACCTGTTTTGCGATGGTGCTGACCAATAGAGAACAGAGAACCAATAGGGGACTGACAAAAACAAGTACACAGATGGACTTCAGTCTGTGATTGTAAACTATATACTAAGTCCGTCTATATGGTAAGTGGAGGAAATCGTGGTGTAATAATGTTTGTCTAAACATTTTCCCTGTACTGTATGTTTATTAATGCAGCAGTGAACTGTATTAGATAACAACGAAGTTTGCACCAATGCACATGGAGAGGACTTTGCTATTGCATGTGCTTTATCTTGTTATACACTATCCTGCTTAAAATAACTTATTATATGACTTATGGCACATGCTCCATATTTCATTACTCCTCATCTTCCAATCAAGCAAGAAATTCCAAGGCTCAGTTCCCAGGCAGGGCAGACAGGGGCCTTTCTATGTAGAGTTTGCATATCCTCTGTCTGAGTAGGATTCCTCAGGGAGCTCCTGTTTCCTTCCACAGTCCATAAACATGTGATAGAATAGTGACCTGTCCAGGCTGTTTCCTCTGTCTTCCTACCATAAATTAATTAATGAATAAACAAACTGATGCCTGCAAAAGTGCTTTACTTTATAACCTATTCATAAAATCTGTTCCCAGAAAGACCGATGCTTATCTCTAAACAGGGCTGTGGTGAAATTTTTGCTGACAATTAATTTGTGAACAGATAATTGCGATTAACAATTAACAAAGCAAAAATCCCTGCAGTTTGTTAATTGACATAATGTAGTATGGTAATGAAAACGCAATGTTAGTGTAGTACCAGGTCCTAAGTTGTGTAACTTTTTAAGAACATCATGAACTGTCGAACGAGGAATTTAAAGATATCTGGTATTTACCCTGCAACCTTTAGAATTGTTGTTTTTTAAATAATCTTGTACAGTAAAAAAAAAATGTGAATCTATTTTTAATGCAGTCAAATAATGACAATACTTTTTTTGCATTGTGTCTCGAGGACAAATTCTGAATAATTTTAAATACCACCAGTTTTAATTCATTGTATGAATTCTTGGTTTGGCAATTAAAGCAATTAAAAATTTTGGCAAATAACTTTTTTAATCCTGGTTAGTCAGTTTGTATTAGAATGTGAATGTTTCAATAAAAACAGCTTTTTGTCACACTTTTGGTAAAAGTTTTTAAATTTGAGACTGACTATAGTGAAGTACTGTATGTTTTAAAACACCAACACCTAATATTTCCCTTTACTGCCCAGGACAACTGCTAAAAAAACACCCCTATAGCCTTTTAAAACAATTTAAATTTTCCTGTGTATTTATGTGCAGTCTTAGCCATATATTTAGTGAGGTGCCTCTGCACAATCAACCTTTTAGACCCAGCACTGAGCAGTAGTTGTATTCAAGCGTTCTCCTGTGATTTGCTCAGAGCTTGGTTGTACTGTTCTGTCATTAAGCTCTTCTCTGTTCCTATGTGGAAATTTTCTTTCACACAACACACCCTCTTGTGTGCCCAGTATGCAAGACTGGTGCTGTGTTTCACAAGACTAGTGTGTGCTTGCAAGCATCCAACCATGCTGGTTGCTCACATTTGTAAGGGAAGAGTGGGCACTGTGCATTATGATGGTTTCACTCTTGCTGTTAAGAGTGGGTGAGGTTCATTCTCTGCAGAGTGGCTTTTGATGAGCGGACAGGTGACAGGGACTCCCCCTATATTCTCAGCACAGTCTGCATTGGTTGCACCCTATTTATTCAAGTATTCAAGTGTTTTATTTGTATTTTATTTTATTTATTTTTTATTTTATTTATCTGATACAACGTGTTACTGTATATGATTAACAGGTACCTGAAAAAAATTAAGTAGCATCTAGAACACAATAAATACATATTTTATACAGTATGGACATACAGGTACAAATTGACAAAAAAAAATGGAAAATAAAAAATAAATAAATAAAACTTTTAAATAAATTACTAAGAACATGGATACAGATTTATATATATTTATCTATCGTGTAAAAAAGGCACTGGATGTGATTAGAGATTAATGTATATATTTATTTGTTGGGTGACTTTTGATCAAAACAATGTGGGGACACAAAATATTTGCTATAGATTAGCTGATGATGAGGGCGTGAGTCTAATTCTATATATAAGCCTTTATTTAAATTTTCTTTTTATTCCAGGCCATCACACTGTCTACATTGGTGTGCACATTCCTAAGAGCTACAGACGACGACGACGTCACAGGCGGCGTACCAGCCACAAAGAGAAGAAAGAGAAAGTAACAGAAAACACAGAGGAGGTCAGCAGTAACATCCTCAAACCACTCGGTAAGTTAAATCAAATAACAAACTACACAAGCACCCTTACTCATTAAACCACCTTAGTTGACTATTGCTTCAGCATTCTATTCTTTTTATTTATAACTGACATATTTCAAGACTAATGAGGACATTTTGTTCCTATACAACCATCCTAAATGCATACACATGCACACAAAGGCCCGCAGCATCCTCAAACTACTCTGTAAGCACTGCCGTCTCATATTAGCTCCCAGTTTCCCTTTACTGAACTATTACCCTTATACACTCAAACACGCACTGCCAGAGGTACGCAGGGTCATCATACTGCTCACTAAGATGTGTCAGCTCACATCAGTGCCTGCTTCTCCTTCACAGGGATCACGCACACACACACACTCACACACACACACACACACACACACACACTGATTTTATGTGCAGCTCCACACATAGCTGTAGGCACTCTGTACTTTAAGTACTCTGTACTTAAAATTGAGGTTCAATCAGTGTATGAATGTACATACACAGACATGAGGACTCTAGGTGAAAGTAATAGTTTTGTAATAGATAACAAAAAAAACTTTCATGTGTGTCATGGAGAAAATAGTGTTTGGCTGAAAAAAATTAAGAGTTACTTGGAAGTCAATTTAACTAGTTTGAAATTTTGACTCAAATGCTTTCTAATGATGGTTATTGCAAGAGAGTAGGTAAACAGCAAAATAGAGGAGGAGAATGTAGGGATGGGTGTGGTGGTAGAGGGATAAAGAGGAAATGCCAGTCAAACATATTCATGGCTTGTAATAGAACCGTGCTGGATGTCGCTTAGTGATAACACAGATTTTTAGCTGTTAACAAAAATATCAGACTTTAATTGTGGCTTACTAATGCATTTGCTTATTCCACATTCATAAGTCTGGAATTTTTAGCCGTTTATCACAATCTAATTATTTGTGTTGGTTAAAGATGTGAAAAATTATATAAATTAACATAAAGATAAAATAATGAATAAAGAATGGAAAATAAAAGTAAAAAAAATACAGAAACTGGGAAAGTGAGATTTACAGAACTTTATTGTTACTGTAATTATATACTCCAACACACTGGTCATCAGTACCTGAAATGCATAATAGATTTTCTTTAGGCCACCAGAAAAAAAAAAATTACTGATTTAAAACTGATGTTGAGAATATTTGCACTTAGCACTGCCAAATTTACAGAAAATTCTTAAATAGTTTTGGAAGGACCTCAAAGATTAACAAACTGGAAAGGCCTTAAGATAAACACACAGGAAATGCCTAATAGATATCTGTACAGGTAAGGCCTAATTGAATTAACAACCTGGAAAGGTCTTAGGGATAAATGCTCAGGTGAGACTTAATCAAATTAACACACCGGAAAGTCCTAATAAAACAAACATCCTGGAAAGGAGATTTACCCAGGAGCAGAGTCATGCAACACAAACAATGACAAACAATAGCGTAACCAGGTTTAGTGGGAAGAGAACAGCTGATCCAGCAATAGTTTGGAAAACTATACAGAGGAAGGTAGTACAGAACAAGCCTGAAGGAAGTGATGGAACCAAGGTGCTTATATAAACTCAGGAACCGGTTGGAACACACACACACACACACACACACACACACACACACACACACATACACATACACATACACGCACACACATGTGATGAGAGATCTTCATTTTTGCCTGAATTTTGATAATTTAGGGTCACTATATATACTAATATATAATAGTTCAACTATATTGCTGTTACATTTTACAATATAATACATTTATTAAAATAATTTCAGTTTTAAATGTCATTTTCTGCTAAACTACAGCATGTACAAGGTTCATCTACCAATATTTATTAGTTTCTTTTAAACTATCGGCTACATCCTGCTGTTTAGTTGAGTTGGTACATTTACTTATTTAACCCTTCTGAAACTTTTACTGTTAAATGTGTAGATTTTATGTAATAGTTATTGTTTATATATTATATATGACTATATCCTTAATAATTACAATATATAGTATAAGTTTTATATAAAAATAATGTATTCTTGGTCCATCATTCGCATGATGTTTAAACACTTTAATATTTAGCAATTTTAAAAGTTATATATTTTTGGTTGAATATTAGTTATTATTGTGACTAAATACTGACATTGTGACTAAATACTGACCCATTCTAATTTTAAACTAAACTACCAAATGTATAGTTTTAAACAATATTTATCATCATGCAACATTGTTGTCGTGCCTATCCCTGTAAAATATGCAGATCTAAATATTTTAGACCTTTAAGCGTAGTTTGTGAACAAAAGTATCTTGTGAAGAAAAGGTCAGCTTGGGCTCAAGGTTAACAATATTCTGAATCCGTGCCACATCCCTCAGTGCTCTAAAGCCTCTGAACACAGTGGAACATTGACCTGTTGTTTTTAGATGGATTGCTTCCTGGTTGATATCTTTAATACTTGTTACAATAAACATTCGCTTTATTATAAACACAAAAAAGAACATGTAAATTAGTGTTATAAGCAGTGTTCACAGTTTCAATATTATTTACAATATTATTATTATAATTATTATAGTATTTCCTTTTTTTGGATAACCAGTTTAAATTATTTTTTCATCTATTTTTTTCATTGCACAGTTGAGTTTACTTTTAAAACCTTATTATTTTAATTTCATATACAACTAATATCCATCCACCTATTAACTTCCACTTATACTATATTAGGGTTGTGTGTGTGTGTGTGTGTGTGTGTGTGTGGGAGGGGGTTCCTCATGCCCATCCAGGGGAGGACAGAGTGCCAATTTATTGCTGGGCAAATACTCACTCACACAAACAGACACACACACTATCCAGCCATCCATTATCTTCCGCTTTATCCTCTATTAGTGTCGCGGGGGGGTTTTCCCCATGCCCATCCAGGGGAGAAAGTTTCGGGCGCTGGGCAGATACACCCAGGACAGGGCACCAATCTATCACTGGGCACACACACATTATATAGGGGTAATTTATATCAGCTAATATATCCTCAATCCATGTTTTTGAACTGTGGAAGAAACCGGAAGACCCGGAATATACCCATGTGTACACAGGAAGAACATGAAAACTGCACCCAGATTGGGATTCGAACATGGATTAGAGCTGAGAGATGGACACGCTAACCACTAAGCCATTGTCCTGCCAATGAATATAAAAATTTTAAAACTGTACAAGTACTGATCATCTGATACAATAATTTTGATATTCATCAAACTAGCATTTTAAAAACAAGAACAGAATCAACCTCCTTTCACAAGTAGTAGGAAAAGCTAATGTGAGTACAGATAGTGTTACAACGACACAACCTAAATCATAAATAACCATTAACAAGCATCTTGCAATTATCTAAGTCTGAAGTCCAATGTGGATTAGGTTCTGTGTTTTTTTCGTGAATGAAGATTTACCAGTCAGCATGGTTACCGAAAAAAATATTCATTCATTCATTATCTTCCGCTTTATCCTATATTAGGGTCACGGTGGGGTCCCTTATGCCCATCCAGGGGAGAACGCTCCAGGCGCCGGGAAGACACACCCAGGACAGGGTGCCAATCCATCGCCGGGCACACACTCACACACACAGACACGCACGCATACACACTCTATATGGGGCAATTTGGAGAACTCAATTGACTTGATCCATGTTTTTGGACTGTGGGAGGAAACCGGAGAACCCGGAGGAAACCCACGCAGACACGGGGAGAACATGGAAACTTCACCCAGATGGGGATTCGAACCGGGAATCCCTAGCGCTAAGAGGCGAACATGCTAACCACTAAGCCACCGTGCCGCCCATGTTGAAATATATTTTACAAAATAAATATTCTGTATAGAAATAAAGTTTCAAACTTATCTTAACTGAACGTTTCAATTAACACCACAATCATATGTTTTCTTTTCTTTTTTTTTTTATTAATTGATGTTTCCCGTATTAAAAGTGTGTCAGTGGCATTTAGCCTGTTCTAAAGTGATTGAATACTTGACTTAATTTAATGAAGTTTTTGCCAGTAGATTAAATTCATGTAGACACACACACACCAATTTTCAATACTCCCTTGAACATTGTACAATGCAAGCTTTTGTAAGAACTAATTTATTACTAGGCATATGTTAATATGTAATCATAAATTGAGTAATACAATCAACAAACCTATAAATTAGCCTGGAGTCATAATTATTTAAGGTTTGCTATCTCACATAGTAAAACTTATCGCTCACTACAGTAAGTACCTAATGATCAGTATTGTTAATTACAAGCAACACAGCTTTTGCAATCATTACTGTACCTCTAATGACATGCTTTGATGAATTTAAGACTATGCTGTATGAGGCAGGTTGATGATTGTGCATGCTTTTATTTTTTGATAACCTAATTGGGGCATATTTGATAACTCTCATGCTCCAGGGGTGCTGTATCATGACCCGGCATTTTGACCATCCATCAGGTTTACTTAATACTTGTAAATCGCTTTGAAATGCTAAGTGACGTGATGTAATGTATTTTAGATTCTAAGCAACCAAAAGTGCAAAAATCAGCAAATCTGTTATGGAATGGGAGTGTATTTGTGCCTGCAGCATGGGTCATTTGCATGTCTGCATAAACACTGCATAGAGAAAAGAATGGGACACATATTTTGATTATTAAATGAAGGTGCTTTAAAGGTGTAGCACTTCAAACTTTTTGCCAGGCATTTTAGTCCGTATTGGGAATTTCACTTGCAAAACTGCAACAGTTATTATCTTTAATGGCTCTCAAACGATTATGCAGTTAAAGTGTGTTGGTGTACAAAACCCTGTCACACCTCTTTAGAATGAAAGAGTGTTGCTGGCTTCCATGTTAAAATTTGTTTAACAAAAAGGATTAATTTTGTTTTTGACAACACTAACAGTTTTGCCCTCTGTTTAACTCTGTTTCAGGTAAATTAACAAAACACATTATTATTATTATTATTATTGTTATTATTATTATTATTATTATTTTATTATTATTATTATTATTATTGTGTTTATTTTAAAGTGTTCAAGCTTTTTTGGAAATAGGGTTTGTACATTATCACCCAAGCACTGAATTATTTATAGCTTTGTTTTGCATGTCTCTGCTAGGAAGCCAGAGAATGATAGTTGGGGTGGGCATGAGCTGAAAGGACAATTTTTATTCTGAATGAAGTGCCATTGTGCTCCAAACAAAAGCCATCAACTGATCACTAGCATGTGAATCATCCCATGTATTTTCTGTACTTTCTTTTTTCTTTCTTTCAACTCAGTAGCAAATGCAAAACTGGCAACACGGCTGTCAGCCTGCTAATATTTAGCATTTTTAAGCTCACATTTCATATTTCTGTTTCTCTAGCTGTCGGCCAACCCTCTACCAAGTCTAATGGTAGACAAATTTTCTACTGGTTGAGACAACAAACAATTGTCATAAAGAATATATGAACTTTATAAGTCTTGTTACTTTAGAAATTAATTATAGTTCAATTGCAGAAGGACAATGTTGTCCAGAATTTTAGAATTAAATAAAAGGTTTGATATCTGATACTGGTGTATGGCTAAATAGTATACAAATTTTATTTCTGTTTCCAAGTAATTATTTTTTTAGGCTTTTAGAAATATGACTTGTATACATTACAGCTATAATATTTTGTAATTCAGATGTGTAAGCAGATATTTCCGCTGAAGTTACCAATGTCCATGAGCAAGACCCTTAAACCTCATTGTCCTGTCCCCAAACAAGTTGAGATATGTGTCTCTTTTGATAAAAGCGTCTGCAAAATGACTAAATATAAAATGCAAATGTGAATGTAAGTTGACACAAAATTGCTTTTAAATGCATTAAAAATTATATTAATATTAAATATTAAATACAGAATTTAAAGCATTTGTAATAAATACAAATACAAAGTAAAATCATGGTTTATTAAAAGCCAAAGAGTACAACAACAAGAGAGTGAGAGAGAGAGTGAGAGAGTTTAGCATCTGCATCATTCAATCTTTATACCCCAGTGAAATTGGAATTCAGGGATGGTCAATTAAACACACACACACACACACACACACACACACACACACACACACACACACACACACACACACACACGCAGAAACACACTTCTATTCAATTCATTTCAGTCTAACTCTTAACCAGCCACAAATGTTTTCAACTTTGGAATTTGTGTTTATAGTCCATGTGTAAATGTATATAATTTTCAGAGGTAACATGCTGCCATCAATAACTAAGTCAAGTTTTACATTACATATCATATATCTCTTTCTGTAAGGGTTGAGCCCATACAGAATCTATTTTATATAAGTTATCATACTATTGTATGATATCATATTGTTACATTAACTTTTAGCTTCACACCAATGTTTTTAGGAAATTTAGGTAACGAGGAGTTTTATTAAGTCCCATTGCCAATATGAGCTCAAACTGAATTTGAGTTTAATAAGGTAATGAGATGCAATTACATTTGGTAAAGCAACATACAAGTATCCTAACTTGACAGTCAGTCAGTGTACAGTGTCAGCCATGATGCCAAACTTTTTTGTGCCAACTGTAATGTTTGTTGGAGAAGGGAAAATGAATTGAGGTTGTTTTTCAGCGGTTGGTCTAGACTCTTCCAGTTTCGAATTCCAGTAAATTGAAATCTTAATGCCTTAGCATACCAAGCCATTTTGGCAGATGTATAGTTTTAAATATGTGAGAACAGTTTAAGGAAGGCCCTGTTGTTTCATCATGATTGTGGCCTAGTGCGCAAAGCAAGGAATATAAATATAGGGGAGTTGACTGGACATGATTAGTTTTGGAATAGGCGGTAGATGTCCCAATAAATTTGTCCATTATAAGTGTATTTATATACACACATATATGCTTATCATTTACATTGGTTTGATCAAAGAGTTCATATAGTTGTTGTAAAGAAGAGTTAGTAAGATAGAAAGTCTTCCGTTTGCAGTAGCAACACTACTAAGCCCACTTTTCACCACTGGACACTCTCCCTCCCTTTGCTTTTCCCATGAGTCCCTGTTTTGTGGACAAAGTCCCCTTTGTAAAGCCCTGTGGCTCTTGGCGACTAAGCCTGCAGCTTTGAAATGCATTTGAACGATGTGATTTTCATTCCAGTCTCCTCATTCGTATTTTGCACTCACTGCACACTCACTAGTATATTGAACTACACACTCATTTTCCACTTGCACCCTCCCTCAGCCCATCACTCCGTTACAGGTTTGCTTAGCAACTTAGTTAGCTTTCCAAGTTTTAGAGCTTGGCATTTGTTGTGATATTCTGTTTTCAATTTTGAGGTAAAACTGTGGGTAAGAAAATTCAACAGCAATAGATCATAAATAAAGCAAATAAAATATGCTTGTGTTACAGCAAAAATTTTGTACGATTTCTTGTACTTAATATAATTAGGGGGCAAAATGATATCGAATATATTGCTATAATCATAATTGGAAAAGTTGTATTTTATCAGAAAAATTCAGAAATTATTTATTAAAATAACTAGCGATATTACCTTTAAAATTTATTGCTGATTACTTTAAAAAATAGATCAATATACTGTATAGAACTAAAACTAAGCCTACTCAAACCTTTAAACATTTTTAGAAATAAACATATAACACAAAATGAATAAACATTTATATTGAATTAAAGTATAAAATTTATATTGGTGATGAACCTACTTTAAAAAAACTGCATTTAATGCAAGGATAACAAGTAAATAAATAAATACATTTGAGGTAACCCTTTACATGCTAAATAATATATGTTAATTAAAAATAATGGTCATGATCCCTTCATGCATCTGGATGGTTTTGACAAGTAATTTAGAACTGTCATTAAAAGTTTAGCTTTAAGAATGTTTAAACATTTAAACTTTTTATGAGTATTGTGGGGAAAAAATGACATCATCGTATACTGTAAACTTTACATTTACCTTCCCCTATTTTTATTTTGGTTTTGATTTGATTCTAACAAATTCATAGACAAAGAGGTAGGAAAGCAAAGCTCTTTTGTCCACTAAGGGACATTTGTGAAACATTTCCTAATTGTTAATGAAGGGCTAAGGGCATGGTGCCAGAGTTTGAGGGCCAATGGTGATCCTGTTTTTTTGGGGGAGCAGCGCATGGGAGGGACGTCCAGTCAGGGGACAAGGGACCCCAAATTTTTTTAACCACCTGGTTGTCATTGCCTTACAGTGGAGAACAGCAAACAGCAGCAAATTAAAACCTCTAATGAAGATCTTGGTGTACTTAGCTACAAAAGGGGTGTGAATTCAACCTCTGTCCCTCTTTCAGCAGTCCTTACTACGTCAGAACCAGCTCTGTGAAAAGTAAAAGTTTTTCACAGAGAGTTTTGTGAGATGGAGGCATCTGAAAATGGCTCAAGTGACAACTTGGATAATAATAATGAGGAGAAGAAAGAGGCAGAGCAGGAAGAGACGACTGAGTCTACTCAGAATCATGATGGAGAGCAAGACTTGTCTGAAGTGAAGATTTCTTCTCCACCTGATTCAACTCCGTTGGATAAAGATACTCCTGCGATCATGTTGAATGGTTTAGGGGATCAGGACAAGCTGCAGGTCTATAGTAGTCCTCATCAGCCTCTGACTCGCAGTATATTTCCTCTTGCAGTTTCTCCAGCAGCTGAACGCATTCGCTTTATCTTGGGGGAGGATGATGATGGCCCATCGCCCCCACAGCTCTTCACCGAATTGGATGAACTTCTCTCTGTGGATGGACAGGAAATGGAATGGAAGGAGACAGCCAGGTAAAAACTTATTTCAAAAATTGGTGAAATCATTATGTTTTTCCAAAAAGTTTTTTTGTGCTGCTAAGCATAAAGTCAGAAGTAGAAAAAAACATCCTATTAGCATACGATAAATTACTAATAAGCACAACCTGATGGATAGCCTCTGTAAAGTAGCACTTTCAAAGCTATGAATTAAACATCCAGAGCCCATGACAAATTCTTTGTGACAGCTTGGTGTCAGTATGCTAAGTTGCACCCCTGAGACTGAGCAGCATATTTAATGGCTGTATTTGACTAGGAGCAGTTTAAGTTGGTAATTAACTACAGAGTTCCAGCAATGGATATAAGTCAATGAAAAGTTATAAAGCAAGAAATCTTGGATAACCATACTCAGATTTCAGCTGTCTTCTTAGCAACTGTATTTTTTATATAACGTTAGGCTGATTCAATACTTTTCATATAAGTGCTAGATTTCTATGTTGAAATTTTCTGTAAATTTCAACAAACGAAACATATGTAAATTTACAATACACCATTTTTTTATTCTTAAATATCTATTAATACAAATCAATAATTTCTGATATGTTTCTTATCTTATATCTTTTTAAACACAACAGGAAAATTTTATTGAATTAGAGATGAATGCGTTCTTGATATCAGCTTTTATTAAGTGATCTTACTTTAACATTAACAGTGAGCTTTGTAAATAAAAATAATATTTAAAGAAACATTAGCTTTTTTGTAGTTTTATAATTACAGACTGTAGTCCATCTGTGTTCTTTGTTGTTGTTTGTCCCTGTTGGTTTTCTGTTCTCTGTTGGTCAGGAGCATCACAGAACAGGTATCATTTGGGTGGTGGATTGTTTATTGTTAGTTCTGCAGTGACACTGATGTGGTGAGGGGATGTTAGTGTAGCAGTGCTGCTGTATTTTCATTTAAACACCTCAGTGACACTGCTGGGATAGGAATAAGGCACCGACCAAATAATTCCTGCTCTGTGGTACCATTGGTTCTGACCACTAGAACAGAGTAACAAGGATGTACACATTATGTACTGCAGTCCACAAACAGATGGCATCTTTCCGCCAAACTAATAATATATAAATATGATTTTTTTAGCATCCTATCATGCACAGTTTTATGGATGGGTCTGTGTATCCATACTTTTTCATTTACAGTGGGTTGCAAAAGTATTCATACCCCTTGAACTTTGCCATATTTTGTCACATTACAACCACAAACATAAATATATTTCACTGGAATTTAATGTGAAAGACCAACACAAAGTGGTATACAATTGTGAAGTGGAATGAAAGTTATACATGAATCAACAATTTTTTTACAAATAAAAAACTGAAAAGTGCGATGTGCAAAATTATTCAG
>JAFMOD010000706.1:6844-50870 GCA_019802435.1 Corydoras maculifer | reverse complement strand
CACAAAGTATTGACTCAGGGGGGCTGAATAATTTTGCACATCGCACTTTTCAGTTTTTTATTTGTAAAAAAATTGTTGATTCATGTATAACTTTCATTCCACTTCACAATTGTATACCACTTTGTGTTGGTCTTTCACATTAAATTCCAGTGAAATATATTTATGTTTGTGGTTGTAATGTGACAAAATATGGCAAAGTTCAAGGGGTATGAATACTTTTGCAACCCACTGTATCAACATAAAACTAAACCTCCAACCAAAACTGGAGTTTAAAGCCAGTGCCCAATATACATACATTTTTTCAGCAGCAATGATATCACACAGCAAGATCAGAGATTCTGAAAGGCTATCAGCATGTTCTGTAGTTGTTATTTTTAATATCATATAATATATTTAGCAAGGGTTATTTTTAGCTTATGTTGCTTAGGTAATTGTATGCATGTATATTTTATCATAACAAAACCCTTTATCCAGCCCAACTGTCAGCACCACTACCAACAACTGGACAACTTAAATTTGCAGTTTAAATTTTGCAGCAGTATTGGTTTTAGTATAATAAAGGCTTTATTATATGTTATTTTAGGACTATCAAGCACCTCTACCTTGGAATTATCAAGATCATTTTTGGCTTAGGTTTATAAAGGTAAATAGGTGTTTTGAATAGCACAGCACATTTGGTTGCTGATTCTCTAAGGCATTTACTTTTATGCTAGTATTATCTACTATGATAAATAGTAGGTCTGTGACTGGTATTAGGGTTGAACATAGCACTAGAACAGCTATAATTATGTATATTTTAGAAGAGCAGTTTTGCCAAAAGCCATATAAAAAGATATGTTATTGACATAGGGATGAGCCTTATGCAAAACTGCAAACTGGCCCGAAGACAGAACAATAAATAAAAATTTTCTAGTAAAATCAGCAGTATATGATTGTTTTTAATTCTGGTTTAAGTAATAATAGTACTGAAAATAAAAAAGGTATAACATCCATAATTAAATGTAATTGACTTAAACAGCGAAAATTCATTGTCCCAGTATTTTGATAAAAATATGTATTCATTTTGATTGCTTTGCTTATATACTGGAAATATGTTGAACTTCACATTTACATTTTTCGGGATCTGGAAATGTTTATTTTTTATATTAAGTTGGATTAATTTTTTAGGTGGATCAAGTTTGAGGAGAAGGTGGAAAAGGGCGGTGAGCGCTGGAGCAAACCTCATGTGGCCACACTGTCCTTACATAGTTTATTTGAACTAAGGACATGCATAGAAAAAGGAAGCATCCTGCTGGATTTGGAAGCTTCCAGTCTGTCACAGGTAGTAGGTATGTTTGAGCTTAAGAGTGGAATGCATATTACTTATGAGTGCTTAGTGGAGCAATAAAAAAACATTAACTTGCACACATACACACACGCTAAAAATATGCAAGGTCAACTCATTAGTTCTGCCCAAACATAAAGACCAGAGAGGTGTCTATGCGAGATTCATTTTAAAGCTGAGGAAAGATGGAAACTCAGTCATGGATATTACATAGACATTAAGTCAACACAACTATACAGAATGTACTGAAAAAGAAAAAATATATACATTCATAAAGCAACAAGCATTGAACAGGTTAGTCCTAAAAATCTCATTATAGAAAAATAGGAAAAACTTAAAAACAAAAGTCAGATCATCAATCCAAAGTGGGTGGGCATGTTTGTTTTTTATTTTCCTTCAACACTTGAGGCCCACAACACAGTTTATCCAGATGAAGCCGAGCTTTGTTCTAACTCCTGTCAGCACTCTGTGTATGAGATACTATTCATCATAAAGAACACGTTGTCTACTTTGTTTTGTGTCCCAGCCAAAATGTATTTATGCTTCCATTTTATTCATTTTAACTCATTACTTTTGTCAGCCTTTCAACCCCATCTAGTTTATCCTGATTTGGGTCACAGGAGCTACTGCAGCCCATCACAGTACTCATGGAAAACATGGGCAACAACCCTGCTCAGCGTGTTAGTCTATTACAGTAAAAAAAAAAAAAATGGGGTCAATTTAAAATCATATAGTTTACCTACTAGCATGGAAACCAGAGCTCCTTAGGGAAACCCGCAGAGACACAAGAACAACTTGCAAAAACTTCACAATTCTTTAACACCTCCCAAGAATGGCACCATGGACCTTCTTGTTGTGAGAAAAGAGTGCTAACCACTCGACCACTATGAGGCTCTTGAAAAACAGAAAGCATAAAATTTAAGACCATTTATCTTTACATAACATTTTATGATGATCCATTTATTCGAGGTCCTCTCTTGTCCACTCTCCTCTTTATATAACCCCAGAGATTTGTAATGTGGATTAGATCAGGGGCCTGAGATGGCCATAGACGAAACTTCATTTTGTGCTCATTAAACCAGTTTTGTGTTAGAAGTTGAGCCATTTTTGTTTTCATGGCAAAGGGAAACATTGTAGATTATGCAGCATGCACAAAAGGGGGTAGATGTCAGCCGACAGGCCGCGGACACACATTTTCTTTTTTGTGTGGGAGATTATTTTGCCAAGTCACATAATTACCGTAGTAAAAGATGGTTGGTGGTGGATAAATTTTTATTTAAAAGCAACCATCTTTAAACAGGTTCCATATAAGAGTAAACAGTATGGACCAACATTTGAGAAAGTTACTTCACTATTAATTTATCTAATTGCAAATCAAATGTCTATAACTCTATTTATGAAAAAAATATTTTTTTATTAGGGAAATGTATAAAAAAAAAATGTTTGAACGGTAGTACTGTCCCTTCATTGGTAATTTGTGGTATCTGTCCCTTTTAAACTTTATAACCATTCAAATGCTATGAAGTGATAAAGAGATCTATTTTGCCTACTATACTTACACAGAGGAAATTGTCCTCCACATTTAACCCATGCGTGCAGTGAAACACATACACACACACACCTATACACACACTGAGTGAAGTAAGAACATGTGCCCGGAGCAGTGTGCATCTCTGTATACAACGATCGAGGAACAATTGGGGTTAGGTGACTTTCCCAAGGGCATTTCAGCCTTAGTATTTGGTGGGACCGGATTTGTACTGGGGACCTTCAGGTTGCAAGGCTGGTTTCTTAATCACAAGACTATGTTATTTTTTACATTTACATGTTTGTTTATCTGGTATTCACTACAAATCTTTAAAAAAAAAAAAAACTAACCACCAACTTCAAACTTTGTATGATTCTTTAACAGAAATGATTGCAGACAGTCAAATAGAAAATGGCTTGCTAAAGCCGGACTTAAAGGAAAAAGTCACCTACACATTGCTGAGGAAGCATCGTCACCAAACCAAAAAATCCAACCTGCGTTCCCTGGCTGACATTGGCAAGACGGTGTCCAGTGCAAGTAGGCTGTTTACCAACACAGATAATGGTAATATAGGTGCCAGTTTGGTGCAGTTTTTATGCATTTTTTTATCTTCCTTTTTATTCTACCTTTACCCTAATTTCCAATTTTTCACTTGAAATAAAATCCAATGTACATTTTCTAATGGGTACATATACAGTATGTATAGAAGCAAAGTTTGTTGCTGCACAGAGTGTGTTCATCATCTTCTAATCCTTCATCAGTGGTCTTAGTATGCTACTTACAAAATGCTGGTGACTAGACATTTCTCATCTCACCTCATTATCTTGACTTCTTAATCTGATCTTAGGGTCACAGGGTGGAAGGGTTCCCCATGACCATCCAGGGGAAAATGTTTTGCTGGACAGAAATATTCAGGACAGTGCACCAATCCATCGATGGCACACACACAGATACACACACTATAAACTGTAGGGGCAATTTAGAGCTAGCAAAATGACCTGTCATACAGACAGGAAAATAATAATTTAACAGATCAAAACAACTTAAACTGGCTATTGCTCATCTAAATAAAAATAATGTCATTAAATATTTTCATTAAACACAATTTAGGCATATTTAACAATTAGTTTATTTTACACTTGGTCTTGAAACTATGTATAAAAATACAATATTTACAAAACAGTGTCACAAGGAAGGCCTGTTTGGCTTTCATTAAATAAAGTGTTGCACAGGTAATGGCAATCCCATAATTGCACTGAGCAACTCTGGTAATTGGACACCTGCATGTCAGAGGCACACTGTCTTTTATCTTGCCTCATAGGCCCCAATAATGATGCAGATGCAAGACCACCCTGGAAATCAAACCCAAGACTTTCTTTCAGTAAGATGATAGTGCTGCTCTACTCACATAGAATACTCTGCAAGTTTTTATCAACTACTGATAGTTTCAATGCTATTCATATTTTAAAATGGTTATAGAACCTGGTTCGTATAGTCTATACTGCAGTTAATGCTACATGCATCCACGTTTGGACTATAGACCAGTAAAGATTTGTGTATAATAGCCTGTTGGACAATAATCTATACACACAATGCAAAAGACAAAAATCACTTAACATAATGTCGTCATGAGAATGAGGTGGCTAATCTACATTTAAACCAGTGATGTAATTTCTATATATATATCTTGCTTTATTTAAATCATTATCACCTTAAAAATACATCGATAGATTTGTTTTATATTATTGTAGTATTATTAGTAGTATCTATATCTATATCTAGATAAATATCTATATTTATTTAATATTTATATATTACTTTGGTCACATTCATTAATTTTAAAAAGTCACAAACTTAAATAACAAGTGATGTGTGGTATAAGTATATATGGCAAAATATATATTAGGTTGTTATTCTGTAATACATACACATACACATATTTTTTAAGGTGTTCTTATGTTACCTATTTTACATATTTAATTACAGATTTTGTTTGGGGTGATGCAAAACTATAGTGTTGTATTTGAGGAAGTAAACTGTTATTTCTGGATTAATCGATTATAATTCTTAGGCTGACTGCTTAGTGGTTAGCACGTTTGCCTCTGAACGCTAAGGATTCTCGGTTCGAATCCTCATCTAGGTGGAGTTTCCATGTTCTCCCCGTGTCTGCGTGGGTTTCCACCGGGTTCTCCGGTTTCCTCCCACAGTCCAAAAACATAGATCAAGTCAATTGAATTCTCCAAATTGCCCCATATAGAGTGTGTCTGTGTGAGTGAGTGTGTGCCCAGCGATGGATTGGAGCCCTGTCCTGGGTCTATCTGACCAGCGCCCGAGACGTTCTCCCCTTAGACGAGACGTTCTCCCCACCGCGACCCTAATAGAGGATAAAGCGGGAGATAATGAATGAATGTATTCTTAGGCTAATGGAAATAGTTACTGTGCTTTAAATAAAATTTAAATCAACAAGCTGCAGTATTGAGCTACAGCACATCACTGACCCTAATGATCAAATCTTTGAATAGAACATGTTCAGAAATATGTAGAAATGTCTCTTCAATTCAGGCCTACTACTTGAATGGATTTACTGCAAACTGTAAATACTAGTGCAACAAACATTACATTTCTACTAATTGTTCAGTTCTACCTTGGTTAGCATTGTATACAGACTACTTCCTCAAACCCAAAAACTTAAACCTCTTTCATTCTTTTACTGATATATCTTAACACTGCTGCTTCTTTCTGCTGTTTGTTTCATATTCCTTTAATCCTTTCTCTTTTTCCCCTTTTCTGGCTGCCCTCCTGCTTTTGCCAATAAAAGCTCTTAGTCCATTTGAGAACTCAGTGCCTTGCCTGACAGCTCATGTCTCCGAGGAGGAGTTGCGAGCCTCGGGATGGCTTAGTAAGTCTAGTGGAGCTAAGATCACCCACGTAGAATCTATCCATGTGTGTATGTTTGCTTACATGTATGTTTACATCCATTGTGGCGTGCTGTGGCTGCTAGCTCAAAGTATAATGTAAGTGTATGAGACAGTTTTGTTGATCTTTTGGTCTTATAATTACCCTTTTTACTAATCTTTTATATAACAGCTGGCCATATCTAACGGTCTTTGGTCTTCTGCCTAGTCATGCAGTAACAAATTTCAATGTCAGCTACCTTGTCATAAATAGAGATCCAGATCAGAGATCGTCAGTGGTAATGAAGTGGAAAATCCAAGTTCAAAGATCTTGTTACTGTAGTCCAAAACAAGTGTGATTTTTGTCCCCTTATACGCCATGTTTTTTGTTCTGCATCAAACTGCCACCCATGCCATTATGCATTTATGACTGTATGTTCAGTTGTGTTTGTGAGTATTAGAAAGCTGTACAGTATGTTTTGCCAAAGTGGTGTCAACCTGCTTGTGCAATTTATTTTGTTGTCAAATGTGTATATTTTTGGAATCAGTTTAAGGATTTCAGAAAAAAAGGCTTTACTTTTTTATCTGCCATCTTCCAAATCAGAATTTATTTAATTGATTTTGTAAAAGGCAAAGTCCATACTAACAGTGTGCGTATATTTAAATGTATATTGATTAGCCAAAACATGACATGCTTAGTCTTAGATGAAGCAATGACGTGATTCTTTAGGTAATGTTTTACTGAAAAACAGTCATGCTGACTTTAGATTGAAACATGGCAGCTTAACATCAGTGTATCAGGGTGCCACACACATATACACTATATAGGGGCAATTTACCTCAAATCCATGTTTTTGGATTGTGGGAAGAAACCAGAGAACCTGGAAAAAAACCCATCTGTCATTCAAATTCCCCTCATTGTCACCATTAAATTAAAATGTTTATTGGCACGCCACTGAATTCCACTCTTTAGTGGACATCTCAATTTCTAGTCTCCTGAAGCCTCGGATGTTTCCTTCAGGTCTTTTCTTAATCTTTAAATGCAAAGTGGAATCGACCACTGCCTCGCTTTCATTCAGAATTTCCCTCTTTAATTGCTTTTATTAAAAGCTTAAGATTGATTAGCTAATGGGTTTGTGGCTGCTTATTTCACTCAGGTAGCCCCACCACAGCTCCCCGGAACCTAAAGTCTAGCAGCATGAATGATGTCTCTGACAAACCAGAGAAGGATCAGGTAGGTATGAGTTTTTACATTTTTTTCATCTCACAATGATCCTATTTATATTTGTAAAGTAATTAGCATGACTTTGAAATAAACAGACATGGTGGCGCGATGCAATGTTATGAATATTATTTAAACTCCTAATACTGATTGAGGAAGATTTAAATGTCGCAGCCTACCCGTGTGCTGTTGGTGACCATGTCCACCCCTTCATGATCATAGTGTACCCATCTTTTAAAAACTTTACAGCAGCTGCAAGTTGTTGTCTTATGAATAAAGTCTAAAATATATAAAGAATGCTTTAGGCACCTTGCCACTAACAAGACAGGCTGTTGTGAACAGACAAACAGATAGGCAGACAGGCAGGTGTATACACACACACACACACACACACACACACACACACACACACACACACACACACACACAAACACAGTCTTTAAATATCAGGAAGTCTCTGCATCTTATTCCACCCATGTTCTTTAATATTTTTTATGGAAAAAAAATTAAAACCTGTAGGGTTTTGGTGATAATGAAACTAAAATAGTTTCTCGACTTATTTTATTTATATCTTTACTTATTTTACTTATTAGTTTAATGCCTTTTGTAAAAAACAGTTTATTGTATTATAACAATCTGATTAGTTAACATAAGTTTATAATTATAATCACACAAACATGCAGAGTAATTAAAGATATACTGGTGTGTTGAAATATTTACCTTGAATTGCCAGGAAGCGTAATGGCCTTGGAATTAATGATTTTTGATAAGTTCTCAAAGAAGTGTTCTGTTATTATCTACTGCTTGTAAATTTAAAATTTGGCAGCAACTTCAAAGCTGGCTGATGTCTAATTATATTAACTTTGAAGTTAGCTTTTTATGTTTCTCACAGACAGTGGTTTATGTATTTGAAGAACAGTATAATTCAGTTAAATGGTTCAGGTTACCACTGATTCATGTGGAAGGTATACAGCATTAGCAGTATAAAAGTCATTTGATGATGTTTCTTTTAATCTGTATCATTCATACCTTTCATTAACATTTTGTTTTACCTTTTCGAGGGAACCATTTATTTGTAGATATTTTTAGTGTTTTAATCCTTTGCCATCCCTTACATTGGCTTATAAAATGTTGATGTCTGTTCCTCTAGCTGAAAAACAAGTTTATGAAAAAATTGCCCCGCGATGCTGAGGCCTCCAACGTACTGGTGGGAGAAGTGGACTTCCTGGATGCTCCGTTTGTGGCATTTGTAAGACTGCAACAAGCTGTCATGCTGGGAGCCCTAACAGAAGTGCCTGTTCCAACTAGGTACTGTAAACTCTGAAACCGTTTTAAAGATTAGTCAATACAGCAAATGTATTCTTAGAAACTAAAATTGTCGTGGGCGGCACGGTGGCTTAGTGGTTAGCACGTTCGCCTCTCAGCACTAGGGATTCCCGGTTCGAATCCCTATCTGGGTGGAGTTTCCATGTTCTCCCCGTGTCTGCGTAGGTTTCCTCCGGGTTCTCCGGTTTCCTCCCACAGTCTAAAAACATGGATCAAGTCAATTGAATTCTTAAAAATTGCCCCATATAGAGTGTGTCTGTGTAAGTGAGTGTGTGCCCAGCGATGGATTGGCGCCCTGTCCTGGGCCTATCTGCACAGCGCCCGAGACGTTCTCCCCTGGATGGGCACGGGGAACCCCACCGCGACCCTAATAGAGGATAAAGCGGGAGATAATGAATGAATAAATAAAATTGTTGTCTAATTTACAAGTGAAATATAAAAGCTGTGGTCACACCACTTGATGAACAATTACAGACTGTAGTCCATCAGTCTTTGTTAGTCCCCTGTAGGTTTTCTGTTCTCTATTGCTGAACCATCACAGAACAGGTATCATTTGGGTGGTGGATTGTTTGTCAGTTCTGCAGTGACACTGATGTGGTGAGGGGGTTTTAGTGCAGCAGTGCTGCTGTAGTTTAATTTCTCCACCTCAGTGACACTGCTGGGATAGGAATAATGCACCAACCAAAAAATCCCCTGCACTGTGGTGCTACTATTGGGGTCCTGACCATTAGAGTAAAAAGGATTAACACAGAATGTAATGTAGAACCCAAAGAGATGGACTACAGTCTGGAATAGTAGAACTAAAAAGTCCATCTTTACAGTAAATGAAACTGCTAAAAAAAAAAAGGTGTTTTGTCTGATACTTAATATTTTTATTCGCAATTAACAGTATAATTGAATGGTTATTAACTTCTTAACCTCTCAGTGCTTTATGAGTTAATGATTTTAATCATTTTAAAACTACAACTACTTCTATTTCAGCTTATCTAAGATATTTTTGTATTCAGATGCCAATTGACCTTGATTAGCTAGATCAACTTTAAGGTCACAAAGACCTTGCTTAGCCCTAACTAAACCAAAATGGTTACAAACACCCTGGCAACCACTATAAACACTAACACAACTTTCTATTAATTAAGACTCTCACATGGGTTTTACAATAATTAAACCTTATCTTTTTATGATACAAAATATTTTTTGTATAGGTTCCTTTTTATTCTTCTTGGTCCCAAAGGCAAAGCGAAGTCATATCATGAAATTGGAAGAGCAATTGCCACCCTTATGTCTGATGAGGTATGAAAAAACATGTTGAGCTCTCACTGTTTTTTTTATTTTGTTTTTGTAGCTTTAACTTCTGTGATAACTAATCAGTATGCTCATTATGAAGGTTTTTCATGATATTGCATACAAAGCCAAGGACAGGCAAGACCTACTTGCTGGCATTGATGAATTCTTGGATGAGGTCATCGTACTCCCTCCTGGTGAATGGGACCCTGCCATAAGGATAGAACCTCCAAAGTCACTACCATCGTCTGATAAAAGGTTTAGGCAATGATTCATTTTTCTAAGCTCATGGCTATTTTTATTTTCTTTAAACTTTTTGTAGAAACCTGATTTCAGATATTATTATTATTATTATTATTATTACTAGTAATATTTATCTTTGATAATTTTATAATAATATTATTTGTCTCTTAAGTGATAAGTTTATAGTTTAGATTTGGTCAAAAATAAATCTATTAAATATGGATATTAATTATAATAATAATAATAATTGCTGGGGGGGGGGGTTTCGCAACACGAATGGTATATTTAATTGGCTAATTATAATAAACATCGCTATAAATGTAGTAGCCCTATGAATAATTCTTTATTCAGACCCAAGAGAAAAACATAGCCCATGTTGCTATGTACTTCACAGCATCATTATAGTTTCTTAAAACTAAAAAGGGCTTAAAAGTTTTGTATATTAAGAAATGGTTAACAAGTTATTAAATTTTTTTTTATCTTTTTATAATGTTATGAATTGTAATTAGGAAAAAACTAAAAAAATTAGGAAATTTTTTTTGCTCTTTAACTAAAAACATTGACTTTTAATGAATATACAACTCCATTATAAATGTTTACACACAAAAATATTAACCAATTATCAATCATTTTTAGCAAAGGCAAAATTTTGGTGGATCTTCCTTCCTTCCAAAACTCCATCATTGTATACTTTTACCGCACAATGTTGATAACCTCACCTATGTCCAGTTAAATACCTATAACCTTTTCAGTCTTTATTGTACATGTATTGCAGGCATGAACTTTTAAACTTGTTTATATTAAACAAATTGAATAAAATATTTATTTAATATTGAACATCTCTTGAACCCTAGCAAAGCACAAGGACACATATTATTGACTCAGCTTTTCAGTGTCTCCTGTGTTTGCTGTTTAGAAAAAACATGTATGCCGGAGGGGACAATGCTCAGATGAATGGGGACACACCTCATGATGGAGGTCATGGGGGAGGTGGACATGAAATTGGTGAAGATTTAAAAAAGACTGGTCGGTAAGTACTATAAATGCTGTCTGTGTGCTCTGTTTTTCTTAAAGTTTCTGATTTTTTTATTCTTATTAAGCTCAATAGTTCAAACAGATTTATTGTAAAATGAGTGTCCTTTCAGGTTAATGAGTTATGACAAAGGAAAATAACGTTTTTTTTCCTGATCAATTTTATTAATTTAGAATGTTTTATCACTACAATGTTATAGTTGGTCAAAGGTATTGAAGTTGACCATCACATGAATGTTAGCTTATTGAAATTGTTCTAACAACCCAACATGATTATCATGAACATTATCAAGTCTACACATTACACCAACCTACCCTTCTGGAAAGAAGCTGTGGAATTTTGAACTATTAATCTAGCGGCTTTTGTGAGGTCAGGCACAGATGTTGTATAAGAGGGCTTCTAACCCAACATCTGTTTTAGTTTATTTGAAAAGCGTCTAATAAGGTTGAGTTCAGGTCTATAGAGTTCTTCCATACCCATCTCAATCAACCATTCCCTCTATGAACCTTGGATTGTCCACAGGAGCATGATCATGCTGGAACAGAAATGCCCTTGACCAAAAAATATGATGCAAACACAAATGCCCAACAATACATGACCATGTGAAACACCTAATGATTAAGCGGTTACCATGGTACCATATTTTTATGAATGGACATGTATTATATTTTACAATAGTGTATTTAAAGAACATTTTTTGTCACTATATAAGTGTATTGAACAATCTTTATAAACAAATCAAGACATTTTATGATGGAGCGGCACATGAGTGAAGTGAGCAGCACTGTAGCTTTACAAATAGAACATCCTGGGTTCTTTTACCAGGAGGTTAGGGTCCTTTCTGTGTATAGTTAGTAGGTTTTTCTATCTTTCCTCTGAAAGTGCCCCTTATTAAATGTTATTTGTGATAATTTATTACTTTACACTACTTTAAAGTTAATAGATACATATGCATCATACACAAATGAATTATAAATTGTTCATAAATGGTTGGTCTTCTCTGCATTTATCATATCTTAGCAAGTCTACAGTCCTTCAGGATGATAAACAACAATCAAGGTTTATACAGACTGTTTAGATAAAAAACTTACTCATTTTTTAATATAATAAATCTAACTTTTGTTTTCAATTTTGTACAGTTTTTGCGGAGGCCTTGTACTTGACATTAAAAGGAAACTTCCATTCTTTGCCAGTGATTTCTATGATGCATTGCATATTCAGTCACTGTCTGCCATCCTGTTTATTTACTTGGGAACCGTAACTAATGCAATCACATTTGGAGGCCTGCTTGGAGATGCCACAGATAATATGCAGGTGAAAGGAATGCTATTGCTGTTAATGCATAAAATAAATGTGTGTTGTACAAAGGTAATTAAAAAAATAGAACCCTATTTTATAATAACAGATTTTTTTTGATCTGTTATTATCCTTTCTGTCTCGAGTTTTGTCTGTGTTTGTGTGGATTTTCTCCAAAAGTTCCATATTCCTCTCAAAGTTAAAAAAAAAAAAAAAAAGATAGCAGATCAATTTAATATACAAAATTTCCCTAGGTATGAAGGAATGTGGTCGTCTGTTTGGCTTTTCTGTAATCGATGAAGTTGCTTAAGATTTTTTAATTAAGCATCTCTTGATTAGTATAAGCAAGTATAATAAAAAAAAGAGACACAGATCACAGAGTAACCCATGATAACTTTCATATATATATATATATATATATATATTTATATATATATATATATATATATATATATATATATATATATATATATATATATATATGTATGTATATATATATGATCAATTTCCTAAATAGGTTAATGAGCGTGTAAAACATTTTTAACACATTTTTTTAAAATTATATGAAATAAAATATTACCAATGAAATGTAACCACTTGCATTCATGCATTCAATTTGTGCAGGGTGTGTTGGAGAGTTTTCTAGGCACAGCTGTAACTGGAGCCGTTTTTTGTCTGCTAGCTGGACAGCCCCTCACTATCCTGAGCAGCACAGGGCCTGTACTAGTTTTTGAGAGACTCCTATTCAACTTTAGCAGGTTTTACCTTCTCTTCTCACTTTTATTTTAACTTGAACATTACCCAAAACAGGACACAATGGTTAAAATCCTATTTTAAGTTGGTCCCACCTTCACAGCTAGGTTAGTACAGTCATATTCATCTATGTAAACTGTACGGTCATGTTAATTTTTAATCTTTTATAGAGAAAATAAATTCAATATAACACAGATTATTTACACTTGTTATTTATAGCCATAAATTGTCTTTTGCAGGGAATATGAATTTAACTACCTGGAGTTCCGGCTGTGGATTGGCCTGTGGTCAGCCTTTTTGCTGCTATTGCTGGTGGCCACAGATGCAAGTTTCCTGGTGCAGTATTTTACACGCTTTACCGAGGAGGGCTTTTCTTCGCTTATTAGCTTCATTTTCATTTATGACTCTTTTAAGAAAATGCTAAAGCTAGCCCACCACTACCCCATCAACTCTGACTACAAAATGGACTATGCCACACAGTATGACTGCATGTGCATGGCACCCACTATAGGTAGGCACAGAACTTCTATTAATTACATTTCTGTAATTGAAAGCTTATTTTAAATAAAGGTAATAATTTTAAATGAAAGGTAATAATAATTTACAATTTTAATAATAATAATAATAATAATAATAATAATAATAATAATACAATTTTAGACTGTATCAATGTATCTCATTTACTCATGTTTCAATTTGTCAGTAACCCCACAGGACCACCACAGAGCAGGTACTGTTTGTGTGATGGTAATTCTCAGCACTTAAGTGACACTGATGTAGTGTTAGTGTGTGTTGTGATGGTTCAAGTGGGTTAGACACATCAATGCTGTTGAAGTTTTTAAACAGTTTTAACTCACTGTGCACTCTATTAGACACTTTTATTCTATTTGTAAATGTAATGTAAAGAAACAGTAGCTGTTTTGTTGTTGCACAGTATATGACAGTAATTCGCAGACCCTTTTTCAGTGCTTAGAGAATACTGCCTCCAGTATGCTGATTGCTGCACATTTTATTAGGACTGCTCTTGGTGGGGTGGGGGGTTGTTAAAGACTCCAGCAGCACTGTTATTTCATCACCTTTAATTTGTAGGTGAGCAGGAGTGACCTGATAGATTGAGTGTTTTAAGAGAAAAGGATTTACATGTGGACAATGCGCTTGTTGTTATACAGTGGTTAATGTGTTGAGCCTTCAGTTTCAAGGTTAGGGGTTCATTTCCTCAAGTCTATTAGTGGGTACTTGAGCAAGGCCCTTTGCTCCCATAGTAACCCACCATTGCACTGTGGTGTAAAACTATTTAACATCATTTTACAGTGTGCATTTCATAGCTCCTATAAACTATATATCATTTGGTAACACTTTCTTTTAATCTGGGAATCGTAATGCATTATAATTACATTCTTTAATGTACATGTGTTTATAACCACATTCTAAAAGGTTCTATAACACAATGTGACATAATGCATTATAACATGTGTACTTTAACTACTTGTTAACTTCAAAATCTAAAGAATCCAACGTTTATATTATAATGCATTGTCACTTTAATTTATAAAACCTTATGTCATATTGTTATACCACATTATGACCGTTATCATGAACATGTATGTACATTAACAGAGGCTTATTGTTATAAACCATTATGAATTCATAATTGAAACAAATTTAAGCAAACTTTTTCTTTTTTTTTTTTCAGTAAATAGCACTGTTGATTTTACTGATTCAGTGAAAGAAACATCTGTATGGTTCTACAACTACACAGATCTAGTAAGTTAAAAGCTTTTTACTATTTATGCATTTATATTTAACACGTATTTGCTTTGCATAAAATATTGCGCAGGTCTGTAGCTCTCTTTTTGATGATGGTGACAAGCTGCTTATTTTTAAAGAATTTTAATTCACATCCATAATCTTTGAGTGATTATTCATTGATCTCTTGTCAGTCACTGAACTATTATCGGTAACTTTATCCCTCAGTAATTACGTGAAAGATGTCTGTGGTCACAACGAGCACTTTCATTCTTTTTCCTCAGAGCTGCAGGTCACTGAAACATGATGACAAAACTCAATCACCAACAACAGATAATGGCAGATTTTGTTCAACTTCACATTGCTCAGTTTCAATTTATATAATCTTATGTTACATACAATTTTAAGCCAAATATTTGGGCAAAATCATACCATTTTGGTATTGTTCCTCAAGAAGTCTTAGATGAAGACACACTTAATAGTAGAGCTGTGGATTAAAATGTGACATGTCAAAGCCAGTTCACAAAAGGCACTTTAAATTCAGTTTTAAATAAAACCCTGGAAACAGGTTTAAAAAGTGTTAATTTTGTTTTGTTTTTTTTTCCCCCCCAAAAGCCTCTGAACGCCACCTGGTCTTCACTGACCAAAACAGATTGCCAGAAGTACGGAGGGGAGTTGGTGGGCAAAGCCTGTGACTATGTTCCAGACATCACTCTTATGTCTTTCATCCTGTTCTTTGGCACATACACCTGTTCCATGTGTTTGAAAAAGTTTAAGACCAGTCCATTCTTTCCCACAACAGTAAGTGCATTTCCTGCTCAGAACTTTTGTCTTTAATTGAGATTAAATTGATTGTCCGCAAATGTTATACTGGTAACCCCTCTCTGTTGTAAATAAATAGTAATAAAGTAATAAATATTATATTTTTATATAAATTTTATATACTTAAAAAAAGCAGGTGGATTTTTAGTCAGATTTTTAAAATGATTTTGAGGCAACTATTAGTGAATGTTCAATTGTTTTGTCCCTTAGGTGAGAAAACTCATTAGCGACTTTGCCATCATTTTGGCCATCCTGATATTTTGCTGTGTTGATGCTTTAGTGGGAGTTGACACACCCAAATTGATTGTGCCAACAGAATTTAAGGTAAGTTTAAATATAATTGAGATAAATAAATATTATGTACAGTCTTGGAAGAAACAAAGTACAATATTATTAGTATAGACAGATATGCTGCATGGAATAGTATATATTTAATTGTAATTTGTATTGTTATTGTAATGAATTTTGCAAATCTCTCATCTTTCTTTTACTTTAGCCAACAAGCCCGGAACGTGGTTGGTTTGTTCCACCATTTGGTGGAAACCCATGGTGGGTATACCTAGCAGCAGCCATCCCAGCCCTTCTGGTAACCATCCTGCTATTCATGGACCAACAGATTACTGCAGTCATCGTCAATCGCAAAGAGCATAAGCTGAAGGTAACACACTGAAAAATGGGTTAGTCTGCTTGTTTTATGCTCATCAGAAATCCAGGAAAACATGTCGAACTTCTAACACTTCTAAAACTGAAATGGATTCCATTATTGGTTAATGGTTTAACCTTGAACTTTAATCAGACACATGATTCATTAAAGTATAAAGATAGTAACAGTAAAACATATCACTATGAGCAATACCAGAAAACACAGCAATGATGTATTGCAAAATGTTTTTTTTTTATTTCCATTTGGCAACTTAAGCTTAACTGTTAAACTGTGAGTGCCAAACTAATAAAGTAATTTAGAATTTAATAATAAAGTAATTTAGAATTTATTTCATCTGTCTGCCAGAACGCATGTGTAAATTGACTCCAATAAGTCAAATGTTTTAATTACCAGTGAATCTTCAAAGATATCATATATAATTACAGACAGTAGGGTTAGCCTACATTCCCAACTAAAATTAGACACAATTGTGGTTAGAAGTTTTAGCATTGCAATGATTCAAACACCATGCGTAATCTTTAGGATGAGCTAGATTTATAATTCCATTAGTCTGAACTATAGAATCTAAAAAATCTGCAAATTATTAACATCAAAGCTGATTACATGTTTATTTACATCCGTTGTGCAAACATTGACTTACTGGTGTTAAATATTTCTACATTCTGATGTGACAGATTTTTTTTTTGCCAGAGTATGAAAAAAAACTATGAGGCTCCAGAAAAGATAAATGAAAAATGGCTAAAACAACTGAATCATTTGTCTGCAGAAAAGGAAACATGATACTTCCCATCCTGTAACAAAGCCTTGCTGTCAAACAATTTTACTTTGTGTTCTGAGAATGTAAATCAACCGCAATTTTAGGTGTATATTACCCTTATTTTTCATAATGAACAGTGCCTTTTATTTTTAATGAAAGCAAGTTTACAATTACTCTACAGATGATGGAGGCATTCAGTTCCTGTCTTTTGAAGTCAACCTTCCCTTGAGGATTTCGTTTCAGATCATATGGTCCTTGAAACCTTTTTAGAAGAGTTATGATGTACTCAATGTTGCTAAACATATGTATCTAACAATCAGAATAATAAAGTTGTGGCTGTCCTATTTCAAAATCAAAATGCCAGTGTTTCCCATGTAGTTGTAGTTGACAGCTGATATTTTCATTTATACCAAGAGCCATAAAAGCTATAGTATCAGCATTATAGTTTGTATCATTAACTAGAATTTTTCAAAAGCAACACTGTAAACTTATTACTTTAAAAAGCCTGCATTGTTCACAGAGGCATGTTCAAACAAGAACCTTAAAAAGCCTTTCCAAAGTAATTCCACAAAAGTCCAAATGTTCAATTTAATCTAATGCTGCAACATTGATATTGATTATTTGTAAATCTTTACTATGATTTAAATTTTTGTCTTTTGTCTTAGAGACCTAGTTTTGGATAGGCAGTCAATGGACTCTGTAGTAAAATATATTTTAATAATGTTTAAATACTCTCGTTTTATAACCATGTATATATTTTATTTATGGTATGTTTAAAATTTTATATTATATTTTTTAGTCAAACTGGTCAATTCCCTTTTAAAACAACCAACAATCTCTTTTCAATTTCTGTAGCATAACAAGGGCACATTATTTATGGAGTTTTTGTTCAACAGTATGAAGAAAGTGATTTTAAACCGTAATACATTCAAATGGTTCCATTCTTTTTACCTGTTTGTATATTGTAGAAAGGCGCAGGGTATCATTTAGACCTGTTCTGGGTTGCCGTCCTGATTGCACTGTGCTCCTTTATGGGTCTGCCCTGGTATGTAGCTGCTACCGTCATCTCCATTGCTCACATAGATAGCTTGAAGATGGAAACAGAAACCTCTGCACCTGGAGAACAGCCAAAATTCTTGGGAGTCCGGTATGTCATAGTGACAATGTTGCACAATTTTGCATTATCCAAAATTTGAAATGCTCAGATTTATTATTTCTTGTTATATTGCCTCATACATTTTAATAGTCGAAAGATATGAAATGCAGACAGGTAACTAAAAAACATGCATTGTGTTTGCAAAGGCTTTATGGTATACAATGTGAAGTATGAGGGTTAATCTTTTCCAGCTAAATTAATACACAAGATGAAACATTTTCCTCATGACAACATGTGCCTCTTTAAATTCCCAATATATGTTCTGGCATCAACTGAATCTCTTGCACCCATGGGGATTGATGCACTCTTTTGCAACTTTTTAAAAATGGAATGTAATAAAATGTATTATAACTACTGAAAATATTAGTAAGTTAGTAAGTAATATGAGTTTTACTATTGGAAAGAAAATGTATCAATGCGGTTCACAAAGTGTTGATTGACTGATTGACATTTTTTGAATGATTTATTGACGTTCATGAGAATGGAATCTCAATTATGTACAGTTCTGTTTTAGTGTTGGACTGCTAAACCCTAAATGTAAAATAATTTTATAATGTTTTTTAAAGTAAGTCTGCAGTTCAGTTCAGTGTGGCTTATTGAAGGTAAAATAAATATAATACTGTATTAACCCTGAGCATAGACAGCCATGGATGTTTTCCACATTAATAGTAAATGACATGTCGCGTTTACAAAATGGCGATCTTATCTGCTGCTGTGCCGTGGATTTCAGCTCAGTTGGAAACTCATGTTAAAAGGCTTGTTTTGTTCGATTTCAGGGGGGCTGTATTGATACAGCTGTAAGCTGCGTAAATAGAAACAAAACATTACGCAGCTGCAGATTTATTGAAAATATTTTCTAGAGAGCTTAACATTGATACTGCCTTTAGAAATATAAATTCTACTAAGCATAACAAAATAACTCTAGTTCCAATGAGATTTAGGTCAGCTTATGTTTATGTTGGAATACTGCTGGCTGGCCTGTCATTAAATTGTATGTAATACTTTTTTTTTCTGCAGGGAACAAAGAGTGACTGGTGTTTGTGTCTTTCTTTTAACCGGCTTGTCTGTTTTCATGTCACCAATTCTTAAGGTAATTGTGGATAACAAGTTAATATATTGATATAAATTTTGGTTATTTTTTTCAGCACTTTATGTAATGTTATGTATTTATTTATGGAATATGTTATAGTTTTACCTGTTGCAGTGTTGCTATTATTTCTTTTATGCATGTGTGCCCTGCTAAGACTGTTTGCTGCCCTTTTTCTGCAGTTCATCCCCATGCCAGTTCTTTATGGAGTCTTTCTCTACATGGGGGTGGCCTCACTTAATGGAGTCCAGGTGAGCTGGTCAATGTTTATTTTCTTTTACAACACTATTCCAGTAATACAGTATTTTTTTCTTAGGATTGTAGCACATAACTCTTTGAATTATGTTGTCTTTATTTGTATCGATTTTCTTTATTTTAATATACCTAGTTCATGGACCGCTTAAAGCTGCTCCTTATGCCAGCCAAACACCAGCCTGATCTGATTTATCTGCGGCATGTGCCACTGCGCAAAGTCCACCTTTTTACCTTCATCCAGCTTCTGTGCCTTGCTCTCCTTTGGATCCTCAAGTCCACTGTGGCTGCCATCATCTTTCCTGTCATGGTGAGATTTTTTTTTAGTCATGTCAGTGTTCACTAAATTTACTAAGTTCACTAATTACATGAACATTGGACATAGTATCATTGAATTTTATTTTGCTCTACTTTAAGAAAAAAATACATGAGTTTTAAAATCAATTCTTAAGTGTTAATTAGGTTTCTTTTACTTTCTTGTCATTATTTTTGTTCAGTTCTTGTTTACTATAGTTTTTTTGTTCTGTATAAGGAAGGTCTTTAAACATAAACTCCAAAGCAGGTATTATTTGGCTGGCTGGTGTCTCAGTCCTATCCCAGCAGTGACACTGGGGTATTTAAATAAAACTACAGCAGCACTGCTGCACTAAAACCCCCTCACTGCATCAGTGTCCCTGCAGAACTGACAATTTAAAAACGCACCACTCAAATTATATCTGTCTATATGGTAAGTGAAGGAAATAGACAATGTCTATTCCAGATGTCCAAACTTTTAACTGGTACTGTATATTAATTTTGCAATCAAGATACGGCTTTTTAGTCTAATTTATTATAACCACTGTCTTAATGCTTTAAGAATTCCTGTTTCTGTAATTTTAAATTGTCAGATCCTGGCTTTGGTGGCTGTAAGAAAAGCTATGGACTACGTCTTTTCTCAACATGATCTTAGCTTCTTGGATGACGTTATCCCAGAGAAGGACAAAAAGAAGAAGGAAGATGAAAAGAAAAAAAAGAAAAAGAAAAGAGGGAGTATAGACAGTGATGCAGATGATGTAAGTATTATTATTAGTTTTTATTGATATTTTCATTTAATTAGTATTAAATATCATTGTTATTAAATACTGTTACAAATCTTGATTTTTACAGTATTCATTATTGTAGTCAGACCTTGACTTATACTAATAATATGGAGATATCTATATATCTTGATATATAATTTCTGTAGGTTGCATCATTACTTTTTTCTGTCTCTCCCAATTTGATGATACTCATAGACAATTTTGAAGAGAAGCACTAGGCTTGCTGAGATGCAGTAATAGCCAGCACACCTGTCACTTTCAATTTGGCTAAACCACTCATTTTTAATGGGCGAGTAACCATTACCACATAGTTTCTTTATTTTAGATAGTGGTCAGTTCATGCCAGTCTGTCATGTGGACGAGATTTTATACACTGTGTTGTACACATTAGGCTGTCATGTTATTACATGTGCATAAATTATAATAAGTATAAGGCAATAAGTATAAAAGGTCTGCTTTAATCTTAAAGGGAAAAAACTGGGTATATTTACAGAAAAAAAAAATTATGGAAAAAAAATCTTTTATCTATACTTTATAAATATTGCCTGAAAAAAAACATTAAAATATCACCATACACAGTTTGAAGGAGTTTTTTAGACAAGAAAAATATTCTGTTATACACAAATCAACTCAACAGCAATAACAATCATGGACTGTAAAATAAAATCTGGACTGTACATTAAAAAGGTTAAGCAAATTAAGTACTACACCAACGTTTATTGTCTAAAGAAAGTGAGGCAAAAG
Organism: Corydoras maculifer; assembly: GCA_019802435.1. NCBI lineage: Eukaryota > Metazoa > Chordata > Actinopteri > Siluriformes > Callichthyidae > Corydoras > Corydoras maculifer. The sequence continues at coordinate 29,660 of JAFMOD010000706.1, read as the reverse complement.
CCAGGGGTATAAAGACTTTATAACTTTATAAAGAAATACTTGCAAATCAGTTTGGAAGATATTTCTTATGTAGAAGGAGACTGAAGGAAACTCCTTCCCCATTGCCCCCTATACCATCCCACCCAATAAAAAAAAGAAAGGTTTTGGTAAAAACCAGGAAGGTGTGACCGCTCTAGTTTTCCCTTTACATAACCAAAGATAGTGTTGTGGTTTGATCCATTAAAGCATCAATTAAACTTGCATATTGCCACTGGATCATGAGAATGTGACTCACAGCGAAAATAACCTGGTAAAACTGATGAAGAACTCTGGGCTTAGTTTGTCTTTATAAAGTACATTTTCCACAAATGGCTATTCCTGAGTTTTGAAAAATTACAAACGAATGATTTTGGTGTACTTTTGGACATGTTTTTTATGTTTCCTACAGCCAGGATCAACTGACAAGTTTATTTTATTATGTGGGGTTTGACTTTATTCATTAAGGGTCCCAATGTCCCAAACTCTACCAATGTAGTAAATCCTTTTCCCTCCTTGCAGTCTGACTGTCCTTACAACGAGAAAGTGCCCAGCATTAAAATCCCTTTGGACATGATGGAACAGGAGCCATTTTTAGGGGATAAGGCCAGTGACAGTGAGTAAAAGCAGAGCAATGCACCTCTAAGGGGTTTTCTCTCTATAAACTTTGTCAACTGTAGCCCCTTATCTAGCTCAATTTTTAATGCCCCAAGTGCATGTTGGCAATAATATCTTTTTCTTTTTAATCTGTGGGCTCTGTTCTTTTACTTATTTTGAAGCTTTTACCTATTAACAACCCTTTTGTTTCATGGCTGTGTGGTATTAACATACAAAATACAAAAAATGCAGTGATAAATAAATAAATGAATAATCCATGAACTTAATAATCGAACAATTAATAAATTCACAATAATTAATTAGATAAACAACTGTGACTTTATTTACCAAATGAAACAAAATGCTTTAATTACCTGCATTTCTCTGTTTTTCCACCTTACATTAGCACTTTAGCACTTCCTTGCTTCTGGTTGCATTTTCTTGTACTAATTTTTGGCTGCTCTTTCTCTATTTTCTTTATTATGATTGTCATTAAAAGTTCTTTGCTTTGCTTGTATGCACCTTTAAATAAATTATCTTTGACTTTGTAAAGAAAGATGACCTCAGAGCAGTATGTGGATATTTCGTTCTGCGTATATTTGCATACGCACGTTAATGACTCCAAACAGACACGCATGCAGGAGATATCTGACTGTGCTGAATTTGACTTCTCTGTTTGGGTGTATAAATTGAACAAAACAAGTACCTTCCGAGATAAAATTGCAACGTGTTGCATTTGTGTAGGATGCATGGATGACCTGTGCCAGACATTTAACCACCCTTCTGTACTTTGCAGGAGAAAAGTCATTCCTCGATCGATACACATCCTGTTGAGAGAGTGCACTACTATGAGGACAGTCCAGTATCAAGGTAAGTTAAGGGGACAATTCCAAAGGACTATGGCATATGATTTTTTAAAATTGGTTTGTATAGGTATGCACATGAGTGTGTCCCGACTACATTGTTTTAGAGATGATGAGACTAGGAAAACAATGAAATTTTGCCGAAGTTTGTCAAAGTAAATACATAAAAATAATTCACAACAAAAACGCATTATACATCTTTTTTAATAATGGTGAATTATCTGCACCCTCCCATAGATTTCTCATTTCTGAAAAAAATATTTGTCCTAATTTAAGTCTGTTATGTTTCTGAAAAGGCGTTTGAGACTTTTTTAAAATATATTTTATATTACATTGTATTTGGCACCCTGTCCTGGGTGTGCCCAGAGCCCAGTTTTCCTCTTAATGGGCATTGGGAACTCCCCAGCAAACCTAGTAGAGGATTAAGTAGTAGATGATGAGATTAAATTAAAGATGATACTGCATATTGCATCTATACAAATAACATAATTAATTAATTAAATTATATATTTCTGCAGCTATGAAAAAATTATGTAAATAATCGTGTTTTGTTCAAATTGTTTTGCAGTCCTGAAAGAATTCCATTAAACGTGCCTCAAATTAGAATAGACTTTGATTCAGACACTGACGATGGCTTCTTCTGGAAAAGTCGAGGGTCTGAGACATCAATATAGTCCTCTCACTGTTTAGCCATTCAACCAGTCAGAAATCTATCTAATAACTTATTGTCCTCGGAAAGTCATCAGATTGCTAATAAATATTATAAGGGCATGAACTGGAAGACTCACAACATGGATTCTTATTGAAAATAGAAAGCCTGGACTTCTTCATAAATGCCATTCAAGGTCTTCATCTTGTTTTGATATGAGGACACTTATTCAAATCATTCAGATCACTTGCTAAACATCCTTGGCTAAAAGTCCTTACTACTATGCAGTTAATTCTTTTACTGATCTACTGAAGATTCTGTATAATTTTTTTATTTTTTTTATCTTAAATAAGTCGAAAAAAAAGTTAGGATCTGGCACATGGCTTGTTTAGTCAAAAGTTTGGCTTTTTTTTTCAGAAGAAACTATTTTAAATTTACAAATCGGCCTGTAGCAGGGACGTAACATTTAAATTTTGCATTTTTTAAATTTGTTTTTAGTTCTACCTCTTATTTTAGAATGCAGGAATCCTTAAAAATCAGAAGAATAAAGGTGTCGATTATTTTTCTCCTCATGAGATGTAATACTACTGTTGTTTCTGCATGTACATCCTGAACAATACTGACACATTGTATCATTACAAATTGAAAGTAATATTAAAACATAACATGGAAATGTATTGTTATGTATTACTGTTCCTAACCCTTAATTGTATCAATTGCTTTTTAGCTTTGCGATATTGTATTTAACGCAGTATTAATGTACATTCTGATTACTTTTATATTTAAAATAAATATGATAAGGTACAGGTTAATGTAGATTGTTTTACGTAAAACAATTTTTAAGCAAATAAAATCTTACTGTAGAATGATTTAAATGATTTGCACTACAACTTGTGCTTATCAGCACCATTTAGTCTTCCTGTGTTTATCTAGATCTTTATCTTGCACAACAATACTATAAAAGTGGCTCAACAAAGAATTGCAATAATGCATTGAACAAATGAAGATAACCTTTTTTAAGACCTATTTCCTGAAAGCTTCATAACGGTATATAGAATAAATAGCCAATATGTTGACACTCCTGTTTTTGAGGGTTTTTGATTAACCCATATTGCCAGTAAGGGGGTGATTGTAAAACAATCATAAAAACAACATAAAGTATATGCATAGCCATGAAGTATCTATTTATCATTGGTATTTAGTGAAAAAAAAAATATTGTTAAGCTTAAAACAATTGTGTGAATTATTTTGACTACAGGCTTCATGAAAATGTTTCCAAGTATAGCACTGAATAATTAATTCATCTATTTATATTGCTTTTCATGCTACTCAACATTTTGCTACTCAAACTACTTTAACATCTATATTTTCATAAAATTTTAAATTTTCTGGTATTTTCCTCATAAATAACACTGTAAAAACTGAATTACAATTGTTTCATTATTAAATTTTACTATGAATTTGGTCACGCCTGTGGTTGTAACTCTACTGTTCTATATATGTTAAGTATTCATTAAAGCAATCTGTACACATTATTTTATATGATTTGTCAGGTGCTTTTAAAAATGTTCTTAGTTTTTGGATTCTTAGTTTTTTTTGCAAATCAGTGATGCTTAATAGTGATAATGATAGAAGAACCCCATGTCCTAGCTTTTGGTTGGTACCAAAATTTTGTTTGTACTTAAAAGGGATCAAAAATAAAATCCATTTTTCTTTTCTTTAAAAATGGACAAGAACAAACAGTTTAAAGAAATGTGAACCTGTCATCTTGATGAAATCCTAGAAAAACATGTAATTTGTTGTTTATATCAGATCCACCAGATCTAATAAGACATTAATTTCAGTGTGCACTTACCAGAAGAAACTTTTATGGCTTGTATGTATATAATTGTCCACAGTTGTTTGTTTCTCGTGCTTTTTATTCCATCTTTAGATTTTTTCACAATTAGTTATCCTGATTTTTTACACAATTAGTAATCCTTTCCAACCGATGTCACAAGACTAGATCTTTCAAAATCGCATTGTTATAACTGTGCATGAAAACAATTGTAACATTTTTGATGACTGTTAAGTGGAGAATTATTGGGTTGTATAAAAATGATCTGCTCAGTAAAACGTCAATTAATAGTAGTTTTACACATGCAAACTGTTATTTTGATAACTTTTTTGATTGAATTTATAATTTTAGAAGCCATATTTTTTAAAAAGAAATGAAAACTATTAAAATGAAATAAGTCTCAATATTAAAGTTTCTTGTAATGCTTTATTTTGTTTTATTTTGTGTATCTTTTTCTTAAATCCATACTTTTCTATACTAATTACCTAGGTTACAACATTCTGAAAAGCCCACATTCAAATGTTGCTTGGCAGGAGAGCTCATATTATCCATTTAAGAATCTTTATGGTATACTGTACATTAGAAAATGAAAACTATTTGCTTTTTTTAATAACAGCTTGTTTTCTTATGCATTTTTGTGTTAAAAGAGTTAATGTTTGTCTAAGATAAAAAAGGGAAAAACATTTTTTTAAATTAGATCAAGTATATTAGCCATGATTAAAAGGTAGAAAAATCTTAAGGTAGTGTTAATCTTAAAGAAACATGGATTAGAAGAAGTGAATACTTAGCATTCCATGAAGCCTTTCCACCTGGTTATCGTCATATTCATAAACCATGATTCAGTGTGGGAGTGTGAGTGGAAGCTCCACTGTGGTGGGAGTTCGGCCTTGAACCACAAGGATGTACTATATAATACTAAGTTCAAGCCAAACTCTGTTTTCATCCGTTATATAAGCATTGCATCTTATAATAAAAATTATGTCTCCAGTTTCACCTCACAAATTTTACAGGCTACTTTTGGGATCAAGGTGAACATCCAGTTATGGTTCAGATTGTGCCTTGTTTCAGCATCAGCCTTTTTACGCTTAAACTAGGTTTGGTCTGCAAGGTTGCTTGAAAAAATTGGAGAGAATTATGGCAGCAGCTGCGTTAGTTAGAGGCGGAGCCAAGAAAACAATGGAGATAAATACCTTGCTTTGTATTCTGTTCATTCTTAATGTACGAGATGGGGTTTAAACAAATTAAGTGGACAAATTGACCACTATGAAAAGGCAATTATAAGTTTAAATGTCGGTCTCCAGTGCTCAATTATTTTAACCATCACAGGGTGGGGTGAAGGTATCATAATCCGAATTTAAAAAAAATAACTGGTAAGTGGAAATATAAACATGGCAACAAGATGTAAACCACTGAGCAGTTAAGAGCGTTGGTCCCAACTCCAGATAAACAGTGAGGGTTGTGTCAGGAAAGTAAAAATAAATGTGCGGAAAAAACTCTGTATCAAATCAATCTACATGAAAATCAGATTTTCATGTCAAGAAATATTAAATTGATAAAATAAAAGTGGAAATGATAACTTTAAAATTATTTTACAATATCTCAGAACCTTATAGATGTACAGAGGGCCCTGACTGTTTCCCACTTACATATTACATTGTTTGACACATATGAAATAAAGGCCTGAAATGCTTTATTGTGACCATAAATATTAATTTGTTTTACTGTAGAATGATTATAGTGATTAGTTTCAGAAGTTACCAGATAATTAAAAAAAATAGATTAAATACAAGTCTTGTTACAAATTCTTTGATTAACGATACAACAGTGCCATCTTGTGTCTCTTATGTATATATATATATATATATATATATATATATATATATACACACACAGTAGATAGATAGATAGGTAATAATTGTTTTTTAAATTATATTAATACAAATTATATTAATAATTAAGTGTGTTACATGTTAAAATGTTGATGTAATTTTTAATGGTAATTCCAAAAAGCTTAATAAGACATAAGACATAAAGAAGATCGTTTTATATATTTAAATTTATTTAATTTTTTTATATAATTAGTAGCATCCAGTGATAGATTGGACCCGCTCCTGGGTGTATCTGCCCAGTGCCCGAAAGAATCTCCCATAGATTGGCATGGGGAACCCCCCACGACCCTAGTAGAGGATTAAGCGGAACTAACCCTAGTTTAGTAGTGACACACAGGTGTTTTAAACTTCAGTGGCACCTATGTGGGTGTGATCATACATCAAACACTAACACGCCACCCACATGTAAATGCAATGCTGAGCATCATACATGGTCATAGTCCTAACTATTGTGGCATCAAACTACTAAAAAGTACAGAGACCATACAAAGTAAAGAGGAACAGCTGGATTACGAATTGTAATTATAGAACTTAAAAGTGCATCCACATATGGTTAGTGAAGCTATCAACATGAACAATGAGTGCAAAAACAACCACCTAATAATGGTCTGTGTGTGTTTTAAATTAAACTAAGGATCTGTAATGAAAATCTGCATTCAGTGTTTAAGCCTTAGAACCCTTTTTTAGTTTTAATTACTGCCTTAGTCTGTGAAAGAAAATAGAAATGTAAATAAATGAACAGGGTAATTAAGTTCTCTGTTAGCTTAAGCTGCTTCATTTGCACTAGACTTCACTTATGTAATTGCTGTTGAATATGTTTTAAGTAAAGGGTGAGCACTGATAGAAAAAAACAATTAAGGCTATACATAGTCTCCAGCATTAGTTTATCATGTGATATCCATTTAGTTTTTTTTCTTTTCCTTCTATTTATGCAGATTAAAATCTCATGTAGGTACTGAGTACAATAGATCCTCTTTGTAAGCTAGAGAAATAGTATGCACTATACTGGGAAATAGTATGCACCATCTTCTGACACAGTAGTACAGGTGAGTGCCAGCTATCTCTAACAAAGAAACCACTATTCTAACTTTCTTTTGCTATTATGTAAAGGTAAAAATGCAAGGTCGCTATTAATTTTAATTTACTTCAAATAGCTTATTAATAAACACAAAAACATGTACTAGGTTGCTCTGAAGCAGCATAAAATATTCCAGCATTTGCTCAATTACATTTATGAATGTATTTTAATTGTACTTAGGAGCAGTTTGCCAAATTGAGGGGGAGCAAAGTCAAGGGAATGCAGGAGAGGACTGTCACAGAATTCCACTTTTATCTTCCTGAAAGCCCATAAGCATGACTCCACTGAACCAATCTGGCATTCCTTTTTTTCATGAGATCAGTGAAAAGACTGGTGACATCCAAATAGTTAGGCATGAGCCTATGATCAAAGCCAGCCAGACCTAAAAACCATTTTTTTTAGATCTCACTTGGGTCTTAAGTACTTCCCAATGCTGCTTTTTTGTCAGTGTGGGGACACACCTGTCCATATACCTATTGAAAACTCAGATGGTCTCCCTCTACTTGTCCAACTGTGCACTTTTTAGGGTTGACCGTCTATCTACTGCAAGTGTTTTAGTACTGCCCTTAGAAACCAAAAACACCATTTCCCTCACTAAGGGACTTCTTGATTAACCCCATGCCTTAATTTTATCCCAGACCACCACGTTCTTACATTCATGTGAGAGATTTAATCACAATGTTCATGTTGAACTTTGCTGCAACTTTATCCTTTACTATCTTTTACTAATGTATAAGTAGACGATAGGGGCAACTGCACACTACCAAATTTTGAGGATAGTTTGTTATGTCTTATGAGGTTTATTATGGCAGATAAAGGTGAAAACACTCAAGTAACCTCGGTGGACCTGGAATTTGACCTTCAGATTAATAACCCAACACCCAAACCACTAATATTTCACACGGTACACATAGTGTATATAATATCAATAACATGCCTTAATCAGAATTTTTTTAGAACTCTGATCCATAATCCATCCACGATACTAATTGCTAAGATGTACATCCTCTGTAAATCTGGAGCTGAACATTTCAATTGCACAATAAATCTATTCCAAGCCTTTTAAACACAGGCTTGATTAAAGGAAGTGGGCATCACTGGCAGAAGTTTGCACAGATGCCAGTCCAAAAGAATTGCCCAGTTTTTTGTCTTGTTCTGTCCAGCTTATGGATTATGAGTTATTTGCAAAAAGATCTTATGTCTCCATAGTACTAACAGTTGTTAAGTGTGAGTGTCCTGTATTATTTTGTAAAGTATAAAACATGGTGACGACAGGGCTTTGTCTGTCTGCAGCATTCGCTGTCAATCATTTTCACTTGATCAAAGTCATAATGCAGCGTCTCTTTCATCTGCTTCAGAAAGAAATCTCAGTGGGATATCTCCCTAATGGAGTAGGCTTTTAATCTTATAATCTTTCAATCTTTTAATCACTGAGTAAATTGGCATAAACAGCCACTATAGTGCAATTAAGAAGCCCATTTAGTGTATTCCCTGTTTGTCAAACCAAAATGTGGTGAAAAAAAATAACCTTTAAAATTCAGAAGCAAGTTAAATTTATGGACAGCTGTTGCAGTTGAAATCAATCTATATAGAATGAAGACAAACAGAACACTAACAAAATGTCCAAAAATTATTATTTTTTTCATAATTAGCCCATTGCAAAGTTTAGACACAACAAAGAAGACACATTTGAGATAAAACAACATTATAAACAAGATTTATCTTACAAATACAGAACAATTTTGATAACCAACACCAGTAACGTTTTGGGTGTTTTTTTTTTTTTTGTAGTCTTATCAGCAACTTATTTATGATTTAGTAAAGCTGCTTTTTGACTTGAATGACATAGACTGGTGTCATTGTTTTGTTGTTGTTGTTGATGATTTTGTCTGTTTTGTCAGTGCCGAGTGTGGGATCGATCTGCCCAGTGACCAAAACATTCTCCCTTTTCTGGGCATGAGGAATTCCCCATGACCTTAGTATTGGATATGAGAGATATCTACTAACCTGTAGATAGAAAACATTATGAAAATAATGTTTGTATAGAACAACTCATTCTTTAAGGGAAAGATGGAGCTGGAGTTTAGTGGGAGCTCTGGGGTATTATGTGTGACTGTGAACAATAGGAAATGGTTTTCATGGCTCAGTGATGAGTGTGTTTACTTAGAAGCCCCATGGTGGTCAGGACTGGCTCAGAATTGTTTGGAGCAATTTAATATGAAGACTGTGGCTGTTTGTGAAAAAAAATATCATCTTTATTCAGATTTATGTAAACAAGGTATTTATATATCCTCTCTAACCCAACAAAAATGTTGCTTCCCAAAATTAGCTAAAATGTTTTGTCAATTGAAAATCTTACAATTGTTCTCAAACAAAGAATAAGTACCAAGTTCAATTTTCTCTTAATTTGAAGTAAACGCAAAAGGCTAGCAAGGTATAAATGAATAACAGAAAGTGGAACCAGAATTGAAAGGTAATGGTTACATAAAGTTTCTTAGCTGTGGCAGAAGCCTTTCCTCCTGGTGTAAATTACACCCCCAGATTCAATCAAGAGCTTTCTGAACTGAGTTAATGGTTTTAATGCTTCAGCAATCCAACAGATTGCACTAAGCTATTTCAGAGAGTCTATGTGCTGTGGTTCACCTTAGAAAAACAATTTATCATCTGTAGAGACTTCTATAAGTACAAATAGACAATAGATCCATAGTGACAACAGTCTGTAATGAAAACATAACCATGTCTAAATTTTCCTGAGACACACAGACAAATTATCCGACTTTAAAAACATCCAAGATAAACTGAAAAACAGAGAAAATGTGTTATTAGTATTACAAAATGGTATGATTAGTCAGGTCGACCTATTCAAGGACTTTTTATTGTCACATCACCTAGTACTGGAGTACTGGTGAGTGAAAAACTTGTGAGCAAGCACCCACAACTGTGCAAAAAAAAAAACGATATTTACAAATATAAGAAGAAAATATACAATAGATTTGAAATAAATTTAAAATATAAAAAATTTAAAATATGAAATATGAGAAGGGTATGGAAGAGGGTGTATGTGGGTGCTGTGCAGTAAAGTGCAAGGTGTGGTGTGTATGTAGGTGGAAATTGTCTGAGTATAAGCAGTTCATCGTTCCATTGGCTGTTCCTTAGTCTGGTTGCCTGTGGGAAGAAGCTGTTTCTAAACCGGCTAGTTCTGGTCTTTAAGCTTCTGAGCCTCTTTCTACTCGGCAACTGCAAGAAAAGGCAGTGGCTGGGGTGAGTGGGGTCCTTGATGATGCCACTAGATTTCCTTAGACAGCGGATGTTATATAGGTCCTGAAGGTTTGGGAGCTGAACCCATGTGATGTACTGCGTCGTTTGCACTACCCTCTGCAGGGATCTCCGCTCTAGAGAAGTTAGTATAACAGCTAGTATTAATTATGCATCAATGTCTTTATGTCAAAGATGAGAAACACCATTTAATCGGGGGGGGGGGGGGGGGGGGGGGGGGGGGGGGGGGGGGGGGGGGGGGGGGGGGGGGGGGGGGGGGGGGGGGGGGGGGGGGGGGGGGGGGGGGGGGGGGGGGTGTGTGTGTGTGTGTGTGTGTGTGTGTGTGTGTGTGTGTGTGTGTGTGTGTGTGTGTGTGTGTGTGTGTCTCTCTCTCTCTCTCTCTCTCTCTCTCTGTGTATGTATGTGTATGTGTTTGTGTCTCTGTGTGTGTTTGTGTCTGTGGGATTGAACAATAGATTGGCACACCTGATACACATGTGTATCTGTTCGGGGCCTGAAACTTTTTCCCTGGATGGAGACCACAACCCTGGTATAGTATATGTAAAATAATGAGAGATGACAAACTAAACACATTTTATACACTTGGTTATTATTTTAGTGAAACAAATAAAGATATTTAATAAATTTAAAATTTTGGAAAATCAAAAATAATCAGTTAGGCTGGGAAAGGTTATGAAAACTAAAACATCTCTAAATGATTTGTTTTAAAAGAACGTCAGTACACATCTTTCTTATGTTTTTTTTATTTCTTTTTTTTGTATCTCACATGATATCTGAAGTCTAGTTTAGATTTTTTAATCCCTGCTTTGATATTAATGTAAATTTGTTAATTTCCCTATTGAGTTACCAGTTAAAATGTCATAAGGTGCATGTTATTACAAGAGGTTTGATCAAATCTACTTCTGAATAAAAGGCTAGAGGAAACATACATATAATTACTGTTTTTTTCCACTGCAAGCTGCTACACCATTTGCTACACTGTACTTAATGAGCATGACACTCCTGCTGATAATATAGTTCCACTTCTTTTTTTAAACATGTAGTGACATCACTACCAGAGCAGCACAGTGTGAGAGACCCCTTTATGTGATTCTAACTGACTGTTAGCACCAGCATTTAACCATCTTTCACTCAATCTGGAACAAATATCAGGACACAAACACAGTGTCATAACACAGTTATGTTCCATAAGTAGGCCTTCTCCCTAATAATCACATCATGACTTCACTATTATTGGTAATGCTAAACTTCTTTTACTGTAATGCCATACATAATTCATTCACAGCAGGGGGATAGTGTGGAAATAATGTGTTTTTTAAGGGCTGGACATGCGGTAATCACATGATAAAATAATGAAACTAAATTGCACTAAATTGTCCCATCTAAATTGGCTCAAAATTGTGTGTGTGGGTGTGTGTGGGTGTGTGTGGGTGTGTGTGGGTGTGTGGGTGGTGATGGGTGGTGATGGGTGGGGCTGGGTGGTGATAGGTGGTGATGGGTGGGCCAGCAATGGATTTGTATCCTGTCCTGGGGGTATCGGCTCACTGCCTGAAACATTTCCCCCAGTTATCATTAGTTGAAAAACATATTGCAAAATGTACTTTTGCTACTACATTGTACGTAAGTAAGTTTTTGTAAGATTTTCACACAAATTTTGGAACACAGGATATATAAACTATTTAAAATAACTTTGGTAACCGTGTAAATGTTTGTACAAACTAGTAACATGTACCCTTAAAAGCCAATTTGCAAAAAAAGAATCAAAGGACAGTTTTACAAAAATAAAAGTCTTGAGCATTTTTCTCCCAAATAAAGGTAAGCTGTGTGGAGAGGACTATCTAATTACAGTCTTGGAAAAATGAATCAGGGGCTCTCTGTGAGCCTGTCAGCATCTCAGCATGAGTCCTTCCTTTTCTGTCCACCCATTCACGCAAGTTGCTTTATCAGCTGTGTACAGCACGTCACAGCCCGCTGTGTGTATTTGTACTAAACATGATGTGCCAAGCTAAAGTGCTAAATGCCAGACAAGATCAAACAGTAAGGCAAAGACACAAAGAATAGTCAAGAAGGTAAAATAGTAAGGACAAAAGAAGGTTGTTGTAGGAGTAATCTCTACTTGAAAATATGAAAGGACAGTTTACTATGTACTCATAATTAAAAACGACAGATTTTGGGGGGATCAGAGAAGAAAGAAAGAAAGAAAGAAAGAAAGAAATGGTGTAGTGTTCCGTTATTAAATAATTTCCAAAAATGTTTGAACATAACAAGAGTTTAAACTTTTAAGTTTTAAACTTGAATAGATATCTGGTTGGGGTGGCACGATGGTGTAATGGTTAGCATGTTCTCCTCTAAGCTCAGGGATTCAAGGTTCGAATCCATGTCTGGGTGGAATTTCCATGTTCTTACCATGGTTGTTTTCTGGGTTTTCTGGTTTCCTCGTACATTCCAAGAAAATGGGTTTAAGATGAATTGACTGCTCTAAATTGCCCTTATCTAGTGTATGTGGGTCCGTGTGTCTGTGTGAGTTTGTTTTTAAAGACAATTTGGTCCCCTGTACTAAAAGGACTTCCCAGCAGGGACCGGGGTCGTGAGGGGGTTTCCCATGCCCATCCAGGGGAGAGTGTTCCGGGCTCCAGGCAGACACCCTCAGGACAGGGTCCCAGTCCACCGTTGGGCACACACTCACTCACACAGACAAATAAACACACACTATACAGAGGCAATTTTAGATTTTTTAATTTTTAAATTAAAGCGGTCAATTTTCCATTTTTTGGATTCTGGGAGGAAACTGGAGAATCCGAAAAAATCCCACACGGACATGAGGAGAACATGAAAACAACCGCCCCGATTGGGATTCGAACCTGGATGTTCAGTGCTGAGAGGTGGAATAAGCCCCCCAGACTAACATATTTACCTAATTTTAAGATGGTTAAGGACCAGTTCTTTTTATTGTGTTCTTATAAGTAAAACCATTTTTCCTTCACATAACTTTATAAAAGGTGAGCCAGTTCATTACTTATTTTTGGTGCTTTAAAGGATTGTCATCCTAATGTCTGCTGTGTTAACTGGCACCCATTTGACAACTATAGCAGATACAATTTAAATTTTCTCTCAGAAAAATGTATGGTACAATGTGTGAAAGATCAAAGCTCTTCACCTGTCAAAGATGTCTGACTGTGCCTTTCCACAAAGCTGCTCTAAAAGCACCTGAGTCTCTTAACTCTTTCTTTAAGTCCTACTTAAGACCTACACAGATAAAAGCACCAATATGGGTTTTGCTGTTGCATTTCAGCAGTTACTCAGACATGGCATCAGTGACTGAGCCTATCAAAAAACAGTTTAAACTACCACAAACTTGATAAAGTGTTCAGCATTAAATTATAGCATCATGATTATTATATCATAACATTCTAAATGTGAACAGCTGTCAAAGAAAAAGTTTGAAAATGAGGAACGTGTCTCAGCATGCAAATGGTACAATACACAGATATTGCTGTTGACCAAATAATACATTTCAATACGATTTCATACTTTTGACACAGTATGAAAATAATTCAATGCCACTGTAAGTGTAAACAGCATTTTTAAGGCCAGGAGGGAATAAATAAAGCCAGTTTTATTAAATTGTTCTTCCATGATAGATCTAGAGTAATTTCCAACAAAGTAACAAAATAGAAAATGATAAATGTAGGCAATTTTTTTTTATTGTAAATTTATCATGAGTATTCCCGTCCTAGTCCCATGTGACTGTCAGAATAGATGGGAAATCTGTGATTGCATTGATAATGGACCACTTTTTGAAGGTAGCCAAATTATTCCTATTGCCCAAATGTCCCTTTCCAAAAATTTTCCCCCTAGAGTCTGCTATTTAAGGCACAAGATGCATCTGCATTGTATCCATCATAGTCTGCCTGATGATTTTAGAAGGCTTTCAGTAAGCCTTAATTAGATTATCATTAAGGTTTCTTCTACTGTGCAATAAGCAGAAAAATAGAAAATTTCAGCTGTCAGGCTATTTATTGTTCTGAGAACAGCTTTATGAATGTCAGATTATACATATGTGGCCTTACATTGTGTTGAAATCATTATCTCCTGTGGTTTTCCACTTTAGCTCACTTCAGCCAATGTCATTGTGAACTGTGGTGTCAGACTTGATAAGGCTACTTGAAAGAAAAATATATTCCAGCCCTTTAGACTGTCATTTCTATTGCTTAAATGCTTTTAAAGGCAGTTTGCAGCTGATAGGTATACATATAAAAAATATTGTTATATGAATCTTACAGATTTACAGATGCTGCTCATTAAGTTTACGTTTTTAGTCCAAAATTCTGTTTCAATTAATTTGAATTTTAGCTTTCAACTCATTTTGATTAAGTTTTGGTAATTAAATGTCAGTACGTTTTATGAACTGATTTTTTAATGGCTTTTGCTTACGTACTTTGTTTTTCTAAAGAAGTTGAAATGTTTGTTACAAACAACGCTACACTCCTTTGTACAGTATGTAAACTGTGCCATCTAGTGGTGAAAATCAATCCACTCTTTTTGCACTTACCAAGGATACTTCATTGAGAATTAATTATTTATTATACATCATCAGTGTTGTAATTTCGCCTATGCTAAATTAATTAACAAAAGTTTTGAATGTAAATGGAGTTTGCTGTATGTATTTTCTCTCTCTCTCTCTCTCTCTCTCTCTCTCTCTCTCTCTCTCTCTCTCTCTCTCTCTCTTTTCTGTGTGCGTGACGCAGGAACTCAGTGACGACGAAAAGCGCTCCATCGGTTCTTTCCCGTCCTCACTCAGAGTCCACGCTCTCAGAGCGGAGAGCTGGCTTTACGCTCGCCGGGGTCCCGGGTTTGAATGCGTGCACACTGGACCGAACCGGGCTACAGAACTTTCTACAGCTGCAGAACATGATGAAGGACTTTAACCACAAAGTTCGTACTTGTCGTTATGCTGGACTAAAGCAACCGATAACGAATGAATAAGACGCGTGTTTCTCCATTAATCAATTAAATCACAAGACAAGAAAAAAGGTAAGTTATTAAAGATAATATCCGGTAACATGATCAGACGGGCGGCACGGTGGCTTAGTGGTTAGCACGTTCGCCTCTCAGCGCTGGGGATTCCCGGTTCGAGTTTCCATATTCTCCCCGTGTCTGCGTGGGTTTCCTCCGGGTTCTCCGGTTTCCTCTCACCGACCAAAAACATGGATCAAGTCAATTGAGTTCTCCAAATTGCCCCAATATAGAGTGTGTGTGTGAGTGAGTGTGCACCCAGCGATGGATTGGCGCCCTGTCCTGGGTCTTTCTGCCCAGCGCCTGAGATGTTCTCCCCTGGATGGGCATGGGGAACGCCACCGTGACCCTAATAGAGGATAAAACGGGAGATAATGAATAAATAATCATACAGTCAAAGAAGTTATAATTAGAATTCCTTTAGTACTTTTAATAAAAGGATTATTTTATGATTACAGCTTATTACAATTAGCTATCTTCAGTAATTGCAATTAAGATGGGATCATATTTGTTGTATATTTGGCGTTAACACTGGACTTTGGATGGAAAAAGAAACCTGGGATTTATTCCTCTGTTTGACAGCTATTATGTTGTTGGATTTATTAATATACAGATCGCATTTATCACTTTATGGCTCACATGAAGTGAACACTAAAATAACTAAAATATTAATTAAATTTAATTAAAACTTTCAACTGTGGTCATTTAGGGTTTAAACCTTGCCTTGGTTGTTGGTTTTCAATAGTGTCCTTTAACTAAGGTTGCCTTTAGCTGGTCACACTGACCAATTTGTAGGATAGTGTTTTACTGTAAGATTGTATTTGATTTCATTGACCTGTTATTCTAATGAATATAATTTATTTTTTGTGAAAACAAGCTCCTTGTCTAATCATTGATATCTAATGGATTTGGAAATGTCACAAAAGGTAAAGCCTACTTAGCAACATTTTCTGCTAATAATATTCTTCTTAGTAAATCAAATGTCTGAGTAACTGTATGTACCTCTACAGTTTGTTTCTACTTGCATGTGATATTAAATTCAATAAAAAAGCAGGGGGCAAAAATTAGGTGAAATCCAGTAACAGTCATAAGTTTGGACACGCCCCCTTCTAGTTCAATTGTCTATTTTTTACACTTACAATAAAGATGGAATTTGTACTTTTAGAAGTACAGACTGTAGTTCATCATATGTTCATCTGTTTTCTTATTTTTGTAGTCCCTGTAGGTTCTCTGTTCTCTATTGCTACACTGAAGGGTTTTTCATGCAGTATTGCTGCTGTAGTTTCATTTAAACACCTCAGTGACACTGCTGGGATAGGAATAATGCACCCATCAAATAATTCCTAATCTGTGGTGGTACTTTTAGGGTTCTGACCATTAGAGAACAGAAGTAAAGGGGACGTACACAGTATGTACTGTAGAACACGAACAGATGGACTACAGATGGACTACAGTCTACAAAGTCCAACTTTACAGTGAGTGGAAGTAATTCCTGACTGGTACTGTGTGTGTGTATATTATATATATATATATATATATATATATATATATATATATATATATATATATATATATATATATATATATATATAAACTCACATGCTTGTTAAACAGTTAAAGGAAAGCATTGCATTTCTTGCATTAAAGTTTCCTGTCATGTAGTCATAACTTTTTTAATTTATTTATGTTTTAATGCTTATACAAGTAAAATAATTAATGTGGCTGTTTAAGAACAGGAAGGAACTGTGAAAAATATAGGTTTCAGAAACATCATTTAGAAATCTTTTAAGATTCAGTCTGGAAACTGTTGTCTTCTAGTCAAAAGCCTTTCATTTGTGATTTGTGTACTTACGATTGTGAGAATGCACTAAGCACTAACGGTCAAGCACTTGTAAATGCACTAAATTATTCTATTCATGCTTTACACTGAAAGAAAAATCATTTTGAATGACCTCAGATTCAGAGTTTAGTGAAACAGCATTTGTGATCTCCAAACTGACAAGAAATATAATAAAAGATATACAATATAAATGAAATTGTTTAACTTTTTGGTTAATAAATATACTCTGTTCTTTATTTTAGATCAGAAATGGAAAGAGAACATGGACTGAACCTTTCCTTTGTGATTGATAAAAACTGGACTTCACACATTGTGTCCAAGGAAACCACAATCCCCTGGAGCAACATAACATATGTTGGATATTACCTGCATGAACCTTCAATAGCCGCTATATTCATAGTGTCTTACTTGCTCATATTCTTGGTCTGCATGGTTGGAAATGCAGTGGTGTGCTTCATTGTGTTAAAGAGCAAAAACATGCGTACTGTGACTAATCTCTTTATTCTCAACCTTGCTGTCAGTGACCTTCTTGTTGGAATTTTTTGCATGCCAACAACTCTTCTTGACAACATCATCACAGGTTAGTATAATCATAAGATGTTTCTGAACTGAATAGTTATACTTCTCAGGAATTTCATTATAGTATACAGTCCATCCTTTCAGCAGGTCAGACTTTTTTATTTAGAGTAAATACTACTCTAAAAATCAGTGCAACACCACCAGCTCTGTCCAGTTTAAAAGGATGTACACAGTACAATACTAAATACTCTCTTTCTCAAAGGGATAATTCAGTCTTTAACTTTACACTTGTGCTTGTACACGGTTTATTTTCCTATGGTAGTATATAGTTTTCTTATTATGAACTCTGCAGTAAATTAGTCTAGGTAATTAGTTACCTAGAAAGAAATTAACAACAGGTATTATACTAATTAAATACAAATATTATACTTTTTGAATACAAAACTGATTAGTGGTTGTTTTTGGGAGAATTGGCCTCCCTGTTATTAATGACTAAAAACAAGGAAAATAAAAATTCCTTATTAATATATTATAAATTTTTTGGCAGAATGTTCATGTACTTTTTATTTATTTGTATTTGTTTATGTGAAGCTGATTCAGGTGAGAGAAGTAAAGTGTAAGAATAAATGATGCTCTAGTTAGTGTCTCAGTCTAGACGATGTCTACAGGGAGTTTAGAGCGTGATTGCAGTGAGATAACAACTGTTTTAAGCAATGGTCCTTGGTGAGAGTGAGATGAAAGAAGGAACCAACCAAAAGAATTAGAAAACAGATGAACTCAGTATTCAGGGAAAGGAAAATGGGTAATAAAGAGAAGTGAAGCAAATAATTAGTTGGAGTTTTGCTGACAAACTCCCTTCAGAACAGGGCACATGAAGGTGAAGGGCGCTGGTCAGTCTTTATATGAACATGTGATAGTGGAGAGGATATTGTCTGGTGACCCATACAGAAAGGTTAAGAAACATGAAATATGTGGTGTAGCAGAGATAAGGCATTAACTAGAGTTTATAAGAATATACTTTGGCCGCATAAATCATGATGATGCAGTCTCTCAAAAGAAGGTGAAGAATCTGTTACAGAAGCATGCTGTTGAGTCGAGTGTCAGGTCTATGGCCCTGAATGCAATAACTGTTTTGTGTTTAATGTTTGTGTCAGGCAAGGGTCCCGAACCCCAAAGTCTAATTCTCTATCTTGTATATAAGCTTAAAGAAATCGGTTGAATCTATGGACCTCTCTTTTATTAACCTGTCTCACTGCTGCAGCCCACTTGCTGACTTGAATACAAACGAATTAAGTATTGGAGATTGCCCATTGATTAAGGGCAGGAGGTTCATTTTTCACATAAATGTAGCAAATGTGAATGTATGAGGTTGATGAGGAGGTTGACACTACTATCTCTAAGTCCAACTTAGAAAGACCTGTCAGCTTCATGAATCGACATACGATTATATCAGCTCTTATTAAAGCAGGAGGAGATACACTCAGGCCAGACACACAGCCTTTACTTTTACTTTTTTGTATTATTTATATAATTTTTTAAATTTCATTAAACAATACTAAAGGATAATTGATATTTCACATTCAAATGCAAAGTTAATCTGTGTTGGAATTAAATGTGATGTAAATTTAGATGCATGATTGCTGCAGGATCACAACTGTGTAGGGCCACATGAGGCAAAACTGCAGCTGATGTGAACAGGTGAACCTCTTCAACACAAACTGTAAGCATTTTAAGCAAAATTTTGCATGGAAAAAACTTACTGGTACTAATCCTTAATCACAAGAAAAAACATAATTCCTGTTTAAGGTCTTTACATATATATATTAGCATGCACGTTAGCAGTCCAGTCATCCTTAGGCAAGCGCGTAATCGCGTGTGAGGAAGTGCAGTGACATTTCACATTCGTTTAAACTGCCGATTTAAGAGTTTGAAAAACAGATGCAGTGTAGAAACTTTTTTTTTTTTTTTTGAAATGCCGATGGGAATGGCACAGGCCACCAGTGTCACTCTGTAGATGATATCTGCAAGTAGAGATCAAAGCCTGGTGGGAGTGAAGCCATGCAGCATGAGTGATGCAAACCTGTATAAACCAAGGCCTGGAAATTAAATAGGTAAAAATAAGATTGCTGTGAGATAATAAGTATGCACAGAAAGAATCTTTAAGTATGATGTAAATAAATTATACATATACAAATTATAAATACATTCTTAATGTAGATATTTTTTGGGTCTGTTTTTTTGTGTTTTTTACAATGTACAGTACCACTCAAACATTTCAATTCACTATTGAATGTTCTTTTTGCTTAACGTTTTGTCAATGTTCTCAGTTGCACTTATTGTAAGGATGGACTTTGTAGTTCTACAAGTCCATCTGTGTGTGTTCTACAGTACATACTGTGTACGTCCCCTTTACTCTGTTCTTATGCTCAGAACCCCAATAGTACCCCCACAGAGCAGGGATTATTTGGTTGGTGCATTATTCCTATCCCAGCAGTGTCACTGAAGTGTTTAAATGAAACTCCAGCAGCACTGCTGCACATTTTAATATTTTTCACATGTTTTTTTTTTTGCAAACATGTTTGCCTGTACTGATAGACTGCTTGTTACAAGGGTTCAAGGGTGTGAAGGTGTCATGTGTCTAATAGAATTAAAATGAATTGTAATCTGACTTTTAAGATGGAGGTCACTGATGAATGTCACCACAGAGACATTCTTTTTCTGCATTATAAGGATCGTATTCTTAATTGTGTGATAACCTCATCTGTTCAAGTGTCCTGTGTCATTTTGTATAACCTATCCTGAATAATGACCCATGACCGTGTGACGAGGAGCTAATGCAGATGGACTGGATGCTGCCTCCTAAACCAGGACTGCACTTATCTCATGCCATGCTATGCCAATTAAAGGATCCATTTTTAATGTACTTACCCTGATTTACTTGCTCAAAATCAGCTTTTAATAAATGATGGTCGGATTGCAGCCAGAATCCACCGAAAGATGTGTACCCTCTTGACCCCTTAATACCACTTGAATATGGTACATTCAGAAGTCAGATTAATATTAACATATTAATATTAACAGGGCTAATTCCGAGAATTACCCAGACTCTCAGCACCACCATCAGACAGTCCCAGGCTTCCTTCCTGCACCTTTGACACAAGCACCACTCCACACACCTATGCAGCCTACAAAACAGGCCTTGCACCTGTGAACAGGTCTTGTACCCTTTAGTTTGCAGATTTTCCTGTGGTCACACTGGAACCATTTCACACTTTTACCTGTTTTCACCCAAATTCCCAAAATACTTTTCCTTTGCATTAAAATACTCTTTCTCTCTGCTGTTTGGAAGGCTTTCAGCCAAAACAGACATGTAGCACCAGACTGGGTCTGTGTCTCTTTTCTCTCTAATCTCAGCATCTCACTTACCGTTATCCGTCTCCCACACAGATACATCTTAAACATTATTGCTTTACAGACTAATTTCCTTAGTCATCTTAAAAAAAAACCTTTGCTTTTGTAATTTTACTAATACACTATATTTCAAAGGCATTTGTGGTGTCTTCTATAATTTCTATCTAATACTTTATATTAGTCAACATTTCTACAATGTTTACACTATAGATGAGTACATGTAACCATGTAACTTTTTGTTTTGTTCCAGGCTGGCCCTTTGGAAGCATGATTTGCAAAATGAGTGGTATGGTCCAGGGTATATCTGTGTCTGCCTCTGTTTTCACTCTGGTTGCTATTGCAATTGACAGGTAATATCTTCTCACTCACAAATTTTATAACAATGTACAATATGACTATGGATTTAAAGTCAGAAATACATGAGTGATGTATCATTGCAAATCTCACTTGGATTATTTCAGTTTATTTGAGTCAGAAGAAACATTTCAGTTTCCAATCTTTTAAATCCCAGAGCGAGCCAAGACAACACTAGCAATAATTATCACCCACTCATTTTTAGGCTTAAATAGAAGGCAGTGTGAATAGGAGGTAAAACAGAGAACAGCAGTCATGCAATCTTGTTCAGGATAAGCAAATTAGAAAAAGAGTAAATAAATTGGCTGTATATTCCTCTTTTTAAATGTAAATATGTACTTTTGTAGTTCTACAATTCCATTCTGTAGTTCATCTATTTGTTTTCTACAGTACATACTGTGTACGTCCCCTTTACTCTGTTCTAATGCTCAGAACCCCAATAGTAGCACCACACAGCGGGCATTATTTGGTCGGTGCATTATTCCTATCCCAGCAGTGTCACTGAGGTGTTTAAATGAAACTCCAGAAGCACTGCTGCACTAAAACCTCTTATACTCTTTTTTTTGTCTTTTACAGATTCAGATGCATTGTTTATCCCTTCAAGCAGAAACTGACCATATCAACTGCCATATTTATTATTGTGATCATCTGGGTCCTGGCCGTATCTATCATGTGCCCCTCTGGAGTGATGCTTCAGGTGACTAAGGAGCAAAGTATCAGGGTGTTTCTAGGAGATGGCAACAGAACAAGTCCTTTCTATTGGTGTCGAGAGAACTGGCCCAATCAGGAGATGAGAAAGATTTACACCACAATTCTATTTGCCAACATATACCTAGCTCCTCTTTCCCTCATAGTGATAATGTATGCGAGGATTGGCATCACTCTTTATAAAACTGCAGTGCCAACAGGTGGAAAACCTGGCAATGAGAATCGTCACAATGTTTCGAAGAAGAAGCAGAGAATCATCAAAATGCTTTTAATTGTGGCCTTGCTCTTCATCGTGTCCTGGCTGCCTTTGTGGACACTTATGATGCTAACTGATTATGCAAAGCTGACTGAACACCAGTACAAAATTATTAACATTTACATTTATCCCTTTGCCCATTGGTTAGCCTTCTTTAATAGCAGTGTAAACCCCATCATTTATGGATTTTTCAACGAAAACTTCCGTCGTGGATTTCAAGCAATTTTTAAGTTCAATTTATGCTCAGTTGGAGTTCAGACGTACTCAAACAGAATACACAGTAACTCTGTTCTGCCAGCTAACCTTCAGCCTTCTACCGAGCCACTTTCTTTGAACAGTGTGGACAATCCCAGTTTTCTTCGTGTTAATCATGTAAATGAACAAGACTTAGTAATGGAGGACCTGGAAAAAGTCTCGGAAAGTAGCATGGAGGGGGCGCTGTGAAAAATGTCTTAATAGTAAAATACACAGTTTACAAAAAGTATTGTAAAAAAAAAAAGAAAAAAAA
>JAFMOD010000704.1:114937-125869 GCA_019802435.1 Corydoras maculifer | reverse complement strand
AGAACGCAGGCTGCAGAACTCATGCTGCAGAACGCAGGCTGCAGAGCACTGGCTGCAGAACTCACGCTGCAGAACGCGATCCACGTTTCCGCTCCATATGTTTGGCTTTGTTTCCACGGTGACGACCCGTCTCCCGTCGGTTAACGGAGGGAACGTTCTCGTCCAGCGGTGCTCACGCAGAGCAGACGCAGAGCAGACGCGTCGAGGTCGTTAATATGAGAGACGGGGATTTGCGTTGGAATCGAACATCACGCTGGCGTTCCGTTGCAGATGCTGCGGTGTGTTCTTTGGGATGCGAGGACTTATGATCTGTGGAAATTCCTCAGTCGCTCGCCAGCAGCCGTGCTTTCGCCTCGCGTGGTGGCGTAAACAAATAACCGTACGTGACACGGGGGGCCGTCCACATTCCACAGTCCGCCCCACGTTTCCCATCAAACCCAAATTTATATGCGCGGCGGGGTGTAGATCATGCGGACGGAGCGCCTGGTGGTGTTCAGACCGCGTGATGTACGGCCGTAGCTCTCGATTCCTACCTTGGAGAGGTCTCTGAAGTTGCCGGGCAGCGTGAGGTCCAGCTCCTCGGACTCGTAGTTGGTGAGGACCCACGGGAAGACGGGATACTGGTTCAGGTCGTTATACGTGCGCCCTGCGTGGGAACCGCAAAGAACAGAGCGTCACCATGCTGAGGAACATCCACCACCCTAATGTCAGCTGATCACAGAACAGAGGGACTCAGGGACGATCCGTGCACCATAATTAATAATTCGATATTAAATAAATTATTAATAAATATAAGATCATTTAGTGTTGTAGTCGTTCTGATGTTGTAATGACGTGGCCGTGAGGAGCGTCACCACGTCGGCAATGAAAACACAAAGTGAAAACAGGACGGAAGATTTAAAGCGTCATAAATGAAATAAATCCTCATACGGAGCGGAACGGAAAACAAGATCATGGAATTTTTAAATATAATGCAGATTTATAATGTTTATTATAATGTTTCGGGGATGAATTAGGACTACGATTAGGAATTTTTATTGTCTTCGTCATCGTGCGGCTCAATGTAGGGTGTATCATATAGACTGAAGTATTGGGACACACTTATATTCATTCTTATAGATCAGTAGTATTATATATATATATTCATTCATTCATTCATTCATTATCTCCCGCTTTATCCTCTATTAGGGTCGCGGTGGGGTTCCCCATGCCCATCCAGGGGAGAACGTCTCGGGCGCTGGGCAGATAGACCCAGGACAGGGCGCCAATCCATCGCTGGGCACACACTCACTCACACAGACACACTCTATATGGGGCAATTTTGAGAATTCAATTGACTTGATCCATGTTTTTGGACTGTGGGAGGAAACCAGAGAACCCGGCATTTATAGTAAGGGGTGGCATGGTGGCTTAGTGGTTTAGCATGTTCTCCTCTCAGCACCAGGGATTCCCGGTTCGAATCCCAATCTGGGTGGAGTTTCCATGTTCTCCCCGTGTCCGCATGGGTTTCCTCCGGGTTCTCTGGTTTCCTCCCACAGTCCAAAAACATGGATCAAGTCAATTGAGTTCTCCAAATTGCCCCATATAGAGTGTGTGTGTCTGTGTGAGTGTGTGTCCAGTGATAGATTGGCGCCCTGTCCTGGGTCTATCTGCCCAGCACCCGAAGCGTTCTCCCCTGGATGGGCATGGGGAACCCCGCCGCGACCCTAATAGAGGATAAAGCAGAAGATAATGGATGGATGGATATATATATATATATATATATATAGCTTTGTATGAACAGTTTGGGGAAGGCCCTCTGTTTGCCTCAGCGTGACCGAGCCCCGGTCTCCATAACGACATGGCTGTTTAATGATGACCTCTCACCCTACATCAGTGTGTGACCTCGTCAATGTCCCTGTAAACTGAATTAGACAAACCATCTGAGTGACGCAGGGAGCTCGCATTGAGGGGGGGGCAGTGTGAGGTCAATCAGATTTGGCACCGCGGACCGCTCTGAGGTCCACTCTGATGGAATGTGGGGTGGTCAGGGGTGTGGGGGGTGTATTTAGCGTGGCGGCAGGAGGAAGCAGCAGCGACCCGTGCCGTCCTTGGCGCGGGGACCTCTGAGGCTGTGCTCGCTCGGTTGGATGGAGATGGAGGTTATGGAGCCGTGAGAGCCTTTACCTCGCCGGACAAGGTTCCCACACGTCCTCTCTAATACCCCTCCCAAACCAAAACGTCTTCATGGAGGGTGATAACTCGTTATAACAGGCTCCATTAACGAGGCCTCTGGAGTCAGATCTGTATGACTGTGCACAGAGACGTGCAGGGATAGGCCCTGTAAGCGTCCTGAACTTTATTAAGTGTGTGTGGGAGGTGTGGGTGTGTGTGTGGGGGGAGGAGGGTGCTGGGGTCATGTTTATTGGCGGTTCATTTATCGTGCTCACTCCATTAAACGAGGCCCCGCCCTCGTTACAGAGCGCCTCATTATACAGAACAACACGCAGCACACAGATCCTCCACCTTAAACTCCACCCACTCTAAAGTTCCACAGTTTAATTCTGTAGCTCCTCCTCCTCACAGAGCAGTTCCTGTTATATATTAAGGTGGTGGATGACTCTCAGAAGGGTGGTGGTGCTATAAGATGAGTGTACATTGAGTGTGAACAGGGTTCGAACTCCACTTACACCCTACCACAAAGACACTGACGGGATAGGACACAGAAAAGGACCGTCCACAGACTGCTCCCATGGCAGTGTGACTGAATGAAACCCTGGAGTTTGTTCACAGAGAGCACCTCCTCAGCACCACCTCAGCTCCGGTGCCTGCCACTAACCGGGGTAAATAGGAGGGGAACGTTCCGCCGGAACCCCATCATTCGGGTCAAGCACAGCTGGAGGAGCGGGTCAGAGGGGGACCGTCCAGCTGACAGGACCGGGGTGGGTGCAGGCTGTTAATAACTCTGAAACGCTGTTTAATTAGAAAAGAGAGGTTCCGCATTAACACCCCCCCCCCCCCCGCCTGTCTGAGGGCCCGGCCGGCGCCGACACCCCTGTCAGGCGCGGTCATTACCACTCCCCATTTTAATGAATTTTCTCCCTGTACCCATCATGCCTTACATCTAATTAGCTGACAGCGGCGTGGCGGTGGCTCGCCAGCTAAATATAAATATGCATGAGCGAGCGCGTGAGCGTGTGCGTGAGCGAGCGCGTGCGGCGGGGTGACAGTTTTCGGTGTCGAAGGGAAGTGTCTGAGTGTAGAAACTGCGAAGGCGTCGCGCCGGCGTCCGTGATGGAGCCTCCCCACGCTGACGCTAACACGGGCGTTCACAATCGGCGTGACTAATTATCGCCGAATCAGCACGCCGTGCGTTCGCTGGAACGTGGGGGGAGGGCAAACAGCTTGCTGTATCAAAGCTCCGGGTTCCACACCTGACGACGGCGACCGGGTCACTGAAGAAATCAGCACGGCGACGGGATAGGACACGAAGGCGGCGCCTTTAAAAGCGTCAGTCCTGAGAGCAACCACACGGCGTGGAGACACCACCGGGGGGCGCCGTTACGGACTGCCTTCTCTTTGCGTTTGAGGGAAGCAGAGGTCAGACACCGATGACAGGTGATGGAAGCTGAAGCAGCCTCTGAGCTGTGGGCTGAGCTCAGGGTTCTGTGTGTCAGTCCGGTTCTTTGGCCTTCCCCAAACTGTTTACACCATGTCAGAACCACATGGGGTGGAACGGAACCGACAGAACCGACACCAAACCCAACCGAGCAGAACCTCTGACCTGCGATGGTGTTGAGGAACATCAGGTACTCGAAGTTGGAGATCTCACGTCTCTGCCAGCGCAGCGTCATGTTGGACGACTTGAAGAGCTGACGTGGAGACGCCAACGAGATTCTCCTGCAAAGACAGTTACACACACACACACACACACACACACACACACACATATACACACATACACACACACACACACACACACACACACACACACACACACACACACACACACACACACACACACACACACACATACACACACACACACACACACACACACACACACACACACACACACACACACACACACACACACACACACACACACACACACACACACACACACACACACACACACACACACACACACACACACACACACACACACACACACACACACACACACACACACACACAAACATATACACATGTATACATATTTACACACACATACACACAAACGTATACACACGTATACACATTTACACACACACACACACACACACAGTGAGGTGCTGATGGTTCTCCCCCTTGTGAGGACCAGGGCTTGGGGAGGGGGGGGTGCAGTACCTGGCCTGTGGGAGTCCGTAGCTTGTGCCCACGCCCACTCGGGGTAAACTGTACACCACCTTCTTGACCGTGGGCTGATCGGGGAAGTTAAACATCACGGAGGCTGGAAGAGAACATACCAAAGTGCTGCTCAACCAGAACACAACCCACATCAAAGAACACAGCGACAAGAACCTGGAACACGAACGCGAACACAGCACCACCACCACCACCACCACCACCCTAAAGGTGGAGGACAGATTAAAGGTGGAGGACAGATTAAAGGTGAAGAAGCAAATAACAGATTAAAGGTTGAGAACAGATTAAAGGTGGAGAACAGATAATAAATTAAAGGTGGAGGACAGATTAAAGGTGGAGGACAGATTAAAGGTGGAAAAGCAGATAACAGATTAAAGGTGGAGAACAGATTAAAGGTGGAGAACAGATTAAAGGTGGAGAACAGATTAAATGTGGAGAACAGATAATAAATTAAAGGTGGAGAACAGATTAAAGGTGGAGGACAGATTAAAGGTGGAAAAGCAGATAACAGATTAAAGGTGGAGGACAGATTAAAGGTGGAAAAGCAGATAACAGATTAAAGGTGGAGAACAGATTAAAGGCGGAGAACAGATTAAAGGTGGAGAACAGATTAAATGTGGAGGACAGATTTAAGGTGGAGGACAGATTAAAGGTGGAAAAGCAGATAACAGATTAAAGGTGGAGGACAGATTAAATGTGGAGGACAGATTTAAGGTGGAGGACAGATTAAAGGTGGAAAAGCAGATAACAGATTAAAGGTGGAGGACAGATTAAAGGTAGAGAAGCAGATGGAGGGATTTACTTCTGTTAGCCATGAAGATCTCGAGCGCGGTGTTGTGCAGCAGGTGGCGGCGGGCGAAGACGGCGCGGATCTCGCTGAACATCCACTTCCCGTGCAGACCTTCAGAGTAGGACAGAACCTGGAGAAGCGGGTGGAGAAGCGGGTGGAGGACAGAGTTACGCCTGTGGAACGCACTGAGAGGAACTCGTTAGGTTTTTAATGATTTACATCTGATGATCGACCACGCTCTGTCTCCACCTCATTCATTCCACTCAGAGTGGGCAGAAAGGGCCTTTCTGTGCAGTTTTGCATGTTCTCCTCACAGGTTCCACCCACTGACATGCTGATGAGTATATTAGAAATATTATCGTGTCCTATCCCTGCGGTGGATGTGCTTTCTGCACTCACACCGACCGAGAGGTGGGGGGGGGGTCCACGGGTTCCCCGGCGGGGGTTCGGGCGTTCATTTAGAGACCCTGACGGCGTGTTCCAGCCGGTCCGGACCCGCTCCGTCTCTCTCAGGACCGCGCCTCAGAGACACGAAGACACGCTCCCCGACACCACCGCGTCTCCACCGCGTCTCCGGGGTTCAATTAGAGCCGGATTACACTGCAGCACCACACTCCACCACCTACCACACACACACACACACACACACACACCACAACCACCCCCCCTCACCACACACACTATAACCACCCCTCCATCACCACACACGTCACAGCGTTATGGGGGGGGGGATCCAGGAAACTAAAGCTCTGAACATCATTAACCCTCAGAACCACAGTCTGCAGAGAACCAGTCTCCATTACACTAAACACTGAACGTCAAAACACTAAACACTAAAACACTAAAGGTTAAACACTAAAACACTAAACACTAAACATTAAACATTAAAACACTAAACATTAAAACACTAAACATTAAAACACAAAAACACTAAACACTAAACATTAAAACACTAAAACACTAAACATTAAACACTAAACACTACACAATAAACACTAAACATTAAAACACTAAAACACTAAACATTAAACACTATAACACTAAAAATTAAACACAAACACTAAACATTAAACACTAAACACTAAAACACTAAACATTAAAACACTAAAACACTACACACTAAACATTAAACACTAAACACTACACATTAAACACTAAACATTAAAACACTAAAACACTAAACATTAAACACTATAACACTAAAAATTAAACACAAACACTAAACATTAAACACTAAACACTAAACACTAAAACACTGAACACTTAACACTAAAACACTAAATATTAAACACTAAACATCAAACACTAAAACACTAAACCCTGAACATTAAACACTAAAACACTAAACATTAAACACTAAAACACTAAACATTAAACACTAAAACACTAAACATTAAACACTAAACACTAAAACACTGAACACTAAAACACTAAATATTAAACACTAAACATCAAACACTAAAACACTAAACCCTGAACATTAAACACTAAACACTGAACCCTATACAACAAACCCTAAACTCAACAACATATTAAACCCAATACACTAAACCTTAAACACTAAACCCTGATCCCTATACACTTAACCCTAAACTCAACAACATATTAAACCCTAAACCCTAAACCCAAACACTAAACATTAAACCCTAAACACTAGCCACTGAACCTAAAAAAAATACTGAACCCTAAAAACTGAACCCCAAACGCAGCACATAACACTAAACCCAAACAAACACTAAACCCATCAGAACACTTAATCCCAGGCACTAAACTCTAAACAACGAATTCAGCTCCTCCTGCTCCTCCTGCAGGGTCTGTTTGGACTGATCCCAGGTCAGAAAGACGGATCAGAATGAAAGACGATGGTTTAAAACCTCAAAACGCGTTCATATTAAAAAACGTGTCTCAACATCAGAAATGACAGTTCAGAAGCGCCGAGTCGGCGTCCCTGTGGACTCTGTGTTCAGTGACAAAGCACAGGCTTCACACAGCACCCCCTGCCTGTTACAGAGAGAGAGCGCGGGCGGGCGGGCGAGGCCCAGCTGTAGGAAACTGGGCTTAATGAACCTGTCTGGCTGAGCTGTCCGCTGCCTGTCAGAGGTGTCAGCGCGGTGACGAGTGTCGGGGACGAGTGCCCCCGGGTCCCAGACAGGCCTGCCAGCTGGAGAATTCGGCCCTGATCTAATCACACCGGCCCCAAAATCTCCCGCAATCCCATCAGCCCCGGCGGCACCCGCGCTTCCTGAGGCCTCGATAACACGGTGGCCCCGTCTTTATATTTATATAATTATATTTTATATTTATAAGTACTGGGACGTCCTCTCATTACCCACAGGACCTCGTATGACCTCACACCTCTCACGGCTGTGAGGTCAGACACTGGTGTTTGCACCAGGGGCCTTCCCCAAACTGTTCCCACGAGGTAAGCAGCATACCGGAACACGAGCTCTCGATTTAGAGGACTGTCCCAATATTTTTGTCCTGATATTGTTATTGTTAAATCCAAAATCGAGGTTCCGCTGTCAGGCAGGATCTATTAAACCCAACTCCATGAAACACAAAGACAATAAAACCCAAATCAACCCCCCCCCTCCCTCAGGACGGGTGCCTATATCCAGCCCTAACAGAGGGGTAAATACATCAAAGGAATCTGTCATATTTAAAGCGGACACCATTTTTCAAAGCCGGCCCCCTGAGATCCGAGTCCAATCCCCTTCCGTGAGGAATCTGTGCTGAAGCGGGCGCGGGTGGAGCGGGGCGGAGGCTGAAGCCGGCATGACTGATATATTTATAAAGGCGCTCGTCTGCCACGCTGACAACCTGCCATCTCCCGCACCTCCGCCCGGCCGGCCGGCCGCACATTTCTCTAATAGGCTTCCACCGCGAAAGCTCGGCGAGAAGCTCGCGAGGGGCGCGAGAGGAGTGCCGCCAATGCAGGAGACGCACACACCCCAGAACTGTGCCGACTCCCCGAAGAGAGCGAGAGAGAGAGAGAGAGAGAGAGAGAGAGAGACAGAGAGAGAGAGCATGAGAGCGCCTGTGGTGAGAGAACTGCTGAGACGTCCAAACATTTCCAAAGCGAGTGACCACTGCAACCTCACAGAACCCTCAAAGGAACCCTCACCACACCAACATGAAAGTCTTTATCAAACCCGCAAAAAACCATCACAGAACCCTCACAGAACCTTCACCCAACCAAATACCTAACCCTGACTGAACCTTTACCAAACTCTCACAAATTCACCCAACCTATACCAAACCCTAATGAAAACCCTCACCAAACCCTTACCGAACCCTCACAGAACCTTTACCCAACCTATACCTAACCCTCACCACACCAACATGAAAGCCTTTATCAAACCCTCAAAGAACCATCACTGAATCCTCACTGAACTATTACCAACCTTTACCCAACCTATAGCAAACCCTGACTGAACCTTTACCAAACCCTCACAAATTCACCCAACCTATACCAAACCCTAATGAAACCTTCACCAAACCCTTATTGAACCTTCCCCGAACCTATACTGAACCCTCACCAAACCCTGACCAAACCCTCACTGAACCCTCACCAACCTTCATCCACTGAATACTAAACCCTTACTAAACCCTGACTAAACCTTTACCAAACCCTCACAAATTCACCTAATCTTTACCAAACCCTAATGAAACCTTCACCAAACCTTTACCGAGCCCTCAATGAACCATCACTGAACCCTTATTGTACTTTCACCAACCTTCACCCANCCACCCACCCATTCCCCTAAAATGCTGCAGCCACGGATAGCTGGGGCATCAGGGAGCTTTAGAGTAGAGGGCTGAACGCTGAGCTCTGCTGGAACGTCTCATCGGGTTCCTCACGCCCCAACTTTCTGAAGGACGTCCCGCCGTCCAACCCCGCCGAGCGATCGGCGTCTCAGATTAGAGCCGGAGTGCAGCGGATCGGAGCTATCTGAACCACTTTACCCCAAAGCCGGGCAGCCAGCATTTCATATTTCACCCTAAATCACATTAGAGCGCTGCGATGGCGGGGGGGGGGGGACGCCCTCGTTTTTCCCGGCCCCCGTCAGCTGGAGAGAGCGTGACATGCAGCCGCAGCCTGATCTAATCACGCTTCTGCAGCCCAGAACAAAGCAGCTGCACCATCAGCGAGGAGGCGGGGTCACGCTCGCAGGCGAGGCGATTTAACCAAAGGAATCGACTCTGGGTTCCACTCCGAGCCCCGCTCTGTGTAGGGGGGGCAGGGACTTCCCTAAACTGTTTACTGAGACAGTGGCACTGAACGAACTCCGGGGTCTGAGGTTCGGATCCCATGTGCAGGTCACCTGATCAGCGGAGCAGTAAGCCTGACTCAGGATTAAACAAGCCCGACTTAAACCTGCACGAGCCTCACATCTGCTCGCCGGAGGTCACGTCTCACTTAACGTCTGAGCGCGAGACGTTTCGCCGGAGACGTTCCTGTCAAAGCCGAACAAAAGAAGTGGAATAACACGCTCCACAAGGGCGGCGCCGGCGCGGACGTGCTCGGCTCGACGCCGGAGGAGCCGCTCGGCAGATAATTAATATCCTTGGAACTAGATAATCATTAGATTCCAATAAATCCATCTCGCACCCGAACGGCAGACCATAGGGGACCCCGCCGGCCTCGGGCCCCGCCGGCCTCGGGCCCCCAGAACGGGTGGAGGAGGGTTCTGAGGGTTCTGCTGACGAGCGCCGCCCGGGGCTGAAGGTGTGGCGCGGATGAATGAAGGCACGCGTGAAGCGGAGGCAGCAGGCCGCTCAGCACGGCGGCCCCCGGGGGCCGTTCTCAGGCAGCCGCTTCCTGCCGGCTGACGTGCGAGGGCCCGGCGCAGGCGTTGTCGTGAGAACGTCGGGGGAACGGTGTCGGGTCGCCGCGCTTCTCTTCCAGGTCGCCGCACGCAGGAAAGGTTTTAGAGAACAGATCAGAGAGCGAGGTCGCGACCTCAAACATCCACCCACCGGTCAACATCTGAACTCTGAAGGTGGAGCAGAACAGACGGACAGCTCGAGTCCAGCAGAACCTCCACCTCACACAGCACAGGTGAATGTGGGAGAGCCTGCCCCCTCCCCCTGCAAAGATTTGTTACAAATTTCACTTGAAAGTCTTTTTATGAGGTCAGAGGTGAGGAGTCTGAGGGTTCATGATCATAAAAAACATCTGAGACCCCGCCCCCCCGGCTGCAGAACGCAGGCTGCAGAACGCAGGCTGCAGAACGCTGGCTGCAAAACTCTACACTGCAGAACTTCCGCTGCAGAACGCAGGCTGCATAACTCACGCTGCAGAACGCAGGCTGCAGAACTCACGCTGCAGAACGCAGGCTGCAGAACTCCCGCTGCAGAACGCAGGCTGCAGAACTCACGCTGCAGAACGCAGGCTGCAGAACGCAGGCTGCAGAACGCAGGCTGCAGAACGCTGGCTGCAAAACTCTACACTGCAGAACTTCCGCTGCAGAACGCAGGCTGCATAACTCACGCTGCAGAACGCAGGCTGCAGAACTCACGCTGCAGAACGCAGGCTGCAGAGCACTGGCTGCAGAACGCAGGCTGCAGAACTCACGCTGCAGAACGCAGGCTGCAGAGCACTGGCTGCAGAACGCAGGCTGCAGAACTCACGCTGCAGAACGCAGGCTGCAGAGCACTGGCTGCAGAACTCACGCTGCAGAATGCAGGCTGTAGAACTCACGCTGCAGAACGCAGGCTGCAGAACTCACGCTGCAGAACGCTGGCTGCAGAACTCACGCTGCAGAACTCCCACTGCAGAATGCAGGCTGCAG
>JAFMOD010000704.1:81419-108848 GCA_019802435.1 Corydoras maculifer | reverse complement strand
CCCCCCCCCCCACCCGGCCCCCCGTTCCGCTCACAAGGCTCCTCTTTAAGATTCCAGATGACAAACCCCTCAGAACCGCGGCGTAGCGTCTCCATCTGATCACGGAGGACTGGAAACGAGGACATTTAAAATTCCTTCAGATTCGGCGTCTCAGCCTCAGCGAGGACGCCGCGCCTCCCGAGCAGGTACCGCGGGGCCGAGCGGGAGGCTTTGCATAATCACTGTCACTATACATTTAGGTTGTGGAGCAGCGTGGGTGGAGGTGACGGCGCTCCGGGTGAGAGAGAGAGAGAGAGACCGCGCTGCACGTCCGCTCGCGTTTAAGCATGAGACACGGAAATCCCCCCAGTCCCCCACGCTGCACCGTTCTCTAATGAGGCGCCGCCGCTGCGGAACCTTCAGGTGGTTGATGATGCATCCGCATTCAGAGGGTTCGGACTCATGTGACTCATCACGACCACCTTAATCGAAACGACGTCATCTTAAAATTCAATACAATAAAATGTTAAAATCGCCGGGCGGCACGGGGGCTTAGTGTTGTACTGGGGATTTCCGGTTCGAATCCCAATCTGGGTGGAGTTTGCATGTTCTCCCCGTGTCCACGTGGGTTTCCTCCGGGTTCTCCGGTTTCCTTCCACAGTCCAAAAACATGGATCAAGGTAAACTGAATTCTCCAAATTGCCCCATATAGTGTGTGTGCGCGCGCGAGTGAGTGTGTGTCCAGTGATGGATTGCCCTCCCGGTCCTGGGTGTATCTGGCATGGGGAACCCCCCCCCCCTCACCCACGACCCTAGTAGAGGATAAAGTGGAAGATAATGGCTCGATGTTAAAGTCGGCTGTTGGTGTAAAGCACACCGAAGCCGGACCCTGGAGCACGGCCACAATAGCACGTCTGAAACATCCACACGACTGCAATGACGGACAGGAGAACATCACCTGCCGCCGGCGCTGTGTTTGGTGGAGAAAGGTCTATTTAAGGGTCTGGCCCCAACCCCCGGCTCTTGCCCCGCCCCCGGAGATCCATTCAGGGGATTGCTTAGTGCTCTAAACATTTTGTTGCCGGTCTTCTGACAAATAAAGTATTATCTTTCGGAGTGTCCGAGCGTCACACGCTATAAACATGTGTTTATATTGTACAGAAATTGGACGTCCACCTCCGCAGCCGTACGGGGGAAGCTCCTCCCACATGGAGATCCAACTAAATAGTGACTTAAGAGGCTTGAAAGTACTAAGCCTGATTTAGTTTGAGGTGTTCCTCTGTGAAGTCATGCTAATAGCTGCAGCTCAGGAAATCCTGCAGCTTAAGAAATCTCTACCACTGAGCGAGAGAGAGAGAGAGAGAGAGAGAGAGAAAGAGGGACGGGGACAAGACAGATACACAGGCAGGGACGTCAGTGAGCAAAACACAAAGCGACAGAAAGAAAGACTGGAAAGAGAAAGAGTGATGGACAAAAGAACCAGCTCTGAAAGTCTATGTGAGCGCAGGGTTCTGCGGGCGGGGTTCTGCGGGCGGGGTTCCGTGGGCGGGGTTCTAAGCATGGGGTTCCGTGAACGTGGTGGCGCTTGTTAGCGCGAGTGGGTGTGTGCAGCCAAAGGGAAAAGTGGGCCGCCTGATGAGCAATGAGCGCCTCTCAGTTCCGCAATTAATCTTGTCGTTCTACCTGCGCCCCGTCTCTGCCCCCGGACCCCGCACACATCCATTACCCGGCTCTCCATTCCGCCCTGCTCGTGGTCCCGCTCGCTCTCGCCCCGCCGCTCCGCTTCTATCTGTCCTCCATGGTCCAGCGGCCTCGCCTCTCCCCCGTCCCGCCGCTAATGCCTGAAGATTGTACCCACTGACGCCTCAAGGACACGTCCATCCCCGTATAGAGGGTGTTGGCGAGACGGGTCCTCCGGCAGCGCCGCCGCATGCTAATGGGACGTTGTGTGAGTGTTAGGTAGAGCGGCGGGCCCCCTCAGGGCCCGGTGGAGCTCAGGATGGTAATCTGGTGGTTGAGTGCTGTAGATAATTTGCACTTGATCCCCTTGTAATTATATAGTTTAAATCGTTTTACCGAGGCTTATCCCGCGGCGCACGCGGGCGGAGCCGTTGGACGTCGCTCATCAACCGGCGGCTTATTCTCCCGCGAGCTTGTGGGAGCGGGAGGGGGGGGGCGGAGACGGAGGGCTCGCTGACATAATTATTTTGACATGGCTTGCATGCTTAGTGCAGGTTTTGCATATCGCACCCCGCCACCAGGAACATCGCCGCATCGCGGTACGTCCCGTGGCGGGTTGGGCCAGCTCCAGGAACACGCCGCACGTCGCCGGAGTGCTCACGAGCGTGCGGGCGTGAACGCGGGAGAACATGCTCATCCACGAGAACCCAGAACGTCAAGACCAGTGATTCTCAACCAGTGGCTCGAGGACACGTTCCAAAAGGGATCCATCCATTATCTTCCGCTTTATCCTCTATTAGGGTCGTGGGGGGAGGGGGGGGGCAGACAAACCCAGGACAGGGTGCCAATCTATCACTGGACACACACTCACTCACACAGACTCTCTATATGGGGCCTTAAATGCATGTTTTTGGGACTGTGGGAGAAAACCGGGGAAACCAGAGCAAACCAATGTAGACATGAGGAGAACATGCAAACTCCACCCAGCTCGGGATTCAAACCTGGATCCCCAGCACTGAGAGGAGAACATGCTAAACACAAATTCACTGCGCCGCCCCCAGGGACAGGTCCTAAAAATATATATACATTTAAATACAATTTTAATTAATTAATCTGATTTTGTGAGACTTTTATATTAAAAATAAGAGAGAGAGGCATGCGTCAGACGCTCACAGCATTCCCGTTGCCATGGTAACCACCGGTCATAGATACCCTTCCGTTTTGAATTTGTGATTTTCGTTCATTGAGGACAAAGATTCTCCGTTTACTACAAAGCTTAATTAATTAAATTGGCTTTGTACGAATGTGACTATAAGGTTCTTTTTCCAGATTAAATTGGTTGGGTTCTGTTCCGGGCTGAGAACATTAGAGAATGTCTGCTCTAGAACCTCCGTGAGAGCGTTTTCCTGTTCAACCTGAAGCGCATTCGCGAGATGCTAGAGGAGAGGAGCCCGGCTTGCTTACATCAGACCCACCCGTCCATGTCTTTAGTTCTGTGGAGCGCTATCACGCAGGAACCGGACGGGCCCTCCCCAAACTCTGAGCACTCTCAGACATGCCCACCTGGCACCAACAACCATGCAGCATCACCAAAACCATCTTTCTTTGCTTGGTGATGGTGTATAATTAAATTCCACGAATAAGAATGCGGTTGCAGGAGTGCGCATGTGCCCCCGATGGCCACCGACAGTACAGCCCCCTACAGATCACGCAGGTTGTTAATGCGGGTGGTTTTCTCGAGGGCCCATGTTCCGGCCCCGGCGGCTCCCGGAGCACCGAGCGTCGAAAGGCCTTTGCATGTGAAGTAAGACGCCGCCTCAGACATCGTCCCCGTGCGATGCCAGTGGGGACGCTCTGATATCAGCGCCCCTGTGCCCGTCCTCCCGGACGCCGGCTCTCGCACGTGAAAGAGGAAACGGCTGAAATAGGAGCGCTCGCGCCGATGATTTATGGCCGGTGAGCGTAAACGCTCCCTAAAGCTGGATCAGAGGCATTTCCTCATTGATTGAACTATTGCACCGAAATCAGATCTTGATTAATGAGTTCCTGTCAGGGGGGAACGGTCCGGTTCGGCGGGGGGGTCGGGGGTGGGGGGGGATCTATATTTTGCAGCTCACCAGGCTGTGAAATTCGCAGGATCATTAAAAGCGGCATGCGAGATGCTCACGCTCCGGCACCGCGCCGCCGTTTACGCCTTCTTTTCTTCCCGACTGAAACCGACATTAACGATCTCCAGAATCGGGTCGGAACGTCGGAACGTCGGAGCGTCAGCCCGGTGGAACTTCAGAGAACTGGATTCATGCCGCGTGGGGCCACGTCATGTCCATCTACCGCACTCGTCTCAGTCTCCAGGCCCGCGGGTCAGATCCGGCCCGTAATCTAGTTCCATCCGGCCCCTTAGGTCGTTTTACATTCATCTATAACGGGCGGCACGGTGGCTTTGTGTTTAGCATGTTCTCCTCTCATCACTGGGGATCCAGAGTTGAATCCCCATGGTTTGTGTGTCCACATGGATATCCACCCGTAGTCCAAAAACATGGATTCAAGGTGAAATGAATGCTCTAAATTGCCCCATAGTGTGTGTGTGTGTGTGTGTGTGTGTGTGTGTGTGTATGAGTGAGTGTGTCCTTATTGATAGATTGGCGTCCTGTACTGGGTGTATCTGCCCAGCGCCCGAAATGTTCTCTGAAGGAGGGGCATGGGTGTTTAATAAATGTATTTAGTGTGTTCAGACCTCCACCTAAAGTGGGCAAGAATGGGGCCCGGAGACAGGATTTCTCCCGACAGGAACGGACTTCAGCTCAGGGGGTCGAACTCAAATTTGGCCCCTGGTGCAATTGAGTTTGCCCCCCATGATTTACTGTACAGACATGGGTTAATAAATGACCCGCACCACCACGCTGAGGATCATCCACCACCCTAATACGACCTGCGCCGTGAGGATCCTGATCATCCATTGGATGGTTCCCTCATGGCCTCCACCGGCTCCATGTCGCCTGACACTGAACTCAGACCCTCCAACAGAACCGACCCCCGACCCCGCCGCCAGAACAATGCGGGGCCCGGGGCCCAGCCCGTCGGTTCTGCTCCTCTCAGAGGAACAATGGCCTTAAAAGAGGCATTATGGGAAGAGAAAGGCAGCGGGGCTTAGGCGCACGGCGTATGCAACATTTAAAGAGCGGGTTGCGGGCGTAGAGGGGCGGCGGGAGAATGGGTCGCTCGCTCGCCGAGCCGCGGCGCCCTCATTGTACAGAAGTCACATCGCATTAAGACTGAGGGCCATTTGCAGGACGCCGCTCTCGCAGCTCTCGCCTTTCACAACAGATTAAGCTATGAAAACCCGCCATCACTAAAGCACCCATTACAACCTTTCTTCCCTCGCTCCCCCGAATGCGCCTGAATACACCGGGACGTTCCGCTGATCCGGCCGGGGGAGACGGAGGTGGAGGGGAAGCGGGCGAGCGAGAGAGAGAGACAGAGAGAGAGAGAGAGAGAGACAGAGAGAGAGAGAGAGAGAGAGACATGCAAACACAGCCTGATTGGACAATTTCCCATTATTTTAAACAGCTCCTTGTTTCTACTCATACAGATTTGTGGGGTTTGTAGTTCTACAGTAACGTTCTGTAGTCTATCTGCTCCTCTCGGTTTACAGACTCTGTTGGTCTGTATGCTTTGGTATGTTCTCTGAGGATCAGGACTGTAGACAGAGCAGGTGTTATTAGGGTGTTGGATGTATTAGTGTGATCACAGGATGCTGCGTATATATATATATATATATATATATATATATATATATATATATATATATATATATATATATAACAATATAATAAAGTTATGTAGTGTGTGCGTGTGTGTGTGTGTGTGTGTGTGTGTGAGGTTTAAATGTAAGTTTGTTATTGTGGTTTTATAAATAAAACGGTTGGTGCAGCGTGAGCGCTGACTGAATAATAAACTCAGATCTCAGACTCTCAGCATTTTCGTTTTTTTTTAATTCTCGGTGTAAATCCTTTAACTGTCAGGACTTTTGGGTGATTAGTCCTCGCAGCGTGAAGTCTGGGTGAAAGGCGAGAGTGGCTCTTTCTCCCGCCGCCGCAGCAGCGAGGCAACTTCAAACGGACTGGAACGCATCGGAATGGCGATCACGGCGTTAAACAGGATTGGAGAGGCGCGCCGGTGCCACTCCAGATGCGGGTCGTGTGGCGTTAAACGCCTGTCAGCCTCCGAAAAACGCAGACAAAAGAGCGGGGCGGCTCTGGAGCGCCGCGGCGGGGAGGAAGGTGGCAGGGGGGGTTTTTGGATTTTCGTATTTTGTGGGAGCTGCGCACTCACCTCCGTCGCCGATGCCTTCCAACGAGGCGCGGCATCGACGGGGACGCCATCTGCACTTCATTTCCTCCGAGCTGGAACAATGCACCGTGTGGGGGTGGACTGGGGGTGGAGGGGGGGTGCGCAGGAACAGAGGTGAAGGAGAACGCTCTCTCCGCATCGCTCCCGGAGCAGAGCGGCGAACATAATGAGCTCTCCAGGGGCGCCCGCCCATTAAAGCGGCTAACCGCGCCGGAGCAGGTGAGCGCGTGAGGCGTGCGGACGGGCACGGGACACCTCGGAACGTCCGTCTCAGGAAGATGGCCTGGGATCCGCCGAATTACCGCGCTGCAGTGGGGCCCTTTACCGTGACCCTCATTAAAACTCTAATTGGAGCGCCGCGAGCGCAGAGCTAAAACAACGAGGCCTGCGCTGGCGCCGTATTCACATCAAACGCAGCAGACAGCAGTGAAGGAATGACGCCGTCCCCGAGTCCTCTGTCTTTAGAGGTGTCCATTCACTCTGCGACAGACCGGGGACCACCCGTCTCCGTCCTGCTGCTCATGCAACATCCTTTAGAACGGGGTCTCTCAAGGGGGGGGTACAGTGAGTCGGACCCGGCGTTCGTCGATGTCTTTGTTTTCACGCCGTGATCACGTTGGACCCGTTACGTTTCACTTAAAAAGTTATCGTTGTACGTTAAGCGCCGTCATGAGCAAAAAAATAGCTCTGACTCACAGCCAATCACAGACAAAGATCTGAAACATCGAGTTCAAAATGAAAACAAAATAAATAAACACGAGAGTGGCGTAAAGATCGCTGAAATCCACAAAACGTTCCACTGCGGCAACAAAAAGGAACGATAAAGAAGGTTAACATCGTGAATGGCGTTAATGTGCTTACAAACAGAGAGAGTGAACACCCGAAAAAGTTTGCAGACAAATTCGCAACAAAAAAAGAGGCTCCACTGTATGTTTAAAAAAATATTAAATAATCTAGATATGTACTCGTCTCTTAGCTTGAAAACTAAACAGAGACAGAGAGAGGTACGCGTCAGACACTGCAGCCTTCTCGTTGCCATGGAAACAGAACAAAGACTGACGAGGTCGAAACGTTAATCATTTAAATGAAAAACAGTGAGATGACGAGAAACATAAACGCCGTTTTGTTAAACACTCGTGAACCATTAACAATCTCAAATAATGTAGCTATTAATCCTTTGTTCTGTTTTTAGTTTTAAAAACGGGATTTAATTTCTATTAAACAAGTTTTGGTGTATTTTGGAGTCTCTGTAACAAATTAATTGGATTTCATTTGATTTAAATGGAAATAAACGCCTCAGTTTTCATCCAGTTTAGATTTCAGCGATTCTGTTTTTGTGGAAGGACTCCCGACAAGAACTGAGGTTCAACTCTATATTTCAAATTTGAATCAATGCTCATCTAGTTTTGTACTCGTCTTTCATCTTAAAAAACAAGAGGTACGTGTCAGACGCAGCAGCATTCTCGTTGCCATGGAAAAGCAATTAAAGGTAATTGTTTGTTACGTATTTTACGTAATGTAACTTGCGCGTTTTTCCATTACATTTTACATTTGGTCATTTAGGAGACGCTTTTATCCAAAGCGACTTACAAGGTGAGCACAGGGTTCATCGCAACATCCCTGGAGCAATGAGGGTTAAGGGTCTTGCTCAAGGACCCACACTGGTAACTTCAGTGGACCTGGGATTTGAACCCCCAACCTTCAGATTGATAGCTCAACGGCCTGACCACTGAGCTAACGCGCCCTCGTGTTTAAATGAGTTTTATTTTAAGAATAAACTAGTATAAAAGTGGGTGGACCTGGAGAACCTCTGGGTTCCGCGCTGAGACCCGTTGAGATCCTCTGCTGTAGCTGGTGGAGGCGGTCGGGGGACTCGACCCGCAGTGTATTCGGACATCCTAAGCGTTGATTTAGTGCGCAGCGCTCAGCGAGCGTGGCTTCTTTATTAAACCAATCAGCTGTAAAGAGCTCAGCGTTGTACCGGAAATTCCCAGCCTCCTGAAACACGGATGTACGGTTGGCTTTGTTTATCGTAGCGTTTACGTCGTCACCGCAAATCCATCTTTATCATTACAATTACAGCGCTAACGACTAACGAGGCCGTTCCGTTCGGATGTTCCGCCAGATGTTCCGCTGAGACATTGAACCCGATACGTCTGCGAGCGAGCGCTCTGAAGCTCTCTCTGATGGATCGTCCGGCGCTCGCGCCTGCAGAGTCATCCTCTCGCAGGCGGTCCCCGTGGCGTCCCGGACCCGGCGGAACCGGCGACCCGTTCCAAAACCGGCGCCAGCGAGCGGGCCAGGAAAACAAACGCTGACTGACCGACAGAGAGGCAAAATAAACCCTCCCCAAGCAGCAGCATCAATCACTTTAATTACGCCAAACACCATAATAACAACAATTACAATAATATCTCATTAAGAGAGAGAGAGCGAACGAGAGAGAGCGAGAGGGAGAGAGAGAGAGAGAGAGTGACGGGGGAGAATTAATAGCAGGCAGGTGTACAACACGCCGCAATTATGGAACCTGAAATTAGCTCATTGCCCCGAGGCAAAGCGAGAGCAGCGCGAGAGGAAGTGAGCCGAGCGAGCGAGTGAGAGAGCGAGAGAGAGAGAGGGAAGAGTCACAACATGAGAGTGCGGCTGACAAAAGGTGGGGGTTCAAATAAGGAAACAAAAATGCCTTAAAAGTGTAAATTAGGGCTGAATAAAAACGTAGGAGTCGAGAGAGAGAGAGAGAGAGAAAGAGAGAGAGAGCGGGCGAGAGAGAGAGTTTAGAGGGAGGCTGAGCGTCGTGATCAAGGGCAGCCGTGAGCTCGGCGGCAGTCGACTGGCAGCCTCCTCTCCTGCTGTCACTCATTCATTACACTGCGGCGGCGGCGTTGCCGTGGAAGCGCCTCCTCGCGCAGCCTCATCACATTCATTAAAGCTCTAACCCGCCGTCGTTAGGCCGATGTCCACCCGCCAACCGAGCGCCGAACCCAAAGCCGTCTCAGAACCACGGACACGCTGCCGTCTCTGATACCGCCCCCAACCTGCGGACTGCATGAGGCCACGCCCCCTCCATCACTCAGGACCATCGCTATAGCTGCGAGGGGACAGCTGACCTCAGCTCTGAGATCAGACCCAAACAAAGCCCCGCCTTCCAACATCAGTGCCCGACCTCGCAGAACCCGCAAAGACGAACGACACGAACCCGGCGTTCCGTTAGACAACGGAACACAATTTAACAACTTAATCCCAACGACTCTACTGATATCAAATGAAATGAATAATTAAAGACTTGAATTTTGATCATCTTTAGATTCAGAATAAAAGTCCAAACAGGAGCATAAAGCAGCGTGCACACAAACTGAACCTGACCTCTGTACTGATGTAACCCAGCATCCTAAAGGTACAGGCGTGCCCTGCTGGATGCTTTATAGGTATATTTATTATATTTATGCTTCACAGGTAGTTGGAGGCATACGTTTTGCATAATTAATAAAAATATCGGCAAACAATTACGAAAAGCCCAGATGTGAACCTTGTGGGACGCCACAATGGACATCTACAGAATTATATATATATATATATATATATATATATATATATATATATATATATATATATATATATTATATATACCGACACCAGCACCGACCGACACCTGCACCGAGCGGCACCGACCAAAAACCCCAGAACCCAATCACAGAATCCATTTCTTCAGGCCGCCGTGACGTTCAGAAGCTTCGGAGATCAAGCTGGCACAAAACCCCTCCAAATCTATCCATCATTTTAACCTTCATTGAGGCGCCATGTCAGCCTCACAAAGCTGCTCATATGGTGTTAATGAGCGTGTAATATAAGCGGCTGGCCACTAGGCCGTTACGCCGCCGCCGCCGCCGTGCAGGAACCGGGGCAGGGCTCCGGAGCTGCTGTCTGCCCACATCACTCACGAGCAATCAGGAAGAATAAATATCAGGTCTGATCCGCGGCGGGCGTAATCACCAACCATAACCCGCAGACGGGGCTGCTGGAGGATGTAGGTCAACGGCGTTCTGCGGCGCTACAATCAGAGGCCACGCCCTCTGAGAAAACAACAGCACCGTTAATAAACGGCCTTCTTAATAAAAGCATTCTGCTAAATAAAAAGTGCAGTCGTCAGACGACGTGAGCGTCGGGGACACGGTGTCCTCGGTGTCCTCGGGTGACGGAGCGTGTGTACACGTGGGCGGGGGGCTCGGCCGTGTTAATAATGGAAATGATATACATCAATATGGCCGCGGCGCCTCCCACGTGTCCTCCGAGCGACCAAAACAAAGGAACCGGCAACTTATGAACTGCCCGCACCACTCTGCTGAGTCCATAAAACAACTGGCCCCAGTCACAGGGGAGCCCCCACCCCCACACCTCCCCGCTCCTAATACCACCCCTCTCACAGCGGACCACCAGATGACACAGATGGGGCGAGGGCAAACAAAAAAGGGGGC
Source organism: Corydoras maculifer (assembly GCA_019802435.1). Lineage (NCBI taxonomy): Eukaryota > Metazoa > Chordata > Actinopteri > Siluriformes > Callichthyidae > Corydoras > Corydoras maculifer. The sequence continues at coordinate 98,367 of JAFMOD010000704.1, read as the reverse complement.
TCTCTGTCCTGACCCGGCGCTCTTTCAAAAAGCCATTCAAGCAACAAATTAGGGAAAGCTGGGGCCTCGCTGCAACACCACGGCGCCCCCGTGCTCTTTTATTGGTCAACGCCGTGGGTCGCTCGCCACGCAGACTGATTTACGAGCGCCGGCCCGCCGGGTTCGAGGAGAACCGCAAGAACCTGCTCTCTCTGTGTCCCAGTGCCTCGTCTTCTGAACGTGGGTTAAAGTTAAACGGCGAGTTTGCAGGTTCGAACCCACGGCAGCTTTCAGACAGTCACCCCCGCATTCTGTTACCGACAACACTAATAAAATCATTCGTAATCGGGGGGGGGGGGGGACATCATGTCTTCTTTATCTAGTCTGTAAAATTAGTCTCGTCCACATACCTCCGACCTCAACATCCATTCACTCACTCACATCTCAAACCTCGTTTACAGTCAGACAGGGGGTTGGCTGGGGACTATCCCAGCACTCTCAGAGCTCAGGGTGAGGGTTTAAACTGTAGTCAGTCCTCAATGTCCAGTCCTCAATGTATAGGCCAGCAGAAAAAAAATTGGCACCCTCTAAAAGAAACTCACGCAGGAGGAGAACATGCAAACTTTGTCCACACTATGATGAGTGGGGGTGCAGTGACCACATATTATTATTATTATGAAAATCTACGTCCTGTGGATGGTGATGTTCTCAGGTGGAGGCATTACACACAGCACTGCAGAAGAAAGCCCAGGTTCTCAGGAACGTCGTGTTCTAATGGAGATGTTCCCCAGAGGTTCTCATGTTGGTATTTTGGAGGATGACTTCCATCCATCCATTATCTTCTGCTTAATCCTCTATTAGGGTCACGGGGGGGGGGGGTTCCCCATGCCCATCCAGGGTAGAACGTTTCGGGCGCTGGGCAGACACCAATCTATCGCTGGGTACACACTCACTCACACAGACACACTCAATATGGGGCAATTTGGAAAACTCAATTGACTTGATCCATGTTTTTGGACTGTGGGAGGAAACCGGAGAACCCTAAGGAAACCCACGCGGACACGGGGAAGAACATGCAAACTCCACCCAGATTGGGATTCGAACTGGGAATGAGTGCTGAGAGGAGAACATGCTAACCACTAAACCACTGTGCCGCCTGGAAGATGTCTTATTTAAATATACTTGGGACTTGGGACAGTCCTGTGGACACTGCTTTAAGGGGAACTGGGTTCCTTAAAAAGTCTTTTCAGCAGTGAAACATCCGCACTCAACAGGCTGCTGACGTCCTGCATGTCCTCTCTGGGGTTCCATCGCTTGGGTACGGTCCCGGCTCTGCTGCAGGTTCCAGGTTCGGCTCTGTCCTTCAGCAGGTTCCTTTAACGTTCTTTTTGATTCATGAGACACAATGCAGTAACAGAACACGAGGCTGATGATGTCATGACGTTTTCACCTGATGGGGACTATCCCAGCACTCCCTGGGCTAAAGACAGGCAACCCCTTGGACATGTCCTCAATCGTTCACAGAACAGACCAACATTTTAAAGGTGAACTCCGGAGAACTCCGCGTCTCCAAGCTTGTGATGCTCCTTCTCCTGTTCCACTTTGAGGAACATGGCATGGAAGAGTCCTGACCTGAACATCGTCCAACAGCAATGGGACGAATTAGAACAGAGACTGTGAGTCTGGTCTTCTCCTTCGGCATCAAATCAAAGGTTCCTTTACAGCCCTTTGGAGAACGTGGAAGTTAATGGTTCTTCATAGGGTATCTTAATTTGGAACTCTACCCCCACCCCCCCAGAGGACAGGGCCGGTTCTGCACGCCGCTGATCCGACAGAACCTCGCAGTTCCTTTATTTTTTTTGTTCTCGGACCCACTTTTACTTCCCTCATCTCGCCGGCTTCCCCTCCCTCCTCCCCCCCTCCCTCCCTCCCTCTCTCCACATCAGCCTCGTTCCCCTCTGCCGCGCCCCTCCCCTAACGCAATCTGCATAGAGGGACATTTGTCATCATTAGCCCTGCTCCGACAGTTGGCACCCGGCACCTCAGATCTGGAGAACTTGCAATTATGAAGCCTTCATCTCGTATTTGGGTTACACGGCCTAATTTCATCACGGGCTCCGAGCGCCGGCATTTCATTACCCGAGCCCCCGACCTGGGGAGGAGCGCAGCCTCTCCCGCTCCCTTTGTTTTCCTCCCGTCGCACCGGGGCCCGTGCGGCCCAGATATTAATTCGGAGCGCGTCTGGGCGTCGGCCGCGCCGGGCCTGTTGGGGAGACGCCTCGGACGCGTATCACCGGGTCAGCGGGCAAATGATTGCGGAAGCAACCTCCAGACACCGGCCGTCCCTCAAACACATTAAGATTAATCACGGCGCGCCGGCGTGGCACGCGAGGAGGGCGCACCGCGAGCCGGCGAGGGGCGTACGGCGGGAACGAGTGACATTTCTGATTTAAAAGCGCCTCAATCAGCCGGCGAGATGAACGCAAGCCATGCAAATGTGCAGAGCAGCCATTCAGCAACGCATCTGTAAGTGGAGGGAGTTTGGGTGGAGGGGGGAGGTGGGGGGTAATGTTATTGCGTTGTTATTCATCCAGCTCTTTTCGGAAATCCCCGCTCTCTTCCTCTTTGTGGGCGCTTAAAGAGCAGTAAAGTTAATTTGTGTTCTCAGCGTGGAGGTTTATGGAGGTGCTTTAAGCACATATGGCTTCGGCTCGGCGAGGCGCTCCGAAACACGGCCCCGGCCTCCCGAACCCGCGCCTCGGGCGGCTTTTTACTCGGCTACCAAACACCCATGGGAGGAGGTCGCTAATGCGCCATGGAAACTAAAACAAATGGAGGGACTGGATCCGAGGCGGGAAGGCAGGGGGCTGACAGGCGGGAGGCAGAGGGAAAATTAACTGGGAGTCCTGCGGTGCGGCCATATTGCCTGGAATAACCAAATTTGCCTCGGTTTCTGCAACCGGCTGCCGATTCCGGCGTCCGCCCCTCACAAAGGACACGTCATAATAAGTGTCCATCTTGGATAATGCAATCGGCTCGGCGCTCCGTCCTTTTTTAATCTGATTTATATTCCCTCGTCACTCCATTAAATCCCGTTGATGATCTGTACCGTGACCCGACGACGCCTCCAGCTCCCGTACGCCGGTTCCGCGTCTCCCGCCGTTTTTTTTTTTTTTTTCTCGATTTCAGCACAAAGCCCGTTCTCGATGCTCTGACAGAACCGGCACAAAGAGCCGACCCTGCGGAGGACGCGGCGCGGCCACAATGACCTCCTTTTTGTGAGTGAATAACAGGATTATTAAGCGAAACACCAAAAAAAGGACTATTAACTCCAATTAGGGGGAGGACGGAGACGGAGGACGGGCGGTAATCCGCTCGGCGACGAGCAAAGCTGCTCACACTCGTCCTGTACGGAAAATTAATAAACCAGTTAAATTAAAAGAACGAAAACGCCGTACGAGCCTCAGTGGACGGACGGGTGTTTTAGGAAACGGGTCGCGTTAAACATCAAAGAGCGAGCTGAGAGTCCGAATGTCCGATAACAATAACGCACAACTCTGAGTTACGCACACATACAAAGGTTTTTTACAATTAAATGCATTATTGATATTTAATTACCAAGATATAGATTTCTAATACATAAATATATAAATATATTACAGGTATATATATATATATATATATATATATATATATATATATATATATATATATATATATATATATATAATTGATTCATTCATTATCTCCCGCTTTATCCTCCATTAGGGTCCGGGGGGGTTCTCCATGCCCATCCAGGGGAGAACGTTTTGGGCACTGGGCAGATACACCCAGGACAGGGCACCAATCCATTGCTGGGCACACACTCACTCACACAGACAATTTGGAGAATTCAATTGACCTGATCCATGTTTTTGGACTGTGGGAGGAAACCGGAGAACCCGGAGGAAACCCACGCGGACACGGGGAGAACATGAAAACTCCACCCAGATGGGAATTCGAACCTGGAATCCCTAGAGCTGAGAGGAGAACATGCTAAACCACTAAGCCACCGTGCCGCCCTATATATATCATAAGGTGCAAAATAATGAATCCCCTAAATTTTTGAACATTTTTAAAAAATAAGAGAATTTAATCCTAAGCAATAAACTAATTACCATTCTAAGTGATTCGTTTGTAACTGAAATGGACATGTCAATGAAATCAGGCGTTTTGGAGACCTGTATGCTTATGGGACTGGGTTTCGGTTCTGGGGTGATGGCGTGGTGGCTCCATGGAGACGCTGTTGGGTTGTGGTGGTGTGGAGGAACCCGACCGACCCACATAGAACCCGAGCTTGCGCTTAACCCACTAGAACAGAGTTTATATATACAGTATACAAACACAGTGTGTGTGTGTGTGTGTGTGTGTGTGTGTGTGTGCGCACTGCAGAAGCATCAAGCCGTGAGTTCTGCTACATAAAGGTTCTTGATTGTGGTGTCACATGCCAGTTCCGGTTGTTTGACAAGAACCATTACCAGTCTGGAGAAACGTCCTGACAGCGGGCTCATCAAACCGGGCGGAGCGCGGCCGCAGAGAAATGAAGAGATCACTGGGGAGGAAACCGGAGAACAAAGGGGCCTTCAGCGGGCAGAACGTGTCCTCGCTCAAACGCCGGAGCCACGCGAGAACCGACCCAACGCGGAGCATTGATTTACACCAACGCTCAAAATAGAGTCCGCACTCAAACCCATAAAGCATCGCGTGACGGTGCGCTCAACGCCGGCAATGTTACAGAGACACCAAGACGGAGGGATGGGACGAGAGGTCGCCGAGGTGGGGGGGGCAGGGGGTGGGTAACGCCCCGGGTCAGTGCTGAACCCTCAAACACCACGGACGATCCACACGATGGCATGGAGACATTTAGAGAACTGATCCAAACACGCTGGAACGTGGGCTTTGATGCAGATCTTGAGTACAGCATCAGTGTGATGATCCTCATGGGGGGGGGGGGTAATGATGGGGTGTTAACCATGAGGTCAGGGTTCAAATGATATAGAGAACCCGAGGCACACGTACCAAAGTCCAGCACAGTCCACTCTGATACGAGCACAGAGACTTTATCAGAAACTAACCACGAGAAACAACATGCGGTCCTGCAACAGGGTTCTGCCGTCATTCAGGATCACCGCGCAGAGACAGAGGTTTCACACTCATGTCTTCACATTTGCACCGAACCAAGATGTGAACTTTAAACAACTGCAGGCATCGGCCTTGTGGAAACAGTTTGGGGAAGGCCTCCCTCCAGTCCTGCACATATGTGTGATGAAGAACCGGACAGCCAGTCTCATCAACAACCCTGAGACCAAACAAGACACGGATCCAGAGTCAGTTCTCACATCCGACATCAGGGTCTGACCTCACACATGATCTTCAGGATCGATACATACACACACACACACACACACTCCAAAAATCTTATAGGTCTTTTTAAAAAAGTGCACATTGCTGAGAAACCAACCTACAGAAGGATGTCTCCAAAGTTTTGTCTGTTTTATGTGTGTGTGTGTGTGTGTGTGTGTGTGTGTGTGTGTGTGTGTGTGTGTGTGTTTATAAGTGAATGTGTGTGTCTGTCTAAAAATTAATGAAGGCATTAAAGACAGAAATCATTAAATTTAAAACAAGAGCTCTGAAGTCAGAGCGCTGAGAGAACAGTAGAGAGACCCGTATTATCAATCAGCATAATTATATTTATAATTATTTTTACCATCATCATTATCATTATTATTATTATAATTATTAAACTAGAATTTATCTCTGTAAATGATCCACTCCTCACACACTCACTGCCGAGGCTGAAGTAATCACTCAATTCATTATTAAAGATATTTATAAAAATCTTGACGGCCGTTTCTTAAACCCTGAGCCCGAGCCCGGCGGTGTGTGTCTGTGTGTGTGTGTGTGCGGTGTCTGTGGAGAAGGTTGTGAGCATTCAGATCTGCAGTGTGTCCAGGATGGAGGAGGGATGCTAAAATGTTTCCATCCAACCATGAGCTGTCCTCAAAGGCCTGTTTACAGCTCCTCACACACACACACACACACACACACACACACACACACACACACACACACACACACACGGCTCAGCTGAAACCATTCACAGTCTTTTAAAGATGACAGACTGTGTATCTTACCCATAACCTGCATTAACCCGCGGAGAGACCTCGAAATATCCGAAACTAATTAAGTTAAAAGAGAAACGAGGCGGCGACGGTGAGAGGGGATCATTCCACATGGAGATACACCACACAAACACAATCTCTCTGAGATTAATAATATATTCAGATTTAAATCAAGATTATATTAAAGGTTCATGTGATTCTGTCATTAAAAAACATCAATTAATTCATTTATTTTAATTATAATAATCATAAGGTAAGGTGAATGTGTCTAACAGAGTGTACAGTCAACGGATACAGGGTTTAAAAATTCCAGCAGCACTGCTGCGTCTGATCCACTGGTACCAGAACCATGAACATCAAAACACAGAGTAAAGGGAACTAACAGGGACTCCAGAATGGAACTGTACTGTAGAACTACAAACCCCATCTGTATGAACAGTGGAGATCAGAGTAAAAACAAGACAGCAAATCTAATAAAGTGGCCGGTGAGTAAAAAATATTTATAAGTTATCTAAAAGGCTAAATTATATTAAATTATATTAAATTAAAGAACTATTTTGGTCAATAAGAATTATTTAGCAAAGGAATAAAATATACAATATGACCCACATGTTCCTGTTTCTGTAAAAAAAAATATTATAATCAAATTACTGTAATTATTATTATTATTATTGTATGTTATTATATGTTATAATATAATTAATTTAAAAACGCAGTGAAATAACAATAAAAAAATAATAAAAAGTCCTTCATTTAAAGATTTTCAATAAAAATCAAACAAATTAGTAAAATCTTCTAATTTAAATTTAAACGCGTTAAAATTCAAACTAAACTCTGGTTTAATAAAAGTCGCGGGTTCAGAACGTCCTTAATATAATCACATATAATAAATTAGCTCTGCTGACATTATATTCTATATTAAAATATAAATCTAATCATTTTAAACTCTTTATCCATTCAGCTGAGGGTTCTGTCCCGTCCTGAGATCGTTCTGGATTTTTTTTTTTATAAAATGTTTTTTTTTTTCTGAATGTTTGTATAAAAGTGAATTCGCGGAGCTGCTGCAGCTGCGTTAGTGTCGGGTTCGGTCCGTGTTGCGGGTTAGTTCAATATTTTGTGTTGGATCTCTGGAGGTCATTAAAATCGGCCTTTCTGTAGAAACGAACCATAAACACGGAGCTTTACGGCTTTAAAATGTCACGCGGCACGAATTTGCATAAAATACTGTAATTGTACTAAATAGGCAGGTTCTCTAAATGACCCCGAAATAATAAAAAGAACCCAGCCGCATAATAACAGAACCACGAGACGGTCAAATACAAACAAATTAAATTAGATCACTCAGAACAAACTATATATATATATATATATATATATATATATATATATATATATATATATATATATATATATATATATATATAACGAGCAATTACGCTCCTACCATACTGTAAAAAAAATAAATAAAAAAAATAGGTGAAAATAGAAGAATAAAAATATAAGTGCCACTATTACCACTGTACCATTAAGATTAACATCATCAACAACAAAGAATAATAATAATAATAATAATAATAATAATAATAATAATAATAATAATAATAATAATAATCCCAGTCTCGGTTTAATGCTCTAAATAAACCTGCTCCTCTCTATAGGTGGATGAAGGTGTGTCTTCTGCTGGAGTGCTGGTTGGATTTGGACTCTTATGGAGGTTCTCGTCTTTAATCCTCTGTCCATTAAGAACCCGAACTCGGTGACGAATCGCTCCGCCATTGGACGCGCGCGAAAAAAAACAGCCCTCCCTTTATAATTTGGAACGTGTGCCGAGACCTGCAACACACCACGACTCTGGACAGGGAGGACATCCAGCTCAAAACGCTCCCACGGTGACGCACGGTTCCACAAACACGGCACGGAGCACTTTTTTTTTTTTTATTCTAGAGAAACAAAAATTCAGGACTCGAGCGTAAGATGCGGGTGAGAGTGTGTGTGAGAGTGTGTGAGTGTGTGTGAGAGTGTGTGCGCAGACTTTTCGTTTCCGTGGAGGACTTACTTTTCCTTTGAATTCGAGCTGCTGAACCTCGCGGATGATCTGAGCATCAGAGCCGCGCCGTGCCGGAGCACCGACCCGCCGCCGCCGCCGCCGCGCTCCCCACACCCGAACCAAGCTTGTTTTTTCTCCGCGTTGGCTCCCGTTTCTCGTCTAGCATTGGCTCCCGTGCAAACAGCCGCGTTGGATCCGTCGGGTTACTGCGAGCCTCCGGTGTACAACCCGGACCTGTGCCCCAACATGATCGCCGCGCAGGCCAAGCTGGTGTACCACCTGAACAAGTACTACAACGAGAAGTGCCAGGCGCGCAAGGCGGCCATCGCCAAGACCATCCGCGAGGTCTGCAAGGTGGTGTCGGACGTCCTGAAGGAGGTGGAGGTGCAGGAGCCGCGCTTCATCAGCTCCCTCAACGAGCTCGACAACCGCTTCGAGGGCCTGGAGGTGGTCTCGCCGACCGAGTTCGAGGTGGTGCTCTACCTCAACCAGATGGGCGTCTTCAACTTCGTGGACGACGGCTCGCTGCCCGGCTGCGCCGTGCTGAAGCTGAGCGACGGCCGCAAGCGCAGCATGTCCCTGTGGGTGGAGTTCATCACGGCGTCGGGCTACCTGTCGGCGCGCAAGATCCGCTCGCGGTTCCAGACGCTGGTGGCGCAGGCCGTGGACAAGTGCAGCTACCGAGACTCGGTCAAGATGGTGGCCGACACCAGCGAGGTGAAGCTGCGCATCCGGGACCGCTACGTGGTGCAGATCACGCCGGCCTTCAAGTGCACGGGCATCTGGCCGCGCAGCGCCGCGCACTGGCCCCTGCCGCACATCCCGTGGCCGGGCCCCAACCGCGTGGCCGAGGTCAAGGCCGAGGGCTTCAACCTGCTCTCCAAGGAGTGCTACTCGCTGAACGGCAAGCAGAGCTCGGCCGAGAGCGACGCCTGGGTGCTGCAGTTCGCCGAAGCCGAGAACCGCCTGCTGCTGGGCGGCTGTCGGAAGAAGTGCCTCTCGCTGCTTAAGACCCTGCGCGACCGCCACCTGGAGCTGCCCGGCCAGCCGCTCAACAACTACCACATGAAGACCCTGGTGTCCTACGAGTGCGAGAAGCACCCCCGCGAGTCCGACTGGGACGAGAACTGCCTGGGCGACCGGCTGAACGGCATCCTGCTGCAGCTCATCTCCTGCCTGCAGTGCCGCCGGTGCCCGCACTACTTCTTGCCCAACCTCGACCTCTTCCAGGGCAAGCCGCACTCGGCGCTGGAGAACGCCGCCAAGCAGACGTGGAGGCTCGCCAGGGAGATCCTGACCAACCCCAAAAGTCTGGAGAAGCTTTGAGGTAAAGCAGAGACCCGACCGATCCCATCCCCACGTACTGACGGCGCCGGCGGGGTTCGGTTCCGCAGCGGGGTCCGCCCGATGGAGGAGGCCCTGCTCCCCGAGAGCGGCATGGACCCCATAATCCCGCACTGCTGCTCAATCCGATCCGTGCGTGCGTGTGTGTCAGATTAGGTCAGATGTCACCCTCCAAAATATCTTTATTTTCCGATCCCTCAACGACGCCGACGAAAACGGGCGTTTTGTAAATCCTCTGCAATTTCTAAAAGGCCTCAGAGTCGAAATTGGAACGGCATCTATTTTATAATCTGCTAATTTATCAAAGCGAGAGGCTCCAGGTTTTATTCCCCTGCCAGAACAAATTAAAGAACGTGTACATTTTATATGTAAATACGCGCATTTGTAGATTGTGGTTCCCGCCGGTCTAAAAAAAATTGTGAATGTCGTTTTGTGTCGGGTTTAAAAAGAAAAGAAAAGAAGAAAAAAAAGCTCGATTCCACTTTTTATTATTCGCTGGAATTCTTTCAAGTGAGAACTAAATGTCGACATGTTGAAATATTTGTCAGATTTGTCTTTCTGAGTTTACATCAGTCTGGTGGTTCCATTTTAGTCATTCCATTAGGATACTTGAATTTTAATTTAATCTATATTCCAACTTTTTCACGATAAGAGCTGGAAATGAGAATATTATATATAAATATATATGGGGGGAATATAGAGCTAAAAACAATGCACTTGAAATACACTGGAATATAATGTGCTCTTTTTCTCGTTTGTTTTTTTAATAGCATTTCTGTCTTTGACTTTATTTAAAGAGTTAATAAAAAAACAAAACAAGACAGGATTTCTGTGTGTTAGTCTGTTGATTTAGACGCGCGTACCGAAGGCACATAAAACCTTTTACCATCAAAGCACGTGATGATAATAAATATTATTCTAATTATAATTATTATAAGATGTAGAATATAAATTGTAGCTTGTATAAATAATTTACCGTTCTTTAACACCGTAATCATAAATCAACGTAATTATAAAGCTGCGTTATTAAAAACTAATAACGTTAAAAAACAAAGAGGTAAATATGAAATAGAACTAAATAAATATTAAATATTATAATAATAATATAAATATAATATAATATAAATATTTTAAAATATGCAACCGCAGTGTGTTTTACTTATTTTAGATTAATACGTCACAAAAACACAACCCAAACACAGACACCTGAAATAATGCGAGGGCTATTTATATTTATATATACTACATTTATAACCCTCGCACTGTATATATATATATATATATATATATATATATATATATATATATATATATATATATATATATATATATATATATACACACATACATACACACACATACACGTGCTCAGCGCACTGTATTTGATGTGTTACGTCACTCAAACCCGTGTCTATTATCGGAGGAGTTAAATGAAGGGGTACTCACTCGTGTGTCGGTGCGTTTGAAGGCGGGATCCTCTTCATCCACCTCAAAGTAGATTTCGCTGGTGGTGATGGAGAGCGTCCCGCGCGCCACCAGGACCGGGGCCACGAGCTGCGCGGGGGTGCTCACGAGCACCGGGCCTGCAACACAGCAAATGACGTCACAACAACACAACTCAACACAGCAAAATAACGTCATAACAACACAACTCAACACCGCAAACTAAAGTCATAAAAACACAACTCAACACAGCAAAAAAAGGTCATAACAACACAACTCCACACAGCAAAATCACGTCATACCAACACAACTCAACACAGCAAACTAACGTCACAACTACACACAGCTCAACACAGCAAACTAACGTCATAACAATACAACTCAACATAGCAAACTAATGTCATAATAACACAACTCAACACAGCAAACTAACGTCATAACAACACAACTCAACACAGCAAACTAACGTCATACAACTCAACACAGCAAACTAACGTCATAACACAACTCAACACAGCAAACTAACGTCACAACAACACACAGCTCAACACAGCAACACGACTGTCCGATTTTTAAAGACAGCTTTAATAGTAAATTAAATTCAGATGACGGATCGGAATTATTTTAGGAAGAGAAAAAAAAGCCGCGTTTCGATTTTTAAAAATTGGACGCACCCCCCCCCCCCTGTAAACGGGCTGATTTATTATTCTGATCATTCTGCCGATTTAACTGTAAAATCCCCGAGAATAGAAAATGCTAATCGGATTATTAATCATTTGCGGAATTAAAGAGCAGATATGTTTCATTTGCTGCATCAACATAACAATTCACACTGAACAGCTTACACACTTTCTACACATTTTAAAATAGTCTGTACATTTAAGGACTCGTTCGGCCGGCAGTGATGTCGGGTGAGAGGGCCTGACCCGCCGCGGCGCTTAATCTGCTGCCTCCAGTTTGACCTGTCGCATTTACAGCAGAACGTCAGGGTGGAACAGTAACGGGCCTTCCCCAAACTGTTCTCACAGGGCTGTCCGGTGATTTAAATGCGTTTGATTTTTTAAAGCAGCGGTCAGGGTTACGGTGATAAATACGGAGCAGATTATTAATCTGAGCTGCAGCTCCACGTTTATCTCTCTCTCTCTCTCTGTCCTTTATAATAGAAACGCTGCGTTAATGATGCTTTTTCATCTTCAGACCGCAGTCAGTATAATAATAATAATAATAATAATAATAATAATAATAATAACAATAATCATAATACAATCTGTAATAAAGAATCACTGCTTTAAAAACACGAAAACGGTCCAAACTGATCGAATAAACTCTAAAAAACTGTTAAAACGGCGTTTCGACCTCTGGATAAATACTAGTGAGACCCCCCCCTCCACACACACACCCTCTCTACACACGATTCCCCCAAAAGCTCCTGATTTCGGGACCTGTATCGATCGGACTGGAGTCCAGAGAGCCACTTTAATGTCTCATCAATCTTAATCTGAAGTCCACAGCCAATTATGGGCGATGCTGTAGCGAGATTACAGGAGGATTTGGGCTTCAGATCCCAGTGGACACACACACACACACACACACACACACACACACACACACACACACACACTTCTATAAACCTTGGTGATCGACACACTGACCTATTAACAGTTACAGAATAATAAAGATTATAAAAAAAACTAAAGACAGTAAAATAAATCTTGGTTTACTAAGTAATAATTATAATCACGACAAATGCATTATTATTATGACTATTATTATTATTACTATAATAATTATTGTGTGTGTGTGTGTGAGAGAGAGAGAGAGAGAGAGAGTAAGTGGGGAAAGATTTAGGAGGTAGGGGATTACTGTTAATCCCGTTTGTATAATTGGTTACGTTGTGTTATTGTAGTTGCAGAGGAAACGTGAGGCGTAACCTTCTGCAGAATTCTACTTTATAGTTTTATTAATAATAAATCTGAAATTTTATACAATTATAAAAAGCTATAAATTTTATTATTATTATTATTATTATTATTATTATTATTAATAATAATAAATAATTACAATACATACAAAATAAATAAAGAGGGCTGATGATGTAAGCATAACACACATGACGAAGCACGAACTATTAAAGATAAAATATGTCTATTTAATCTGTTAGTAATATTATAATTAATAACACTAATATGATTTACATTTTAAATTATGTTTTGTAGACTGAAGTTCAGTTTGGGGAAATGAGTTTATTTCTTTTTATTAAAGAGTGAATTAATAAGGTCTGTTTAAATCACCTGCCCGGCAAAAAGGGAGAACAAACCAATCTACCGCGGTTTAAATGATCCGTTTGATAATCAGAGACACACACTGCGATAACACGAGGAGGGACCACACTGCTGACTCAGCCAATCAGAGAAGGGCATGTCCTCGGTGAGCTTTAATTGACAGCAGACAGCCCCGCCCACCCGTTGAACAGAACGTCGCCGTTCCCATTCTGTTTTGTTAGTATTAGCATTTCGCAGCATAGCGCCCCCTGTGGTCAGGAGGACACAGGAATTCTAATAGAAAACATCTGATATAAACACAAATAAATAAAATAGAAATAAAACGTGTGTGTGTGTGTGTGTGTGTGTGTGTGTGTGTGTGTGTGTGTGTGCACGGTTACTGAATTTACTGAATTTGAAAAAATTAAATATACAAATAAATAAATAAAACCACGTTTCAAAAACCAAAGTTCCTTTTAGCAAAATAATCAACTGTTTTCAAACGTCTCTCATATAATTAAATTAAATTAAAATTAAATTAAATGAACACTTAATAAATACAAATCAGATATTACCAACACACTGATGTCTTAACGTGTCATGATGACATCATATAAAACTCTTCCTTTGATGTTAGTAATGGACCCAAACTGCTGATGTCACAATGTTATTAATAATTATTATTATTAAAGAGTAAACAGTGTTGTAAAAAACATGTGGTCATTAATAATTAAAAACAATACAAATAAAAAAAGAAATAAGGAAATGTGGAGGTGTGAACAGTTTAGTATTTAAAATAAGTAATTCATTCATTCATTCATTCATTATCTTCCGCTTTATCCTCTATTAGGGTCGCGGTGGGGTTCCCCATGCCCATCCAGGGGAAAACGTCTCGGGCACTGGGCAGATACACCCAGGACAGGGCGCCAATCCATCGCTGGGCACACACTCACTCACACACACACACTCTATATGGGGCAATTTGGAGCATTCAATTGACTTGATCCATGTTTTTGGACTGTGGGAGGAAACCGGAGAACCCGGAGGAAACCCACGCAGACACGGGGAGAACATGGAAACTCCACCCAGATGGGGATTCGAACCGGGAATCCTTAGTGCTGAGAGGAGAACATGCTAACCACTAAGCCACCGTGCCACCCCAGTAATTAATAATTAACATAATTAATATAACCAGATTAATAACCCAGATTCATTTGATCATTCTGTAAATATTCATTAGAAATGAATGCAGGCATTCAGCGGCCATTTTATTAGAGACACCTCCGTCTGTTCCTCTACATACACTGTTCTCTGATGATCAGATCCTCACAGAGCAGGTGTTATTAGGGTGGTGGATGATTCTCAGCATGATGGTGCAGGTGTGTTTAAACCCTGAATCCACTTTTTCCACACTATTACACACCTCCACCTTATTGCCCCACCCTGTGGATGTAGAATCAGAGACAGCAGGTCATCTGCGGCTGCACAGTGTGTGTTATTAATCCTCTAATCCTCTATTGAGGTGTTTAATACCAACACTGTACACAGTAGCACCACCACCACCATCGCATTGTTTCCATGTTCTCCCCGTGTCCGCGTGGGTTTCCTCTGGGTTCTCCGGTTTCCTCCCACAGTCCAAAAAACATGAATCAAGATCAATTGAGTTCTCCAAATTGCCCCATATAGAGTGTGTGTTTGTGAGTGAGTGTGTGCCCAGTGATGGATTGGCGTCCTGTCCTGAGTGTATCTGCCCAGCACCCGAAATGTTCTCCCCTGGACGGGCATGGGCATGGGCATGGGGAACCCCCCTCCACCCGCGACCCTAATAGAGGATAAAGCGGGAGATAATGAATGAATGAATGAAAACCCTACATAATGACACAGTGAGGAACCCTCATCCAACCATCTTCTCAAAAGCCCTCTGTGCATCGCTGTAACGTATCTGATTGCGAGCGGACCTGCAGGTGAACTCTGGGTAAATTCCCTCCATCATAAACGGAGTGACCCAGCCCTCACTCGGCGAGCTGGCACACACTCGCTCGGCGAGCTGCCATTAGGAGGGAGTATGGACCACGTCGCACCGACCAAACGAGTTTAACAGCGGGTCACTGTGCAACATTATACACTCATGACATCACTCAGCATGCTGGACCGGACCGAGCCCAACTGGACCGAGCACGTCTAATCGAACTGGATGTAATGAGACGTGACTGCAGCGCCACCACACAGCGCCAGACTCCCATTACAGCTCCAGAACGCCGATCTGCAGAGCGGTGATGACCGGAGGACCCCTTAACCTGAACGGAGAGCCTTTTAACTCCGCCTCCTTAGCTGCAGCAGCAGGACATCCGCCAAAATGTGAGCTGGAGAGAGTTGTGACATAACAGTATGATCCTCTTCCTGTCGGAACCCTCAGCACTGACCGTGGGACACTCCAGCATCGCCATCATCTCCTAAGACTCATCCATCAGAGCTCAGTATGACATCATAATGCTGTTAACACCCCCCCACACACACCCCCCCACCCCCATTTTCCCTCTGAGGCAAAAGAACATGTTTTAGAACCTAAGGGAATCAAAGCCTCACTGAGTTGTTTGTTCATATGACTCAACTGACTCACATGACTCACCCGACTCCCAAACTCTCCTTTGAGGAGGTTCAAACCCATGTTAAGATTGATTGACAGCTCGATTGGACGTCCCGCCCGATTTTTTACTAACAGTCTGACAAATCGGGGGTCGTGTTTCCGATGCGAGTCAGATCACTGTCCGGTGCACGTACGTGGCCCACGGTCCAAAGCCCTACGGGGCTTTATTTAAAAATAGCTCCGCTCGCCTCCGGAGAGACAGACTCGCTGACGGAAACACGCCGGAGGCGGGGCGAGTGGAGGGGGGGGGGGGTGAAACGAAAAAGAAATCAGAGCAGAAGGACGAATAAACAAACAGTCAGCAGTCCCCAGAGAACATCAGAGGAACCGCGTCCAGAGCGGCGTGCGGCGCTCCAGCCTGTCAAACACATCATAACAACAAGCTCCGACTGCGGGAGCGGCCCGCGGCCCGGCCCCTCCGTCTCCACACGCGTCACCGTCGGTGAGCGGCCATCCCGGAACGCTGGGACTCACCAGTCATCTGCTGAAAGTGCTTTAGAACCCGGCGTTCAGATTAATCTGCCTCAGGAACGCGGCTCGCCGGAACGCTGAGCCGGACCGACTCCAAAGAATCCAAAACCCCAGCCGCTTAAAGCTCCATCAACCTTCTCCATTTTAAACTCTGATGGAGGTTCCCCTTCAGTGTTCCACAATGCAGGTGCAACAAAGTGATTCTCACTACCTTCTCCTCACTATGTTCTGCTCACTACGTTCTCCTCACTATGTTCTGCTCACCAAGTTCTGCACACCAAGTTCTCCTCAATTCATTCTCCTCACCACATTCTCCTCACCACATTCTTCTCACCAAGTTCTCCTCACCAAGTTCTCCTCACCAAGTTCTTCTCACCACGTTCTGCTCACCAAGTTCTCCTCACTACATTCTCCTCACTACGTTCTCCTCACTACGTTCCCCTCACTACGTTCCCCTCACTACGTTAACGGCATGTAACGGCATGATAAGCAGGAATGGGAGGAAGTGAGGAGCGAGGATGAGAGGATCTGAGGATGGAGAATGTGATATGAGGAGCTGAGGTGGGGGGGTGAGGAGCAGGGGGTGTGAGGAGCT
>JAFMOD010000702.1:105899-121235 GCA_019802435.1 Corydoras maculifer | reverse complement strand
CACCCCATCCACACCCCAACCCCAACCCCCCCCCAATCATCACTCCAACCTGATATTCTTGTCTTTCACCTTTTCAAGGTTTGAAGAGAGCAGAAACTGCAAAGTTGCCAAGGTTCTCCGCATCACAGCCTTCACCTATCCGTACCTGTTCGACAACGTTCCGCTCATCTACCGGGTGAGAAGTCCTGCCTATCTACACACCCACACACCGATACTGCAATCAGGATCTGGAATATTCGGTTCTAGATCATCATATCTGACATGCAGCTCAGAGAACAAAACAAGAATCTAAGCGGGTAGAGAGGAAAACAAAACAATGTTCTCCTACAGCCCCCCCCCCCTCACTTGCCGCTTGAAGGGTCTGGCAGGGAGAAGATAAAAATGGTAATTACCACTTTAAAGACAATGTGCAAAGGGTCTGTGCTTCAGCTAAAGCCTTTAAAGAAGCTGATTTAACAGATATCAGCATGGTGGAGATCCCACGTCGGCTTTTTCTCCTTTGTTTGCCACGTTTTAAGTTTATAGTCAACATATTAACAGTATTTAGAGCTTAATAGTTTTCTATAAAGGACTTTTTTAGCAGTTTTTTTTAAGTCCTTTATAAAGGGCTTTATTTTAAGCACTGGGGCATTTAAACCACAATTAAATATAACCTAAGTGCTGCCAAGAACCGGTAAGCATTGGAATGTTGAATATGCAGCCCAACCCCTAAAGGAAGTAGGGAAGATGGTGGAAGATACCATTTTAATTAATTCCATTTTTTTTTTTTTTTTTTTGCATAAACTTTATAATTATTAAAGGCAAAGCTGAATCAGGTTTTCTTAAATCCTCCTGTATATCACGGAATCCTCTGAATTACTTTAATTTCACTGTATATCTGGACTACATCTATCCATCCATTATCTTCTGCTTTATCCTCTACTAGGGTCGCGGGGGGGTTCCCCATGCCCATACAGGGGAGAACGATAGACCCAGGACAGGACGCCAATCTATCACTGGGCACACCCTCACACAGACACACTCTATATGGGGCAATTTGGAGAATTTAATAGACTTGATCCATGTTTTTGGACTGTGGGAGGAAACCAGAGAACCTGGAGGAAACCCACGCAGACACGGGGAAAACATGGAAACTCCACCCAGATTGGGATTCGAACCGGGAATCCCCAGCACTGAAAGGAGAACATGCTTAACCACTAAGCCACCATGCCGCGCATGTGTAAATACAATATTTTAAAAAAGGTTACCATTAAAGTCTTTGCGGTGTTGTGTAAGTCATTAAATATAAATCTATGAGCCGGTCTTCACTGCATATTAACCCTCAAACGTTTTGTCCTTTAGCTCTGCCTGTGTAATGGCGACGGCTGCACGGCCAACGAAGCCACCTCCCTTCACATCTCTCACATCCTCCTGGCCCTCCTCACAGGCTTTCTGTTCGCCACACACCTGCCCGAGAGGCTCGCACCCGGCCGATTCGACTACATCGGTAAGAATCAGAATCAGCGTTATTTTGCCAAGTATGTTACACACACAGGGAGGCACGGTGGCTTAGTGGTTTAGCATGTTCTCCTCTCAGCGCTAGGGATTCCCGGTTCGAATCCCCATCTGGGTGGAGTTTCCATGTTTTCCCCGTGTCCGTGTGGGTTTTCTCCGGGTTCTCCGGTTTCCTCCCACAGTCCAAAAACATGGATCAAGGTCAATTGAGTTCTCCAAATTGCCCCATATAGAGTTTGTGTCTGTGTGAGTAAGTGTGTGCCCAGCTATAGATTGGTGTCCTGTCCTGGGTGTATCTGCCCAGTGCCTGAAACGTTCTCCCCTGGATGGGCATGGGGAACCCCCCCACGACCCTAGTAGGGGATAAACAGGAAGATAATGGATGGATGGATGTTACACACACGTACACATAATTTGGTTTTGGAATGATGGCGTCTCTCTTGTAAAATTAAAATTTACTGTATTAACAAATGGGCGGCACTGTGGATAGTGTTTAGCATGTTCTCCTCTCAGCACTAGGGAGTCCCGGTTCGATTCACCATCTGGGTGGAGTTTCCATGTTCTCCCCGTGTCTGCGTGGGTTTCCTCCGGGTTCTCCGGTTTCCTCCCACAGTCCAAAAACATGGATCAAGTCAATTGAGTTCTCCAAATTGCCCCATATAGAGTGTGTGTGTGTGAGTAAGTGTGTGCCCAGCTATAGATTGGTGTCCTGTCCTGGGTGTATCTGCCCAGTGCCTGAAACGTTCTCCCCTGGATGGACATGGGGAACCCCCCACGACCATGATATAGGATAAAGCGGAAGATAATGGATGGATAGATGTATTTACAAATTATACAGTTCTACTTACAAATATCACGTTTGCTGGACATATGCATACATATATTATAAGATATATGGTGAGGTGCATTTATGCTGTAGTGTTTATAAGCTGTTTATAAGTATAATGACGTGTGAAAAGAAACTCAGAAATTAAGATGTGGTTAACCCCCCCCCCCCCCCCGAGCTCCGCTCAGTGCGTTTACACAACAATACACAGAATATTTACGTTCAGAACGCGGTGCGTTGGTTTGTACTGATAACAGGCGGAACCGCTGGCTGCTCTATAACGTCAAATGCAAACTAATTCCAAGAACCGTGATTTTAAAGCGTAAATAAATATAAATTCAAGTTTAGTATTGAGCCAGTGGGCCTGGCCCATCAGTTCAGACCTGAGAATCCTACACGAATAGATCCTATAGTCATAAATATTCATTAGAGCCCTGAAGCTTAAGGTCAGTGTGAAATGAGAAAACAATTCAATATAGAGATTGAACATTTAAATATAGTAATGAACGAGTAAACAGTCACAGGGCTACAGAGCCTCAATGAAGGCAAGCTTATAGATCATTCAAGGAATAAGGAGCTTATATATGCTTTTCAGGCGGCACGGTGGAGTAGTGGTTTAGCATGTTCTCCTCTCGGCGCTAGGGATTTCCGGTTCGAATCCCCATATGGGTGGAGTTTCCATGTTCTCCCTGTGTCCGCGTGGGTTTTCTCCGGGTTCTCCGGTTTCCTCCCACAGTCCAAAAACATGGATCAAGTCAATTGAATGCTCCAAATTGCCCCATATAGAGTGTGTTTGTCTGCCCTGGATGAGCATGGAGAACCCCCCCCCGCAAACCTAGTTCCCAGTACAGGATTAAGTGGAAGATAATGGAAGGATGGATGGGTTCTACAGTGTGTTCTTAGATGTGTACAGGATGATAATTCTGGGTTTGAGGTACAAAGGCAAAACTAAAAGTTCGGCATAACATCATAATTACAATCTCAGGCTTTAGAGAGATTCAGACATAAAGTCTGAAGTTAGACGATTAAACTTTACACCTGCGTAGTTTCAGAACTTTAAGGCTATAGTTGTACGTTTAAAGGCAGATGGTCACCTGACCTCTAAACAGGCGTTAACTCCTCAGAGACCTCAGGAAATGTGGACAGATCAGTGAACAGCTAAAATATTTACTCATATGCCCTTGAATTAATGGCGTTTCAGAGGTGAGCTGATGAGGCCTGGTTCTACCTCGTTCTACCTCATTAGGTTAAAAAATGGACCATATGTTTGACTTTATGACCGCTGACTTCTGTGCGTCATCCAGCAACTCGTGGTTCTGCTCACGTTACTTCTAACTATATAACCGTTCTCAGCGATTCAGCTTAACTCTCGATCTGTACCGCCCCCTGCAGGCCACAGCCACCAGCTGTTTCACGTGTGCGCCATCATCAGCACATACGTCCAGATGCAGGCCGTACAACTGGACATGGAGCTCAGGCGGCCGTGGCTCCTCGCCCACGCGCCCGCCATCACGTTCAGCAGCACGCTGGGTGCAACCGCCCTGTCAGTCCTCCTCAGCCTGCTCATCATCCTCATCTTCAGCCGCCTCCTCTGGCTCAACCCCGAGTGGAACAGCGCCGGCGGAACGCGCTGCGGCGCGGTGAAGGACAAACACAGACACTGAGCGGAACGTCCCAGAACGTTCAACACAACAAAGATCTACATGAGGGAATGGAATCTCTGAGTGTTTTTGATGATTTATTATCAGATCTGATGATGTCAGGGTTACACAGCGGCAGGTTGAAACTGAGGAACAAAGACATTCGACCTCAGACCTCCTGCTCGTTCTAATGCAGATACATGTCTTTAAGCTCAGGTTTACACACACACACACACACACACACACACAGGCCTGCAAGCATGCATACAAACAACCACACACACAGGCCTGCAAGCACGCATTCATACACACACACACACACACACACACACACATTTATATGATGCTGCTGATCTCAGGAATTACAGATGCCTCACCCTGATGTGGTCAAAAGTATGTGAACACTGTGTTATTTTGTATGTTTTGTAGTTCCAGCGCTGTATTAATCCAACAACAAAAACTTTTTGCACAGTCACATGCTTGAAGCAATAGTCTGGGGAAGGCCCACTTCTGGTTTAACACTTTCTTGTTCCCTTTATGCAGCTTGATGGCCGTTGGAATCTGCTCTAAATTGCCCCTCTAGCGTGTGTGTCTGTGTGAGTGAGTGTGTGCCCAGTGATGGATTGGCTGTCTGTGGTGTATCTGCCCAGCGCCTGAAACGTTCTCTCCTGGATGGGTATGGATACGGGCATACGTTTGGCCTTTCACGGTGAATCAAGGGCAGATCTCAGGATCTTTTCACGAATGGATATGGATTCTATTGTGATTCTACAGTATTGCACTTTATAATGCATCATTTGTATATTTGATTAAGTGAAAAGATGTGCAGAGAAATATATAAAGAGACTGTTTTTAAACTTGAACATCATAAAAAAAAAAATCACAGAGACTGCATAAAAAAAATCGCTGCTTTATTGGTTAACCAGTACTAACTAGATCAAAAAAGTACCTACAGTTCAGTATGTGATTTCAGACACGGCTTACGTCTTAATAGGATCATGTTTGGGGTCTGATGATTTAGCCATTAATCTATTTTTACTATTTTTATGATGGACCTCTGCTGTTACATTAGCACCCTTGTGGTTGCCTTATGTCCATTTAAAAAAAAAAAAAAAAAAAAAATATATATATATATATATATATATATATATATATATATATATATATATATATATATATATACATACACACACACATATATACATATACACAATACACACACACACACACACACACATATATATATATATTCAGTCTCAGCACGGTGCACCTGTACTGCAGGATTTTTTTTGTTATTTATTTTTACAGTGGTGCGTCATGATTCTGATTGACACTGATATTTTGGGATGAAATGAAGAGGAATTTTGCACAACTGTATTGTTTATCATTCATCTTAAGACCTTTTGTTATTTATGATATGTTAAAGACTTTATAAAACATGTAATAAAGCTGTTTAACACTGTACATACTGGCAGCCAATTGTATTTATATTGGGGCAAACTGTAGACTTGTACTGGACTAATTAAAAAAAACTCTATATAAATAAACCAAACCAAATGAACCCATTTGGGGGCGTCACAGTGGCTTATTGGTTGGCATGTTCTCCTCTCAGCACTAGGGATTCCCGGTTCGAATCCCAATCTGGTTTCCATGTTCTCCCCGTGTCTGCATGGGTTTCCTCCGGGTTCTCCGGTTTCCTCCCACAGTCCAAAAACATGGATCAAGGTCAATTGAATTCTCCAAATTGCCTCATATAGAGTGTGTTTGTGTGAGTGTGTGAGTGTGTGAGTGTGTGCCCAGCGATAGATTGGCGCCCTGTCCTGGGTGTATCTGCCCAGCGCCCGAGACTTTCTCTCCTGGATGGGCATGAATGGATGGATGAACCCATTTGTAATGAACGAACTGTAAAGCTTTAAATATAATATCGCTTTGTTTATACATTTAATGCCAAATCATTATTACAATGTTTTTTTTTTACAGACATAATGACTTTCTGAAAAACCTGCAAAGCTGCTCAAATGATTTCGATTTATTTCCTAACTCGAGACAGATGGAGCTCCACGCTGTGTTCGGTTGGTGTTCATGCTCTGTGGAACTCGGCTTGTGATATTAAGACAGCAGACTGCAGTGTAAAGCATGCTCGCTGTGAATGTGTAATTGTGCACAAACTCTGCACAACGCCGTTCGCTGCCGTTTCTGGCTCGCAGGTGATGAAGAACGTCAAAGAGTACAGAGGTGCTCAAACAATGCATACGCGAGCATATGTGTGTTTTAACGCCTTGATGAGAAAGTGATGTTGGTTCAGATTAACGGCTCTCCTCTCTGCACCGTGACACGCTGAAAAGCCTGATCAGGTGCCAGGGGTTCCGTCGGGGCTGTTTGTTCTCGTCTCTTTTCTGAGACGTTGCATAAAAGGCAGAGATTCATATTGTGTGCAGTCAGATCTAATAAATCGGGTGGGATTAGGCGCAGAAAGGCGGCCTTATCTTTCATTCATGCTGACTGTGTAAGACGAATCTCTTATTGGAAAAGTAAATACAGAAACGCAGCGCTGCTCTGGAGAAATCAGCCGTGACGTGTTAGTTAAGGGAGCCAGCCTTTTTTTTTGCATTTATAGCATTCGGAGCAACTAACTGAGATCGTCAGAGGGGAGGCCTGTGTTTTAGGGACCAGCGGAACTGAGACCTGAACCATCAGCACTCTGTAATTCAGAATCTTAAACACTAAGGTTTGTTTTGATGTTACACTCTTCAGAGAAGATGCTTTTAATTGTACTTTTATTAATTAATTGAGTGGCACAGTGGCTTAGGGGTAAGCACAATCCCATTTCAGCGATGGGGATCCAGGTTTGAATCCCGATCTGGGTGGAGTGGTGGATGCTCTGGTTTCTTTCCACAGTTTGAAAAAACCCTTGAAAAAAAGTTAAAGGGTTTTCTATTGCCCCTATATAAATATGTGTCAGTGTGTGTGTGTGTGTGTGTGTGTGTGTGTGAAGAAGCTTGAGGTCACACACAACCCCCCCCTCCCCAAAGGAGTGTTAAAGTGACTTGTGAAAGGGTTCATAGCAACAAAACCATAGTTTCAAACCTTTAGATCAGAAGTTTAACACTCTATAAAATACACAAACGGGCAGTTTAGTTGGTGTGTAGGGGGGAGGTGTAAATCTGTACTCTTAAACAAAACTGCCCTTGCGTATAAATCCAGGGTAAGAAGGACAGGGTTAGTGTGGGAAGTACTTTGCTATTAATACCTTTACCTTAAAATCGACTATGGAATAACAAGCATAAATTATTACAATTCCTATTTTAATACTCAACACACAATTTTCTCATAGCAACGACATATAACAATGATTTAACAACATAAAACTAATTACTTTCAGAAAGATATCCTCAGTTTTTTTTTTTTATTAAAATCTTGATTTATTGTTACGTGGCTCTTGCGCCTCTAGTGGACGTGCATCAAAACACGAGCAGCGAACGATTAGTATTTCTTGTTCTTAAATAATTGAATGTCTACACTTTTATCTTTAAAAACGCCAAACATTTGTATAAAAAGAGAAACCGTGCTCAACGTAAAGAATAAACCGGGGTTGGATGTTTTTAAGCGTTCTTAATGCAGAAATACAATTTACCAGCAGATGGCAGCATTGTACCGCATTATTTTTCTTGCTTCAGAAATGTAACGAGTTTTAAGTGAGACACACACCCATCCACACACACACACACACACACACACACACACACACACACACACACACACACACACACACACACAACAAACAATAAAAAACAAGACAATAATTTATCTTAATGTAACATTAAGAATACTAAAATATTATAATATTTAATGGTTACTAGAATAATGTCCAGTAACCATTAAAGAAGAGAGCAGAGGGAACTTACTTAGAAATACTTCATTCATTCATTCTTTTCCGCTTTATCCTCTATTAGGTTCCCCATGCCCATCCAGGGGAGAACGTTTCGGGCGCTGGGCAGATACACCCAGGACAGGGTGCCAATCTATCGCTGGGCACACACTTACTCACACAGACATGCACACAAAGAAACTCTATATGGGGCAATTTGGAAAATTCCATGTTTTTGGACTGTGGGAGGAAACCGGAGAACCCGGAGGAAACCCACGTGGACACAGGGAGAACATGGAAACTCCACCCAAATGCGGATTCGAACCGGGAATCCCTAGTGCTGAGAGGCAGATGTGCCAACCACTATGCCACCGTGCCGCCTCTCTTACTTAGAAATATTAAATTAAATAATTAATAATTAAAATAACTAAAGAACTACAGCCTCTAAATTCAGAACTACAAAGTCCATCTACGACAAGTGGAGGATAGAAACTAAACTTATTCCAGTACAGGCGACACGTTTACACACACGTTCACACCAGGCAGCACCCACATGAACAAGTGAAGAAGAAAAAAAAAAAAAAACAACAACACCCCACCCTAACCACCCCACCACCACCCTGCCTGTTCACAAAAGCAGAAACCTCCACCTCAGTCAGGTCTCTGATTTCTTGTGGCCCTGGTGTGTAAGCAGCATGTTAATCTCCACCCAACACTTGGTGTATTTAAGTTTGTTAAGTCCTGTTCAGAAAGTAATGGGATGGAGGGGGAGGGTGAAGGGTGTGTGTGGGGGGGGGTTTAAAGGTAAACACGGCTCTGTTTGACATTCCGAAGAATTACCACCCCAGGACTGGTGTAGTTGTGTAGTGTTTGATCAGTGTGTAGTGCAAGTGAAAAGGGAAGCAGCTGTCAGTTCCTCCCTCGGCCCCACAGCCCCGGCGTTTTCAGAGCAGCCTATGATAATATTGACCTTCCCCAGTCTGTTTACCCAGCAGTGCCTTTAAACCCAACTCCAGCAAATATCAGACCTCTACAGAGCACTCTCTCTCTCTCTCTCTCTCACACACACACACACACACACACACACAACAACAACACACACACCAACACACACTCACAAACTAATTACTGCTTATACACGCCGTTATCGTTCCGTCCCTCCTGTTGGTGTTGGAAGATCTCACAAACTTTTGGGAAGGTAAACATTCTCGGTGGCAATTTGATAAATGGAGCTGATTAATTTGTGTGTGACCCTGACAAACTCTTTTTGTCACTTATGTACACGGTATATGTGTGTGTGTGTGTGTGTGTTTTCACCTCAAGGACAAATGAGTTCACACCCTGTACGAGTACATTTCATTTATTTGTATGACATTTCCGTGTATTCATTTGGCAAACATGCTTTAAACGTTACTGCGTCCCCTACACCCCGTCAACAGTGAGGCAACAGAACCAGAACCAGTGCAGGACACCAACCTTCTGCAGAACCTCCTGATTGTTGATCTACGGCATGATTATTGAGTTTTATAACACGGCGTTGTTGAATACTCAGCTCTGATTGGTCAATCACAACACGCCACAGTCTGTTATTTCTTATTATAAACAGGTAGTTCCGATCCTCATAGCTGATTGGCTGAGCCTTTGGCCAGCCGTAACATTATTGATAATAACACACCCCTCTGAGCGCATCACAATCGTATCGATGTGTGATATACAATACATTATTTACCCATATTATGTAATTTGGCCACTAGATGGCAGTAATTGATTGATAGAGAAACCCGTCAAATCAAAAAAATCAGAGCTCACTTCAAACACCGGACTAGATTATGTTGCGGAAGAACAGATTCTTAGCGATTTTGCTTTCTGTGAACACATTTATGAATCAAACCTTGTTTTTTTTTTTCATAGTGTGCATGAAAGCGTTTTATAAAAGCGATGAGGCACTCGAGGTTGTGTATTTTATTAAATAAATCATGAGAAAGAGGTGTAACTCTGCCATGATTTATTTAGAATAATGTCACACTCTCTCGTACCTTTTTGCGTTAATAACTGCGTTTCTACATGATATAGATAAATAAAGGTTATATAGGTACAGATTACCATGATTTTGTTTTCTAGCAATGTTCTCTTATTCAGTTTTCTCTTTGTAGAACAGCTGCTGCTCTTTTGAAAAGTGTGAAGGGTTAAGTATTACAATATTTTTGTGCCGTAAGCAACCAAAGAACCCAAGAAACTATTATTTATATATATATATATATAAATCATTCATTATCTTCCGCTTTATCCTCTATTAGGGTCGCGGTGGGGTTCCCCATGCCCATTCAGGGGTGAACGTTTCGGGCGCTGGGCAGTTACACCCAGGACAGGGCGCCAATCTATCGCTGGGCACACACACACACTCACGCACACATACACACTCTATATTGGGCAATTTGGAGAACTCATGTTTTTGGACTGTGGGAGTAAACCGGAGAACCCGGAGGAAACCCATGCGGACATGGGGAGAACATGGAAACTCCACCCAGATGGGGATTCGGACCGGGAATCCATAGCACTGAGAGGAGAACTAAACCACCGTGCCGACTATATATATATATATATATATATATATATATATATGTTTTTTTTTTTTTTTTTTAGGTAATAATGGTGTAGGTTTTAATCACATTCCAGTGTTTGCCTGCTGATGGCCGTGGTTGCCCTGCCTGGTTGCCCTGCCCGTGTGTGCACTCGGTGTAATACGATTGGAGTGCGGCGTGTTTGTGTAACCCTTAACCCTCTCCTCAGCGCCTATCTTCAGCATTAATGGAAAATACATGAGGGCCTCCCGTCCTCCCTCCCGTCATCTCCCTCCTCATTCCCACCACCAGCTCCTCTAATTAAACCCGGGGTGTTTGTACAGCCGGCGCCGTGTGTTCGAAGCACACAAACATGTTCCGAAGGTTCCGCCGGTCAGAATCTCGCGGTCCGCCTCCGTGTTCCGAGACGTTCACCTGTTCGGGTAAGAGACGGGACGTCGATGCGAGCGGTCCTCTCGGTTCTCTGGCGGTGATCGACAGTGTACACAGAAGTGGGTGTTTGTTATTAAGACGGCAGCAGCTCTGTCTGCTCAACCCTTCACACACACAGCTGATCAAACAAAGTCCACATTTGTTGCATTAAGTGCAATAAACCGTGCACTTATTCATATGTGCGGCCTTTCTGTGTTTTTATTGGCTTGTTGTTCTGTTAAACATAATAAAAAATTTTAACTAACAGACCGCGTCATGTCATCGGTGGGGGGGCGGGGCATTAGAACCACGATGTTTGATAAATACAAGTGATATGTTTTGCCTTGAGTTCTTACACACAGAAGAATTCGTCCTCCAAATTTGACCCATCCATCCAGTAAAACACACACACACACACACACACACACACACACGCCCAGAGCGGTGGGCAGCCCTGTACACTGCACCCGGGAAGCCATTAGGGTTAGGTACCTTGCCCAAAGGCACTTCAGCCATAGTATCCGGTGGGAACCGGGAACCGGGAACCTTCAGGTCACAAGCAGATACACCCAGGAGAGGGGGGGCAACACATCACCTGTCACACACTCACACACACAATACAAGAGCAATTTAGAGCAGACAATTCACCTTGAATCCATGTTTTTGGACTTTGAAACTAGAGAACCCGGAGGAAACATGGGCACATGGAGGACATGGAAACTTCACACAGACTGGGATTCGAACCCAGATCCCCAGCGCTGAAAGGCGGACGTGTTTACCACAAGCCCCACACCACCATGGTGGCTATTTTGCACAATGTTTTTTTTTTTTTTTTTATGGGGGGGGGCGGGGGGTTGTTGACCAGCATGTTTAAATACCCCCATACTGTCAGCAGGGTAAAAAGGGGGGGGGGGGGTATTGCAGTCGGTAGTGGCCGACACTGATAGCGGCTGACCAACCAACGTTTACGGCTGAACAGTCGTCGCTCGGGAGTTACGAGCCTAATCTCGGCTCCCTCCACTACTCTACCAAGAACTGACCGTCGTTCCTCCCGTTCTTATTTTTCTCGCAAGGCAAACCACAAAAACCTTCGGCCACAACTGAAGGGCTGCAACTGAATACGGCCCTCGCGAAAACCATTAGGGTTTCGGAGAGGACACAGAATGAGGAAACCACCAAACACACGAACTGAGCCTGCTGCCATGAGCGAGGACCGGGACGGAGATCCCGCACAGACGACCTGACCCGAAATTATAACCAATAAACTGTCACATCAATGAATGAGAAATGTTTACTTAAGTTGCTAATGAACAAAAAGTAATGACGGTAAGACCACCCTGTTCTTTTATACTTAGGACCTATTTTAGCAATTTTTAGGCGAGTCAGCAATCCCACACTTTAATATCAATGTGTTTTTGCTTTAAAGGTATGACTTACGCAGCGTAAAACACGTAAAAGGCATCTACAAATACTCTTTATTATTCCTGGGCGTGGTTTTGGGTGTGCGTGTAATTAACCCATCAGCGTGCCACTTGACGTTCCCATTAAGATCCACTTAGAGTGCAGTCTGACTTTGGCAGATTGCTATTTAAGCGAAGTGTAAACACGTCTGCCCCACAGTGCTGTAGATCCAGGTTCAAATCCTGATCAAGGTGGAAATTCCATGTTTTCCCCGTGTCCGTGTGGGTTTCCTCCGGGTTCTCCGGTTTCCTCCCACAAAACTAACTCCTCCTTAAGCTACCTGGACTCAATGCAGTGCTCCATGAGGTATAGTGTAGACTGTATAAATACAGTCAGATTTAATAGCGTTTATTGGCGTTGGCCACGCGGCGCCTGTGTTAATGATCCACCACCTAACGAGATAGCTGTCCACGTCTGGATAGGTTGTTTTCAGTCGGCGATGCACCTGTGTTTACAGCAATACGCCAGAAATGTACCTGAACACGCCTCGTTTTAAGACGGCCACACCCATCGGGTGAGATATATTCACACGCAGTGTTGCTATTTAAACAACACGTTAAAAAAAAAGACTGTGGGCGGTGTATAAGATAATAAAGAGCATTGCAACATAATGTAGGGCTTGATTTATCACATAAAAAGACACTCCGTCCTTGAATTGTAGGATTTTGCATGTTTCGCGGAGGACGACGAGATAAAAGGTCAACTCCTACCAAGCGCTTAAAATATCCCGTCCTCGAAAAAACTACCTCTGTTATCGTCAGCTGAAATCCAAGCCCCCGAACTCTACGTCACGCCGGCGGAGGTGTCGGCGGCGGCCGGCGTCTCGTAATCTCTTCCAATCTTCTCAGCGGAGGTTCGGTGATTTAAACTCTTTAGCGTGGCTTTAAGTGAATAGAATATGAATGACACGACTCTGTAATTTTCAATCTGCATCCGCAGCAATATTCTATTCTGCGAGGACGCCCGTACGTTAGGGCCTGCACCGTATCCCACTCTGCCGAGAATATTAAGAAGTTATTAAATTAATCTGTGCTTAGTGGTGCATGTTATTGCCGGGGACAGATTTGCAGCGAGTGAAGCTGTTAGGCTGTGGCTAAGCTGATTTATTAAGGTTGCCTGGAATGAGGGAATAAACCCGATAACCTGTTTTTAGTTTGTGGAATTAAAGTGAACACTTGCTGCTCACGAAAGCCGCTTAGGCACTACACTTTTTTTTTTTTTTTTTTTACAGTTTCTTCCCTGACAGCCTCGACCAACATGTAAGCTCTTTCTCTGCTCGAGGATTAAAGAGCGAAGTTGGGAAAAAAGGGGGGAGCCGATTTGAACTTTGCACTCAGAAGACTTGCAGTCATTATGAAATGTAAATTATACATTCAACAGTCAGCGCTGTATCCCGATAAAGAGGCCGGGAGACTAAATTATTCATGAGTGCGCAGGAGCAAGCAGGTAATATAAAACATTTCCATTCCCCGGTGTCATTTCGAATTCATGCCTTCACATTATAGGACTCCTGTGTTTGCCACTACAAGTTTATAAATGGAGCAGCCGTTCGCGGCATCTTAATGTTCCCGTAACTGCTGACGGAACGGAAAGCAACAGACACCGTGTCTGCGGGAGAAGCCTTCTCATCCGTTCCGAAGATGAATGTTAAGACAAGCATTAAAATGTGGCAGAATACATCGACTCAAGTACTGTGTTTAAGTCGTTTTGAGGTACATCACCGGAGCACTTCCACGTGATGCTCCTTACTATGTCCACTCAACGGCATTCGGACCCAGACGGAATAAAGATGTAGGACATGATGCTGTTGAGACGTTACTGCGTCTTACACAGAGGTGACTTGGGACGGGATATATACACACACATATACATGTGTATACACACACATGTGTGTGTGTGTGTGTATATATATATATATATATATATATATATATATATATATATATATTCATTCATTATCTTCCGCTTTATCCTCTATTAGGGTCGCGGTGGGGTTCCCCATGCCCATCCAGGGGAGAATGTTTCGGGCGCTGGGCAGATACACCCAGGACAGGACGCCAATCCATCGCTGGGCACACACTCACTTACACAGACACACTCTAAACGGGGCAAATTTTTTTTGAGAATTCAATTAACTTGATCCATGTTTTTGGACTGTGGGAGGAAACCGGAGAACCCGGAGGAAACCCACGCAGACACGGGGAGAACATGGAAACTCCACCCAGATGGGGATTCGAACCGGGAATCCCTAGCGCTGAGAGGCGAACGTGCTAACCACTAAGCCACCGTGCCGCCTATATATATATATATATATATATATTTATATAAATGGGCGGCTTGGTGTAATGCCTAATGACTGTTATCCATGAAGACAGTCATTTTTGACTGTGGCGTGATTGTTGGCACCGGATCAGCTTGCTTGAATAGTTTGCATTGTAGAGCTGCAGTAATAAAGAGGCATTCAGATGATGGCAGCGCTCAGACAGAAAAGCCCGGTTGATGAAATGGCTGAATGCTGAAGGTCAGACCGGTTGGAATGAACAGAGATGCTGAACGCAGTAAGGTTGCTCAGTGGAAAGTCGAAGATCGAAATTCGCATTCATCTCTGCGGCTGTTTGAAAAATAAAGTCTCCTGCGTTACTCTCAAAACAGCCTCAAGGTTCCGCCTCCCCGTTGCAGATAAGGCTTCCTAATTAAAATCCTCTGTAAGTTTATATTCACAACACTGTCATGTTCTCCGAATCTGTAAACGGCCTGGAGCGAATGAAGGCAGAACATCAGACACGTGCTGTAGGTTTGCAGCCGCAGCTTGTTACATGCAAGAAAAAGCATATATATATATATATATATATAGATAGGGGTTGGGTTCCCCATGCCCATCCAGGGTGCTGGGCAGATACACCCAGGACAGGGCGCCAATCTATTGCTGGGCACACACTCACTCACACAGACACACACTCTATATGGGGCAATATGACTTGATCCATGTTTTTGGACTGTGGGTGGAAACCGGAGAACCCGGAGGAGACCCACGCGGACACGGGGAGTGTACAG
>JAFMOD010000702.1:85121-105714 GCA_019802435.1 Corydoras maculifer | reverse complement strand
ATATATATATATATATATAGATAGGGGTTGGGTTCCCCATGCCCATCCAGGGTGCTGGGCAGATACACCCAGGACAGGGCGCCAATCTATTGCTGGGCACACACTCACTCACACAGACACACACTCTATATGGGGCAATATGACTTGATCCATGTTTTTGGACTGTGGGTGGAAACCGGAGAACCCGGAGGAGACCCACGCGGACACGGGGAGTGTACAGGACGCGTGCGTGATTGAATATTCAGCGTGGTAAACTAAGCGGGCGGCACACAGGTGGCTTAGTGGATTAGCGTGTTCTCCTCTCAGCACTAGGGATTTCCGGTTTGAATCCCAATCTGGGTGGAGTTTCCATATTCTCCCCGTGTCCGCTTGGGTTTCCTCCGGGTTCTCCGGTTTCCTCCCACAGTCCAAAAACATGGATCAAGGTCAATTGAATTCTCCAAATTGCGTCCTGTCCTGGGTCTTTCTGCCCAGCGCCTGAAATGTTCTCCCCTAAATGGGCATGGGAAACCCCCTCCCCCCCGACCCTAATATAGGATAAAGCGGAAGATATGTATAGGTGGTAAACTAAGCACCGTCTTTGGATGTGAACATTTAGCTGGAGGGCGACCCAAAGCCACATGAGACGTTCCCATGCGTAAAGACAACCCTCACCAACTCCTTAGCAGCTTCTCTCCCAGGTTTATTTGTTCGTGTTCTGATGGAAATGCCAGCTTGTTGATATTTTTCCAGCCTTCCCTCACCCACCCACCCACTTCGGGGGTCCTACCCCAGGCACCCGCCGATCGTGTTGAAGGGGCGAGAAGCTGGAATTTGCGGTAGGCATGAAATAAAATAAACAAGGCCATCGGTCAGCCCAGAAGCTCAGGCGGCGAGCCGCACGGCGGGCCGAACCGAGACAGACGCCGCTGATCTGGAATGCTTTCTTGCCCCCGCCCTCACACCGGGGGCCCTGGGATGGTGTTTATTCAGCGTCTTTGCTCGGTGGCATGAAAAATTTACCTGAGGATCGAGCGGCCGACCTCCGATACCACACAGAGAGCAAACAGGAAGCCCTCATCACGCCGCGCCGCCGAAGTCGGAGGCTGTTTACCCAGAAATGACAGCGGCTCCAGGCTCGGGGCTCGGGGCTGATTTCCGCAGCTTGCTTTGCACGATTTAGAATAAACAAAGCACAACCCGCTGTGGGTTCTCTGTGGGTTCTGTTGTTCTGTACTGCCTCCAGCCCAAGCTTCAGGCTTCTTAATAGCAACTTTAGCAAAAGTTTGTGGACAATACACGAAGCGTTGGTTATTCCACGGCCACCCCGACACATTAACAGAGAAACATCATCAGAAGAACAGATTGATCATCAAGGGTGCCCAACGATGGATTGGCAGCCTGTCCTAGTTCCTAGGTCCTAGGACCTTGTAATAGGGGCAATTTAGGTTTTAAGCAGTGGGTACCAATCCATCATTGGGCAAACATTCACAATATAGGGGCAATTTAGGTTTTAAGCAGTGGGTGCCAGTTCATTATAGGGCAAACACTCACACTATATAGGGGCAATTTACATATTAAGCTGCAGGTGCCAATTAATCGTAGGGCAAACACTCACACTATATAGGGGCAATTTAGGTTTTAAGCAGTGGGTGCCAATTCATCTTTGGACAAACACTCACACTATATAAGGGCAATTTAGGTTTTAAGCAGTGAGTGCCAATCCATTGTTGGGAAAACACTCAGTATATAGGGGCAATTTAGGTTTTAAGCAGTGGGTGCCAATCCATTGTTGAGCAAACACTCAGTATATAGGGGCAATTTAGGTTTTAAGCAGTGGGTGCCAATCCATTGTTGGGCAAACACTCAGTATATAGGGGCAATATAGGTTTTAAGATGCGGGTGCCAGTTCATCGTTGGGCAATTTAGGTTTTAAGCAGCGGGTGCCAATTTATTGTTGGGCAAACGTTCAGTATATAGGGGCAATTTAGGTTTTAAGTAGGGGGTGCCAGTTTATCGTAGGGCAAACACTTACAAAATATATAAATAATATATATATATAAACACTCACACTATAAAGAGGCAATTTAGGTTTTAAGCAGCCAATTCACCTTGAATCCATGTTTTTGGACTGTAGGAGGAACCCGGAGGAAACCCACAGGGAGAACATGGAAACTCCACACAGATCGGGAATCAAACTTGGATCTCCAGTGCTGAGAGAGTTGCTGCGTCGCCCAGCAAGAATTAAAAAATAAAAGTTTGAGAATGTCCCACTGTACAACATCTGACGCTCCAAAAAAAAAAAACTGCATCGAGCACCAACCAGCATCTCCAGGTTCTCCTGTGAGGACCAGGGCAGCAGTGTTACGTGCACCTCAGTGTACCGTACGGTTCAGTATGTTCAGCTGTGAATGGCTGACTGCAACACCAAGGTTTAAAGTCGGCGCACCTCGCGGCTGGGCGTCGCGGGCTTCCTCCACCTCAGCGCTCATTTGCATGTAGAACAGCTGGGTGTTACTGTGTGAAACTCATTAGTATCCCCTCTTCCCTTCCGCACGCAACCGGCACAGCACCGGCCCTTCCCATAATATTCCCTCCGCCACAGCGCTGATAAAAACCCAGCCATAATTCCTGTTTAAAAAGCCAGACGCTGTCTAATTAACACAGTGAAATCAAGCAGAAAGGTGTTTTCCCAGCAACTTTAATTGCCTCGCGCACGTCGCAGTTTAATGGCGTGAATTGCGACGCGGCTCCAACTCCAACAAGCGCCGGGATATGCCTCAAACACCTTTGAACCTCCCCACGCTCCATTCTCACTCCGGCCTAATCACGTACGGCTTTTCTTTGGGGTAACAGACATAATAGACTCGGCGGGGGGTGGGGGTGGTTTGTCGTGCTTGCGGTGATAATTGCGGCGCAGCGGTGGCGTGCGTTAATTGGAAAAACCTTAAAAACTTATAGAATGGTTAACAACCGGCTATGAATACAAACAGAGCAGGAAGGCAGCAGACGGTTTACAGTCATAGCGACGGTTTACTGTCCTTTAAAGGGGAAGTTATCGAGATGTGAGGCGCGGACGAAAAGAACTGAACCCCATCTTTCTGAATTAATCAGCTTTTAATATGAAACGGATCATTAGTCTGAGGATCTAAGTGAGAACACGCACTCTGAGATCTGTTGCTATGGCGATATGAGCAATTATAACAGAAAAAGTCACATGATCTTGCATAACAAGATCCATCCATTCATTATCTTCCTCTTTATCCTCTATTAGGGTGGCGGGGGGTGGGGGGGTGTAGAGGTTTCCTCATGCCCATCCAGGGGAGAATGTTTCGGGCGCTGGGCAGATACACCCAGGATAGGGGGCAATCATAGGGTATAATCATACCCTATAATCATAGGGTATCATAGGGGGGCAATCATAGGGTATCATAGGATAGGGGGGCACCGTTTAAATAGCTGGACACACACACTCACCCACACAGACACACTCTATATGGGGCAATTTGGAGAATTCAATTCTCCTTGTTCCATGTTTTTGGACTGTGGGAGGAAACCGGAGAACCCGGAGGAAACCCACATGAACACAGGGAAAACATGGAAACTCCACCCAAATTGGGATTCAAACCTAAATCGCCTAGTTCTGAGAGGAGAACATGACAACCACTAATTCACAGACACACTCTATATGGGGCAATTTGGAGAATTCAATTGACCTTGATCCATGTGGGAGCAAAACCGGAGAACCCGGAGGAAACCCACGCTGACACGCTGGAGGAAACTCAGATTGGGATTCGAACCTGAATCTCCAGCGCTGAGAGGAGAACATGCTAACCACTAAACCACCGTGTCGCCCACTCATTATTCATCCATCCATCCATACATCATTTATCTTTCTCTTTATCCTCTACTAGGGTTGCGGGGGGGGGGGGGTTCCCCATGCCCATCCAGGGGAGAACGTTTCAGGCGCTGGGCAGATACACCCAGGACAGTGCGCCACTGGGAACACACTCACTCACACAGACACACTCTATTGGAATGTTCAATTGACCTTGATCCATGTTTTTGGACTGTGGGAGAAAATCAGAGAACCCGGAGGAAACCCACACGGACACAGGGAGAAAATGGAAGCTCCACCCGGATTGCGACCATGTTAACCACTAAGCCACCGTGCCGCAGAAGAGATACAAATAGTTAATTATTAATATTATTAGTAGTAATATTATTAGAACTGGGTGGCACAGTGGCTTAGTGGTCAGCACATTCGCCTCTCAGCACGAGGGATTCCCGGTTCGAATCCCCATCTGGGTGGAGTTTCCATGTTCTCCCCGTGTCCGCGTGGGTTTCCTCCGGGTTCTCCGGTTTCCTCCCACAGTCCAAAAACATGGATCAAGTGAGTTTCCCAAATTGCCCTATATAGAGTGTGTGTGTGTGAGTGAGTGTGTGCCCAGCGATAGATTGGCGCCCTGTCCTGGGTGTATCTGCCCAGCGCCCGAAACGTTCTCCCCTGGATGGGCATTGGGAACCCCCCCACCCCCCGCCACCCTAATATAGGACAAAGCGGGAGATAATGAATGAATTATTAGAACCTATTCTAGACCCAGTCTGTTCTATGCGGCCTGCTCACTAACGAAACGACGTTCCTCTTCATGTCAGAGATTACACTCATTAGCTCTGTCGCGCCGTGATATGCCACCGGAGGTGCTGCCACGATCATAGAGAACACGGCGAGAACCCGGCGCGGCGCCTTTAACAGCCGTCAGCCCGCGACGCCGCACGGACGTGGAACCGGGTCTGGGTGCGTCTGAATGTGTGTCGGGGTTCAAAGCAGGTCGCCCGCTGTCAGAGCTGACCTTTCGCGGCGGCCGCAAACAGCCGGTTATCATCTATCAGGATCTTACCTTTCGCTGCGGGCTGGAACACTCGCAGGAGAGCAGTCACTGACATTAAAACTCAATTAGCAGCCCACTCACTAAATAATGCAGCAGGAAAGTGCATTACCCGCGCAGCCCGCGCCCACAGCCTGCCTCGCGCGCTACGTCTTAATCTGTCAGGAGCTACCGCCGAGCCCGAGAGATGCAGAACCGGCCCGCCAGAGGAGGACGCTGGATCTGGGTTTGGTATGAGGCCATACGTCAAACCACATCCATCCATTAGCATCCGCTTAATCCTACACCCTGGTGGCGGAGGGCGAGGTTCTCCATATACATCCATATCCTATCGCTGGGCACACACTCAATCACACAGAGACACACTATATACAATAGGGGCAATTTAGCAGTTAATTCACCTTGATTTTATGTTTTTGGACTGTGGGAGGAAACCATAGGGACGTACGTCGTCACGAAGCTCAATCCAATCTTACACCCCGCCTACAGTACTGTATTACCCCACCTTCCCCCTGCGTGGTTTAAATAGCAACACTGTGTGTGAATATATCTCCCTCAATGGGCGTGTTATAGAATATATCTCAAAATGAGGCGTGTTCAGGTACGTTTCTGACGTATCGCTATGAACACAGGTGCACCGTAATGGCGTATCACTCAGCGCATTATCGTCCAACACCCCCAACGTTCTGTCGGTTTAAATAGCAACGCTGAGTGTGAATACGTCTTCCTTGATGGGCGTGGCTATCTCAAAATGAGGCGTGTTCAGGTACGTTTCTGACGTATCGCTATGAACTCAGGTGCGCCACAATGGCGTATCACCCAGCGCATTATCATCTAACCCCCCCTGCATTCTGTCTGCACCGTTTAAATAGCAACACTGTGTGTGAATATATCTCCCTTGATAGGCGTGGCTATCTCAAAATGAGGCGCGTTCAGGTACGTTTCTGGAGTATCGCTATAAACCAGTGCATTATCATCTGACACCCCGCCAACTGTCAATTTTCCCACCTTCCCCTTGCGTAGTTTAAATAGCAACGCTGCGTGTGAATACATCTCCCTCAATGGGCGTGGCTATGTCAAAATGAGGCGTGTTCAGGTACGTTTCTGCCATATCAATATAAACACAGGTGTGCCGCAATGTCGTCTAACATTATCGTCTAACACCCCGGCAACCGTTAATTTTCCCACGTTCCGCCTGCACCGTTTAAATGGCAACACTGCGTGTGAATATATCTCCCCGATGGGCGTGGCCAACTAGAATTGAGGTGTGTTCAGGTATGTTTCTGCCGTATTGATGTAAACCCAGGTGCACCACAGACTGAAAATAACCTCATTGAGGTTGCGCATTGAGCCCAGGTAGCCGCACCGTGGAAATAGCAACCCGCCAAAGTCCGAGCGTCACGTGGCTCTTAGACGAGGAGAGCTGATATGTATAACTATGTCTCGACACTAAACACGGAGAACAAACCAAATTCAGCAGCAGAAACCTTTCTCCGGGTTCTGTTCTACAGTTCTACAGCAGACTCAAATGGACGTTCTTGTATTCTAAACTCAATAAGGAGAACCTGTTCCAGAACAGGTGATGCCCGGAAGGACAGGAGGTCAAAGAAAAATAGTGCTAGTATTACGGTGGATAAATATAAATCAGAAATCCAATAAAACGCCATTAGAACGCCATTAGAACGTCAGATGAATCAATCAGAGGGCTTATTACTCCACAATAACACAATCCATATTCTCAGAACGAGTCTCCACGGCACTCAGGAGGAATAAAAATAGCACCGTGGAGATTAAATCCAGAAACCCAGACGTCGTGTCCATTAGATGATTGCACCTGTGCGGCGATCTGATGCCCTTTTGCCCCCGGTCTTCCCAGGTGCAGATCAATAAGAGCCAGGTGCCACCCGCCCGAGATGATAAATACCCATGAGCCCAGTCCATTAAGTAATTGTCATTCAGTGAGGTGATGGCTCTGCGAGCCCATCCAGGTGAAGGAGAACGGATAGCTTGCTACCCTGGTTCACCCCAAGGTTCCGACGGGTGTAACTCGAGCGGCACTCTAATCACACATCTGCTACACTACACTGCAGGACGCTTGAGTTACAGAGCACAGAGAGGCTTAACTGTTGGCCGGATCTTCTGTCTGCGAGGGTGCAGAACCTCCTCCAGGAGATCGCATCACCTCCATGGGCCATGAACAGCAAAGTTACCACCTTAAAAAGTGTCGTGGTTAGAACGTCTACCTCTCAGTGCTGGGGATCCCGGTTCGAATCCTGGAGTGGAGTGTCCATGTTCTCCACGGGTCCAAGTGGGTTTCCTATCACAGTCCAAAAACATGGATTCAAGGTAAACTGGATTCTCTAAATTGCCCCATATAGGGTGTGAGTAAATGTGTGCGCAGTAATGGATTAGTACCCCATTCAAGGGATATACACCATGGACCAGGCACTAATCCATTACTAGGCACACATTCACTCACACACTATATGGGGCAATTTACAGCATCCCGTTTACCTTGAATCCATGTTCTCCCCATGTCCAAGTGGGTTTCCTCCCACTGTCCAAAAACATGGAATCATTGTAAACTGGATGCTCTAAATTGCCCCATATAGTGTGTGAGTGAATGTGTGCCCAGTAATGGATTGGCACCCTGTCCATGGGGTATATTCCCTGAATGGGCATGAGGGAACTCATGGATTAACGGTTAGAACCTCAGTAGTACCACCACAGGACAGGAAGTTCTAAGCTTCTTCACAAATTAAGGAAGGCTGTAACATCTACAGGTGGCACAGTGGCTTAGTGGTT
This sequence comes from Corydoras maculifer, assembly GCA_019802435.1. NCBI lineage: Eukaryota > Metazoa > Chordata > Actinopteri > Siluriformes > Callichthyidae > Corydoras > Corydoras maculifer. The sequence goes on along the minus strand of JAFMOD010000702.1, from coordinate 98,041 downwards.
AGCATGTTCTCCCCTCAGCGCTAGGGATTCCCGGTTCAAATCCCCATCTGGGTGGAGTTTCCATGTTCTCACCGTGTTCGCGTGGGTTTCCTCCGGGTTCTCCGGTTTCCTCCCACAGTCCAGAAAACATGGATCAAGGTCAATTGTATTCTCGAAATTGCCCCATATAGAGTGTGTTTGTGTGAGTGAGTGAGTGCCCAGCGATAGATTGGCATCCTGTCCTGGGTGTATCTGCCCAGGACCCGAAACGTTTTCCCCTGGATGGGCATGGGGAACCCCACCGCGACCCTAATAGAGGATGAAGTGGAAGATAATGGATGGATGGATGTACCATCGTTGGGTCTCAGTCTCCAAAACCGTCATCAGACCTGTGATTCGTCTTTTCAGACTCGAACCCGAGAAACTATTCAGTCACCGCAGACAGCTTAATGAAAACCGGGCGTTCTGGAACCACGTGGTGGGTTTGGCACGAACAGGGATGACCGTGTCAGCACGAACCCCGTAACGTTCCCTCGTCTTCCTCGGTCCTGAATAAAGGCGTCACACTCACTTTGTTTGGAGCTGAGGGTTATTTCAACGCTGGCTTTTCTTCGTCCCGTTAAATAGACCCTGACATTTCTGCTCCATCGTATCCAATAATACTTTAATAACACTAATCACCAGCAGATGAGCGCTTATCGGAACGTCACACCGTGCCGAGCGTGACTCGGCCAATCGGGATTTCACAGCCGGAACGATTTTTGGAAGCCACCTCAGATGCTTTTTATAAACAGACGGATGAAGCTATTCGTTTATTAATAAAACAAATCTGGGTTTAATATCCTCAGCTAATTTAAACTCGCTGCTGAGTCAGGATTAACAGGATCAATGCTTTTTAAACCCAAATCTGAAGGTGTGTGTTGAACTCACACTCGCATTACATCATCATATCATTACGTTCATTCTACCCCAAAAAGCGACCAATTACCTAAATGTCTTCGTGTGAGTCCGCCTCTCAGCGCTGGGGTTCCGGGTTCGGATCCCGAACTGGGTGAAGTGTTCATGTTCTTCCTGGGACCACATGGATTTCCTCTGGGGTCTCCAGATTCCTCCTACAGTTTAAAAACACAGATTTAAGGTGAATTTCAGGCTCTAGATTGCCTGTATCTAAATTGCCCTTATACTGTACAGTGTGTGTGTGTCTGTGTGAGTGAGTGAGTGTGTTATGGATTGGAGCCCCGTCCTGGGTGTATCTGTCCAGCGCCCTGAGATGACCTCCCCTGGATGGACGTGGTATAACCCCCCCCACACACACACACACACACCTACGACTTTAATAGTGGATCAAATGGAAGATAATGAGATCAAATGAGACAAGTGCAAGGGGGCGGGGGGGGGTGGTTCTCCATGCCCATCCAGGGAAGAACGTTTCAGGCGCTGGGCAGATACACCCAGGACAGGATGCCAATCTATCGCTGGGCACTCACACAAACACACTCTATATGGGGCAATTTGGAGAATTTAATTGACCTTGATCCATGTTTTTGGACTGTGGGAGGAAACCAGAGAATTCGGAGGAAACCCACGCAGAGGAAAGAACATGGAAACTCCACCCAGATTGGCATCCCTAACACTGAGAGGAGAACATGCTAAACCATCCATTTGGATTTTGTTTCCAGACGGAAACCTGGACTCAAAAATCTGACGAAAGTAAAAATAGTAAAGTTTTCCTTCGAGTCCCGGAGGCTAAAAACAGTGTTTAGAGTTTTGTTTAAGGAAGAGAGATGCAGAGGGTTGTTGACTGAATGCTCATGACGTTCAGAACGGAGCTGAGTTCAGGTTCCTCTGGCCTGCAGCTAAACGCGAGCCGTCAGCGGGTCTCAGAATGGGACCGCTCCGTTTTCTCATCCACTCTCTCTTTTTGAACAGATGACGCTCTTTGTTTCAGCGCATTAAGGTTCCGAAACGTTCCGCAAGGACGAAGAAGCGAAGTGTTTAAACCTGCAGGCTGAATAAACAGAGACGCCTTATCAAATCTCACCCTGTGGTTTCTTCATTTAATAGAATTTACTTTCTGTCATCTGTACAACACGTGTGACTGCAGGAGATACACAATCTACAGATACACACACACACACACAAAACACACACACAAACACACACACACAAAAACACACACACACACACACACACACACACAAAACACACACACAAAACACAAACACACACACACACACACACACACACTTAAACAATACAGCCTCATGTGAAAATCCAGTTTTAATCTGAAAGCTAATGTTCCTGAGTTTAGAACCGTTATCAGAATCTGGCTTACTGGCTACACACACACACACACACACACACACACACACACACACACACAATTACACAATACAGCTCTAGTTATGATCTTAAACCTAATGTTCCTGAGTTTGGAACCGTTATCAGAATTAGGCTTCACTGGTTATGTACACACACACACACACACACACACACACACACACACTGAACCAGTTATAACATGGCACACATGGCGGTGAGTGTGTGCCCAGAGATGGATTGGCGCCCTCTCCTGGATGTAGTGTCTGCCCAGCTGAAACGTTCTTCCCTGGATGGGCAAGCATGATTCTCCCAGCGTCTGCGAGGGTTTTCTCCGTGTTCTCCGCTTCCCTCTCACAGTCCAAAAACCTGGATTAAAGGTGAAGTGGCTGCTCTAAATTGCCCTTATATACTGTATGTTATTGAGTGTGTGCCCAGTAATAGATTGGTGCCCTGTCCTGGATGCATCTGCCCAACGCCCCATTCTCCCCTGGGCTGGGGCACCACACCCTCGACCCTAATAGGATGAGGATGATGGGTAATTATGCAGATGCTCCTTTATTAAAATGGATCCGATCCACTCTTTCGTAAATGTTTCGGAAGAATTCCACAAAACACACGAGTCATGGTTAAAACCGTGTTTTTTTTGGCCCGTCGTCTGCCGTCCCCACCTGCAAGAGTACACATAGCTCCCTCCCACGTGCGAGCATAAACCGGGTTCAGTACGCGGTACTGTTCTTTTCGGGGCCCGGCTGCACGACTCCTCTGCGTTTGGCAGCCGCGCGGCGCTTTGTCGGAGCACTTAAGCGGGCGCGGAGCGGTGCAGCGGTCCTGGCAGCCCGAGCGCTCACACCTAATACGACTTAAGGCTTTGAAGCCGCTCCAGCTGTTGCAGTACTAATTGTTCTGACAGGCAGACGTCTGCCGGTGCCATCCCCCGGCTTTGCTCTTTCGGTTGGCCGGCGTTTTCGGAGGGGCCGTGGCGGGGAAAAAAAACATTTCGGCGGGTGCTCGGGGAAGGGATTTGGCATGGGCGGCGTGCGTGGAGCGCCGTTCCAAAAGGCTCTTTAGTACGCGGATTAAGCCGTGTTGAGAAATCCCACGCAGCCGCTACACGCCTGTGTATTCTATAATCAGTGAATAAGTGACTCATTTATCATGTGAAAAGAGGAAATCACATTTCGCCTGTTATTGTGGGCAGAGTGGCTGATAAAGAGAGAGAGAGAGAGAGCGAGAGAGAGAGAGAGAGAGAGAGAGAGAGAGAAAGCTCCTGCAAACAAAGCAACCGGAGCCGGTTTTAAGAGTTGGCTGCGGCGGTGCCGGTTTACAGCCTGCTTGTGTTTGAGATTGAGTGTGTGAGCGGGTGATAAGAGTGTGTGTCAGAGGGGAGCATGAATGAGACAAACACTATCACCGCGGGCCTTCGAGCGAGCTCCATATAATTTACTCAAGGTAAAGCCCTCGGCTCCTGGTAATCTTTAGTGCGGGAACGATAAGCTTAATGGTCGTTTGATTATAGAAGACTTGCTCGCTCGTTCCAGAAACACCTTCTGTGACCCCAACGAAGAGATCAGCCGAGGAGCCAAGGTCTATGGTACAACCAATAAAACTACGGAAAACCCGTATCAATACATCGACACGCCGCAGAGCATTGCGCTCGGCACGTCCGCCTCTCGGCGCTGGGGATCCAGGTTTGCATCCCGAGCTGGGTGGAGTGGCCATGGTCTCCCCGTGTCTCGGGTTTCCTCCTATGGTCTGAAGGCATGGATTGGCTGCTCTAAATGGCCCCAAAATGGCCCCGCGGGTGTGTTTGTGTGCCCTGCGTCCTGGGTGCTCAGGAATGAGACTATTGATGGGCATGGGGCATGGGAATGTTTCTCAAGCCATTTTTGGGCATGCACTAACTCACATTACGTAGGGGCAATTGCCATCCATTTATCCATCTTCTGTTTTATCATTTACTAGGGTAGTGGGGGGGGGGTTCACATGCCAATCCACGGGAGAACGTTTCGGGCGCTGGGCAGATACACCCAGGACAGGATGCCAATCCATCCACTCACTCACACACACATTCTATATGGGACAATTTTGGAGAAGGGGAGAACATGGAAACTCCACCCAGAACTGGGAATCCCTAGCGCTGACCAACCACTAAGCTATTGGCAGCCAGGGGCAATTTAGAGCAGCCAATTGTCCTCAAATCCATATTTTTGGACTGTGGGAGGAAACCGGAGAACCCAGAGGAACCCCACATGGACATAGGGAGAACATGGAAACTCCAGATTTGAACCTAGATCCCCAGCACGGAGAGGCTAGCCACTAATAACTAACGACTAACTTGAATACTTGAATAAATGCAACCCAACTAATGTAATTTGCGGGTTCTCTGGAGAACAAACCGGAGAACTCTGGAGTGGCAGGAAGCGGCGGATAAACAGACGTGCTGGAGGAGCCGCAGTGTCCTGATGTGAGCTCGAACCCGCCACCGTGCAAACCGCTTCAAAGAATGTGGTCACCTCCTCCCGGCGCTTTGATGTCGCTATTGATTGAGGTGAGGCGGCGGCGGGGACGAAAAGTCCAGCGAGAGGCAGAGGTTTAAAGTTTGCCAGAAAGCAGACCGGCCGGAAATCAGGTTCGTCCCCGGAGAGAGGACAGCTGGCTGCTCCATACATGATTAAACAGAGTCATGTCACCTCCGCCAAGAAAGGTGGTGCAGAAACCTTACACACACATCAAACATCCCACAGCTCGCAGCCAAATACGCTGCAATGAATTATTGATTAGGTCCAGTAATAAAACCATAACTTTTTGATGAAGCACTTATATATATATATATATATGGGTGGCACAGTGGCTTAGTGATTAGCACGTTCTCCTCTCATATCCCAATATGGGTGGAGTTTCCATCTTCTCCCCGTGTCCGTGTGGGTTTTCTCCGGGTTCTCCGGTTTCCTCCCACAGTCCAAAAACATGGACGAAGGTCAATTGACTTCTCCAAATTGCCCCATATAGAGTCTCTATGAGTGAGTGTGTGTCCAGTGATAGATTGGTGTCCTGCCCAGCGCCCGAAATGTTGGAACTCCCAACATGGGGAACCCCCGCAACCCTAGTAGAGGACAAAGTAGAAAACAATAGATGGATGTACACATTATATATATATATATATATATATACATACATACATACACACACCCTGGAACCAGCTATTATTGGGGGGTGGATGTTTTTCAGCACTGCACTGACACTGGTGGTGGTGCTTAGTGGGTAGCATGTCTGCCTCCCAATGCCGGTCCACATGGGTTTCGTTCCGTACGGCTCCGAGTTTCCTCTCACAGTCCAAAAACATGGATTCAAGGTGAATCGGCTGCTCTAAATTGCCCGTATATAGTGTGTTTGTGCGTCTGTGTGAGTGAGTGTGTGCCCACTGATGGATTGACTCCTGGGTGTATCTGGGTGTCCCCCCCCCCCAAAATACTGGGATACGTCTATTAACGTTTGGCATTCTGGTGAATTCTAATTTTGTTAATCACAACCTCCTTCAGTTAATTCCTAACTTTATTTTCAGTCCAGCCAGCAGAAGTGGACGTCGCGCTGACGGAGCACATGTTCAGACTTCAGACCCGCATGTGAGATGGAAGACGGAGGAGACTTTGGCCCGAGCGAAACACTGAGTCATTGATTCCACTGTGAACTCACTGTCTAGGGCCACTTTGTTCGGAGGATGATAAGAGAAGCAATGAAAACAAACAGGATAAGAGCAATCTGCTGCCGAGCCGTGGCTCTGCCAAGTCCTTCATTATGAGCAAACACACTCGCTCTAATCTAAGAACACAAACTGTTGTACTTTGTATGTTTGTATAGACAAGTCTCCGTCGATTCGCAGTAAGGACGTGGATCTAATCACAGAAATCCGCCGTGATCCGAATCCAGAATGATCGGCTTTTAAAATCTGAGGCGTCAAACTCGGCTGTAGTTCAGAAAACTGCAAAAGTCCGAAAATCGATTTCAAAACGAGCCAAATATTTAAAAATTCTTTTTTTAAAACCATCCCTGTATCGTGTTCAATGACTTCATCCTTAAATTAATTCTGCTGGCATAATTTATCCACAGAGAACAAAATTAATTCATTACCACTAATTAGTTAATTCATTAGTGCAGCACAGTGGCTTAGTGTTTAGCACGTTCGCCTCAATCCCGATCTGGGTGGAGTTTGCATGTTCTCCCCGAGTACTCGTGGGTTTCCTCCGAGTTCTGCGGTTTCCTTCCACAGTCCAAAAACATGGATCAAGGTCAATTGAATTCTCCAAATTGCCCCATATAGAGTGTGTTTGTGTGAGTGAGTGTATGCTCAATGATAGATTGCCCCCCTGTCCTGGGTGTATCTGCCCAGTGCCCGAAACGTTTTCCCCTGGATGGGCATGAGGAACCCCCCCGCGACCCTAATAGAGGATAAAGTGGAAGATAATGGATAGTTAATCAATTAGGGCGGCACGGTGGCTTAGTATTTGGCATGTTCTCCTCTCAGAGCTGGGGATTCCTGGTTCGAATCCCAATCTGGGTGAAGTTTCCATGTTCTCCCCGTGTCCGTGTGGGTTTCCTCCGGGTTCTTCGGTTTCCTCACACAGTCCAAAAACATGGATCAAGGTCAATTGAGTTCTCCAATAGAATTCAACTATCAAGTTAAGTTAAGTTAAGTAAGTCGCTTTGGATAAAAGGTGTGGTAGGTGTGTGGTTTCAGTATTTGGGGTTTGAACCCCAACCCCTTTGCCATTGCGGGCCCTTAACCCTCACTGCTCCAGATGGAATACTCGTCAGCCACTTTGTATTAAATTGCCTGCAAAGTGAAGCTAATATAAACGTAATCTTCACTAATTAAGCAGCCTGATTACAAGTTGTGCGATTTTAATTGGTTGTAAGCATCGAATTCTGTGCAGAAGCTTTTGTTTTTAAGGAACCGTGACTAACTGCTCGTGTATCATGGGATGGCTGCTCCTCTTGAGCACATCCTGTAGTTTAACATCATTCCTGGAATGAAAGCGTCCGCAAAATGACGTAACGTAACGTAAACACCATCTGGTGCGAACGCTCCAAAATAATTAACATAACCTGCGTGGAAATAACCCGATTTCTATTTGTTCTTATTAAGACCTGAACTTAACGCAATGCATTCGTTTCAATCTATTCCGTGCGATTCGCAGTGCATTGAGTTATTACAGACTATAAAGGATCCAGAGCACATAGCGCGTGCACACAACTTAATTTAATTGTGGCCTCGGTTTTGCAGTTGTTACCACACTGTAGGTTTTCCCGGCCTCAGCCTTTCCCGGTTATTACGGAGCCATGATTTATAAAGGTGAAGCCACAAAAACGGAACAACATGCCCTCTAACACCGTACGATGGGCTGGGGAGATGAATGTCCCGGACGCGGGAGAATTATCATATTCATAATACGATTATATTTTCATAATGTGTTTATTTTGCCCTGACACCTAAATAAATGAGGTAATGTGGGGTCTGTTTCGGGGAGACCAGCTCGCTTTCATTCAGTCGCACAAGATCAATTTTAATTCTGTATTTAAATCTGGTTGGGTGGTTTGGCAAGTTCAGGAGACTAATATAACAACCGACTTCAAACCCAAAAAATGATCATGAGCACGGAAGCCGCGCACCGTTTATTAAAAATCAGGCCTGTCCCTGCAGATTCACTCTTAATACTCCGCCAAAAGGCTATTTGCACACATTGCCTCTGCGCCGTTTAAATAGCAATGCCACGTGTGAACATATCTCTTCACTGGGCGTGGCCATCTGGAAATGAGGCGTGTTTAGCAACATTTCTGGTGTATCGCTATAAACCCAAGTGCACCTCTGACTTAAAACAACCTCACCAGATGTCAACGGCTATCTCAGTAGTGGATCCTCAACACAGGCATCGCGTACCCAATGCCACTGAACACTGAAACCATCCATCCATTCATTATCTTCCGCTTTATCCTATATTAGGGTCGGGGGGGGGGGGGATGTTCCCCATGCCCATCCAGGGGAGAACGTTTCGGGCGCTGGGCAGATGCACCCAGGACAGGGTGCCAATCTATCACTGGACACACTCACTTACACAGACACACTCTAACCCAGAGGATACCCACGCGGACACGGGGAGAACATGGGAACTCCACCCAGATGGGGATTCGAACCGGAAATCCCTAGTCCTGAGAGGAGAACATGCTAATCACTAAGCCACCGTGCCGCCACGCTGAAACCAGATGAACGTTATTAAATCTGACTGTACAGAGAATGCAGATACACAGTCTACACTATACTATGGGTTCTCCATTCAATTGAATCCAGGTAGCTTCACCGCTCAAATAGCAACCCACCAAAGTCAAAGCGCCACCTGGTTCTTAAAGAGGAACGGCAGGCTGATTGGTTTATTTCACAAAACACCTGAATCCATGTTAGTCGTTTGGACTAGAAGCCGTCAGTGATGATGCAGCATCCCTGGAGCAATGTGCAATCAGGATTCAAACCTCAAACCCTAAGTTTACATTTACATTTAGTCATTTATTGGACGGTTTTATCCAAAGCCACTTACAAGGTGAGCACAGGGTTAATCACCGCACCCCTGGAGCAATAAGGGTTAAGGGTCTTGCTCAAGGACCCACATTGGTAACTTCAGTGGACCTGGGATTTGAACCCCCAACTCTCAGATTGACAGCCCAACACCCCAACCACCGAGCCATCCTGTCCTACTGGCCTAATAGCCCTCCTAGTTTAATAGCCTAACCACATCCTTACCACTGAGCTACCACGCCCTCGTGTTTGTACAGACCCTCTATCAGAACCTGCTGCGTCAGAGCCAATCATGAAAAATTCTTATTGCATAACATTCCGAGGCTTAAATTAAAATAAAATCATGTATCCACTTACACCAAAGATTGCTTCATCCATGAGGGGGCAGTGCTGCCTGTTAGTTACCCAATTACATGGTTGCCAATCATTGACCTGCCTTCCAACAGCTGTGGGCTTTATGAGCAATAAAGGAAATCTCAAGAAGCACAGGTTTTCCGAGGTGTTGCTTCATGGCGGATGATAAAACACTGATTGTTAAATGTTCTTGGGGTAAATGAGTGCTGACTGATGAGTTACAGGCAATAAACCAATAACTGGGGCAGAAAATAACTGCCCTCTCTATTGTATTGGGACAGATAAGAGAAATAGTCCAGATAATGTTTAGGGTTCATTATGGAACGCAGATAGAACATCACGGAGCAGTACAGCAGTGTCACCGAGGAGAAGAAACGAAACTACAGCAGCAATGATGCACCAACACCCCCTCACCACATCAGTGTCACTGCAGAACGGACAATAAACAATCCACCACCCAAATGATACCTGTCCTGACCAATAGAGAACAGAGAACCAACAGGGGATTTACAAAAAAACAAAGAACACAGATGGACTACAGTCTGTAATTATAAAACTACAAAGTCTATCTATATGATACACACACATACACTATATAGGGGCAATTTAGATAGGGGCAATTTAGAGCAAACACTTTAAGATCCTGTGAAGAACATAGAACCAACAGGGGACTAACAACAACAAAGAACGCAGATGGACTACAGTCTGGATTTGTGAAAACTACAAAGTCCATATATGGTAAGTGGAGGAAATGATGGAGCAAGAAGGGGGCGTGTCCTAACTTTGGACCGGTGCTGTAGATATTCCATCCATCCATTATCCTCTATTAGGGTCGCGGTAAGGTTCCCCAAACCCATCCAGGGGAGAAAATTTCGGGCGCTGGGCAGATTCACCCAGGACAGGGGGGGCAATCTATCACTGGGCACACACTCACTCCCTCAGATACACTCATATGGGGCAATTTGGAGAACCGCAATTGGCCTTGATCCATGTTTTTGGACTGTGGGAAACCGGAGAACCCAGAGGAAACCCATGCGGACACGGGGAGAACATGGAAACTCCACCCAGTTTGGGATTCGAACCGGGAACCCCTAGCGCTGAGAGGAGAACATGCTTAACCACTAAGCCACCGTGCTGCCCTCATTATTATTATTATTATTATCAAGTCAATCGAGTTCTCGAAATTGCCCAATGTAGTGTGTGTCTGTGTGTGTGTCTGTGTGTGTGTCTGTGTGTGTGTCTGTGTGTGTGTCTGTGTGGGTGTCTGTGTGGGTGTCTGTGTGAGTGAGTGTGTGCCCAGCGATAGACTTGCGTCCTGTCCTGGGTGTGTCTGCCCAGCACCCGAAACGTTCTTCCCTGGATGGGCATGGGGAACCCCCGCGACCTTAATATAGGACAAAGCGGAAGATAATGAATGAATGATAACATTGACATAAAGCAACTTACGAGTATGGGGGCACCGTGGCTTAGTGGTTAGCATGTTCTCCTCTTAGCGCTGGGGATTCAGGTTCGAATCCCAATCTGGGTGGAGTTTCCATGTTCTCCCCGTGTCCGTGTGGGTTTCCTCTGGGTTCTCCGGTTCGGGGCACGGGGAGAACATGGAACCTCCACCCAGATTGGGATTCGAACCTGAATCCCCAGCGCTGAGAGGAGAACATGCTAAACCACTAAGCCACTGTGCCACCGCTGTAGATGTTGGTATTTAAATAATAAAGGATAAAAACACAGGCGGTAATCATGTCCTCGTCTTCTGTTCTGCTTTCCCACCAGGACAGTAAAGGAAGTGGTGTTGTGTGGCGCCGTTACCTCGCTGTTCCTCTAATGTTCTCCAAACAGCTTTCTGAACGGCCAAACTCAATAGTGGCAGTGTTAGGCAGCAGACTGGGTCAATATTGGCTGAGCGCACACACAGGAGGAGGGGTTGCCATGTGTGCGACCGTGTGCTCAGCATACTTTACTTCTAAATCCTGCCCGCACATGACGGCCGTGACAATGAAGATGACGACCGGGCTAAAGGGCAGGACGGAGGAATTCTGCCCGGCTCACCGGCTGCGTTTTTTTCCTAATACGTCGGTCTTCGTGTTTCGGCCTGCGCTGTATACCAACGGGTTTGTTGTCTCACATGCTTCGCGCATCTTTGCCGTGTCAATATTGCCCAACTCGGGCATGGATAGAGCATCGCAACTGGCCTGAAGTCAAGGTCTGGCTTATTAGAAACGATTTTCAGAACAAACACAAGGACACGAGCCAAAGCCTTCTGAAAAATGCTCGTTTCAGGAAATTAAAGAGTTCTGCTTCCTAAATGGACAAATAGGCTTCATTGCCAAATGCTGCGTGTCCTCTTAGTAGCCTTTAATTGGATGAAATCAGAGGTGGGTTATGAATTTTAGAAATATGTGAAGGGCACGGCAGGTGCAGTGATGATCCGAACAGCGCCACACAATCACAGAACACCGGGCTTTAGCTGAAAACAGGGCTGACTGTTTACCCACGTCGGACAGCTGGGCTCACAGATTGGGGAGTGTCTCATTATAGCGTCTCTTTAAGCGTCTCTTTATATTTTATATTTATTTGTACACATATTATATTGTTCACAGCACAGCAGCACTATTTTATTACAGTGTCACTCAAGACCTGCACAACACACAATAACACAACACCACAATAATATCACTTAGAAGGACCCACCACCTAAGTAATACACACACACACACACACACACACACACACACACACACACACACACACACACACATATTCCAGCATATGCACATACATATGTATATTTACACACATACACATGCAAACACATACACTTCAGCATGCATATATATATATATATATATATATATATATATATATATAAACACACTTAAATACATATACATACACACACATATACATATATTCATTCATTCATTCATTCATTATCTTCCACTTTATCCTCTATTAGGGTCGCAGTGGGGTTCCCCATGCTCGTCCAGGGGAGAACGTTTCGGGCGCTGGCAGATAGACCCAGGACAGGACGCCAATCTATTGCTGGGCATATATATATATATACTTATATGGTGTGTGTGTGTGTGTGTGTGTGGTACCACTTCACTTATTTCCATTACTGATATTAATGTAAATATTCAGGTCTCTGATCACTTCATTCTTTTCTCTCTTCATGGCTCTCTGCACGTATAAAGCAACCACGACGACGTCCCTCTGCTTTCTCCGAAAAGCAAACATTCAGAGAACCCCCCCCCCCCCCCGTTTCCAGCCCACTCTGTCCGAGAGGTCAGTCAGATAATGAGGTCACTCTGTTGTCATGTCGCTGCAAATATTGAACTACAATTTATGAGGAAAAACAAAACATGGATTCCAACAGCGGAGATTCCACTTTATCTGAGGACTGTGGAACACAGAGGCAGAGGTGGAGGAGACATGGAAAAAAGATAGAGGAGAGATACAGATGACATGAAGAAGAGGTGGAGAAGACGTGGAAAAGAGATGGAGAAGACATGGAGAAAAGGTGGAGGGGAGGCGGAGAGGCGGAAGAGACGTGGAGGGGTGGTGAAGGTGGGGAGACCCGACTGGGAGGTGGAGAAGACGTGAAGGGGAGGTGAAAGAGAGATGGGGGAGAGGCGGAGGGAAGGTGGAGGACCAACGTGAGAGCTGTGCCTGGCTGCAGACAGAGAGAGAGAGAAAGAGAGAG